>JAJJWW010018816.1:0-522039 GCA_023531295.1 Papaver armeniacum
AAGAGGGATAAGGAAGGGACGAGGGCAACCATAGTGCTAGTAGGCCTAATAAGATTTTGAAACCTACGCATAGAGGATACCTTTTACGGTTTTACCGTAAGACTTGATAAACTCACGACTTCTAGTTAGTTGGTCATGGACTATGAGTTATTCATTGTCTTCATGTGTAGAATCCCTACACAATTCTTAACTATAACAGCTTACAGAGTTATGGCTTCCGCAGTTGGTGAATTATGTGGGTTTGCCGAGCCAATGGGTCTTTCTTCAGAGTATAAAATAGTGAAAATGCTGATAAAGATTAATGTTACTGGATCTCTACCAAGGAGGGTTTTGGTGAGGGCTCAAGAAGAGGAAGCTTGGGTGGCAGTAAATTATAATGTCATGCCTTGGAGAATTTGTGATTTATGCAGAGTGATGGATCATAGAGCTGATCCTTGTGTAGAAGGTCAGGTAATCATTGTGGAAGATACTCCAACTGGCAGTGAAGACAGGGCTGAGATATTAATGGATGAGGAACCTGTGGGGCATAGTGGTCATGTTGACATGAGTAAGCATGGTGTTAGCAAAGCTACAATCTCAGCTTTGGTTCTTGAGGAGGCTAGGGGTTCAATAGAAGGTATGGAGGAGGATTTAAATTTGGTTGCTGAGCAAATTGTTACAGATGTTAATAGAAGAAGGGAGGATGAAAGAATGATGGAGGAGAGGAATATAATTAAAGGGAAAGCAAAAGTGGGTGAAGCTTCAGTGGGTTTCATGGTATCTCCAACTTCGAAAGATGGGATCTCAACAGGAACTTTAGTTATAAGAGAAGATGGTCAAACAGTGGACTTGGAAGAGGCAATTAAGCGTCTTGATGAAGCGAAAGCATTCCAATTAAAAGCGGATAACCTTCTTGACTTCTCTGTCAATATGGTGGAACCTGAAAGAAAGAAGAGGAAGTACAAGAGAAAGGCAGCAATGGTTGATGATAATCCTAAGAAATCAAAGGTGGATCAGAGCCCTGAGATTGCTGGTGAGACAATATTAGGAAAATTTGATTGCAAAAATGAATTTAATTCGACTCATTATTCTGTTAATTCTAAATTTACCTCCACTCTAAAAATGTTTTTTCATACTCCTTCTTTGGGTTTCTCTGGAGTAGGTGCTGAAAATATAATTCTGGCTAATCCTCAAATGATTAGTACTCCTGCTCAGCTGAATGACGACCCATATGATATGTTTAATGACTACATCATTAATACGCCTGTTGGTACATGTCTGAACCAAGCTGCTGGAATCAGTAAGGAGATGCTTGTCTCTTACCACACTCATAATCAGGTACACTCTCAGATTACTTTTAACATGGTTATAGTCATATGCAAAAACAAGAAAAAGGGTGTTAACAATGTTATGAAGTATAAGCATGGTTTAAAATATTGGATATATAATGGAACTTGGAATGTGAAGCATGTTATTGATAGAAATCTAATTGGCATTTGGGGGACTATACATGATTTTATGGATAAGGGAATGCATGTTTACTTGATTGACATTGAAATATTAAATATGCATAAGTATTTATGGTATAAGGAATGTATACAGTTCGGAAGCATGAAAGTTATGTCTTGGAATTGTCAAGGATGTGGGAAAAATTATACAAGAGATCATTTTAAATCTTTAGTCAAGTCTGTTCAACCGGATGTCATTTTCCTTAGTGAAACGAAACAACTTAGACCCAAAGTAGAAAGTTTATTCAGATCAGTCAGATACGAGAATATGCATATTATGGATCCAGTAGGTAAATCAGGAGGAGTTGCCTTAGCTTGGTTGAACAAGGTGAAATTAGATGTTCTTCAGGTATCAAGTTACTACATAAATGTTTGTGTTACTGATCAGGTTACTAGAAAGGATTGGTTACTTAGCTGTCTTTATGGTCACTCTAATGACAAGAAAATTACTTGGGATTTCTTAACTCAGATGTCTACAATTACTAATCTCCCTTGGTTGGTAATTGGAGACCTTAATATCACTTTGCATAAGGAAGAATCTAAGGGTGCTGTAGAATAAACAAATTAGAGATAGAAAAATCAGTAGAAGCGGTGAATCAGGCAAGACTAGTTGATGTGGGGTTTTATGGGTATCCGTTTACTTGGTCGAATCACAGAAATGATACTAAGTTAATTGAGAAAATACTAGATAGGGGATTAGCTAATAAAGATTGGTTGGACTTATTTCCGGATGCTAAAATAGTTCATCTTAGTGCTATGGCTTCGAGATCACGGTCCAATTATTCTAAGTACTAAGCATATTGTGAATGATGGGGCTAAGCCATTTAAATGTTTTGGTACTTGGTTAGAAAATGAATCTTGTATGGATGTCATAAATGATTCCTGGCTAACTCATCATGATGGCTCTCCGGCCTTTAAAGTTGTTAAAAAACTCTTTGTTGCTAAAAAACAAATTAGTCTATGGAATAGGAACAAGTTTGGTAATATATTTTTAAGACTTGAACTTTAAATGAGTCTTTTTTGAAAATTAAAAGTGGTGATAAAATGTTAGACCTAGGTGACAAAAACTCGGGTTATTTTCATGGTCTGGTTAGAACGAGAACTCTTAGGAATTCTATTTGTGCTCTTAAAGATGAAAACAATTTATGGGTAGAAGGTAGAGCTAAAATTAATGAAGTTCTTTACAAGCACTTCTCAAATATGGCTTATACTTCCAATCCAGTAGTTGATGCTGACTTGATATCTAATATCCCTTGCATGGTGTCTAATGAGGATAACTGTTACCTTATGGAGATACCAAGTTATGAGGAAATTAGAAATGTGGTGTTTTCTATGGCTCTAACTCGTCTCCGGGACCGGATGGTTTCCCGGCTATATTTTTCCAAAAAAACTGGGACCTTGTTTCTCTGGATATTGTTAATATGGTTAGAAGATTTTTCACTTCAGGTTTTCTCCTAAAAGAATTAAACAATAGCTTTATATCTCTCATCCCTAAAACCAAAATTCCAGATGAAGCCTAACATTTCAGACCGATAAGTCTTTGTAATACAACGTATAAGATTATTTCTAAACTGATTGCTAATCGTATGAAACCTTTGTTGGATAAAATTATATCGCCATTTCAGTCTGCTTACGTTCCTAATAGACAGATTTCTGACAACATTGTGGTTGCTCACGAAATTATACATACTATGAAAAAGAAAAAAGGGAAAAAAGGTTATATAGGTCTTAAGATAGATATGTCTAAAGCGTTTGATAGGGTTGAATGGAATTTCTTATTAGCTATCTTAAAAAAAATGGGCTTTGGGTCTGACTGGTGCAATCTAATAAAACAATGTATTGAAACTACTAGTTCTTCTGTTTTGCTAAATGGTTCTCCAGGGAAAATTTTCTTTCCAACGAGAGGTATAAGGCAAGGAGACCCTCTTTCTCCTTACCTTTTTATCTTGTGTATGGAAGCTCTTTCTCGCTATCTTTCGCTTACTCAGCAGAAGGGGCAAATCCATGGAATTAAAAATACCAAGAATGCGCCTCCTATCAATCATCTGTTGTTTGCAGATGATTGTCTGATTTTTGGCAATGCAGATTTAGTGGAAAGTAAAAACATTTTAAACATTTTCAATAAGTTCTGTGAAGGTTCTGGGCAACTTATAAACTTTCAGAAATCGGGAATTTTCTTTAGTAGTAAGGTTCCCAATAAGTTTCAAAGGATAATGATAAAAATCCTTAAAGTTCAAAAATAAAATTGAATGATAAATATCTTGGTTCGCCTTTGTTTACCAACACTTCGAAAATTGCCTGTTTTGAACCTATTGTGGAAAAGATAGCTAGTCGTCTTAAAGGCTGGAAATGTATAAATCTTTTGCGGCAGTAGAGGTATCTTTGGCTAAACTGTGATTGAAACTATTCCAAATTATCAAATGAATTATTTTCGTATTCCTAAATTCACTTTAAAAAAGATTTATTTCTGCAGCGTGATTTTTTCTGGGGAAAAAAGGATGGCAAAACCAAAGGTTTATACCTGAAAGGTTGGCGTCCGATTTGTAAAACTAAACTTGAAGGAGGGCTAGGCTTGAGAAATATTGATATTATGAATGAAGCTATGATAACGAGGATAGGGTGGAGATTGGTGTCTTACCACCGAGACTATGTGGGCTATTATTCTAAAACTTAAATACTTTCCTAGTGGTGACATTCTAGATGATAATTTCAAAAATAAAGTTACTGATTCGTGGTTGTGGAAGGGAATAACAAAAAGTTTTCAACACCTTAGGAAAAATAGCTACTGGGAAGTCAATAATGGAAAGGATATTGATATCCTTATCCATAGATGGATACCAGGGAAGGATAGTACTGTCCAAACTTTAGATACTTTTGAGAATCATGGCTTTGTCAAAGTTTGTGATCTTTTCAATAAAGATGTCAATGACTGGGATCTTCATAAGCTTAACCTGTGTTTTGATAAGGATACTATTAAACAGATTTTAAAAATTAAGATTAATGCTAATAAAAGAGATAGACTCAGGTGGAGTCTAACCAATGATGGGGAATTTTCTGTAAAGTCCTTATACAAACATCTTAGTAATGATACTGAACAGAGGCCTATAACCTCTGGTGTAAGACCTGGTACTTGGAGGAAAATGTGGAACATGAGTGTGATGCCTATAATTAAAGTGTTCTTATGGAAATGTTTGAATGATATCCTCCCTGTGGGAGTAAGAATTAGTAAAATTCTGCCTAATACTAGCACTAAATGTAGTCTTTGTAATGGGCATGTGGAAAGTCTAGATCATTTATTTATGGAATGTGAGTTTATTAAAAATGTTTGGAAACTTTTACCTTATAAAACTACTGGTATGAAAATGAAAAAAAATAACATTCATAACTGGATTAGATCTTGGTTTCAAAACAAAACAAAAAAAGGAGTTACTGATGATGTTAGCTGGGAGAACATTTGTGCTGTTACTATGTGGTTTGTTTGGAAAACAAGATGTGAAACAGTCTTCAAGGGCAGTAAACCAAGTTACAAATATACAGCTTTTCAGATAATTACTCATATAATGGCAGCTAAGAATTTGAAAGTTTATAAGAAGACTGGGTTTGAGGAAAGAAAACAGGGAAAGGCTTATTTTTCAGTGTTTCACAACAACAATGATACTAATGATCACATGGTTATGTTTGCTACAGATAACACAGGCAAGTTCAGAGGAGCAAGGTGCATTAGTGCACCCCAAGGAGTAGACAGAAAAGATAAGAAGAAGACCTTGATTTCTGTGATGCAGTGGTTATCAACTACGAATTGTAAAAGTGTTGCAGTTTCTTGGCAGATGAATGAGTCCTCCGTGACTCTACAAGTTCGAAGGAAAAGTGAATATGGAAGGTTATATGTCGACAAGACATTTAGTAGTAGTTTTAACTCTTTTAAGTCTTTTAATGTAAATATAAGTAACTCTCTAGAAGTTCATGATGTTCTTATGGGAATGGTTAGACTTAGGGTTCTTTTTGGGAAGGATTGGTCGTGGTCTGAGAAAGAAGAGAGAAATATGCAGAACTGGCTTGAAGCTATAGATAGAATGGATTCGTCTAGAGATAAAACCAGTTTTGTTTCAAGTTTGTCACAAGAAGTTGAAGACTATAGTAATAATTACAATAGAGAAGTAACAAATGGTGATAATGGGTTTCAGCAGGGGAAGTTTGGATAGATTGGATTCTGAAGGTTTCGATAATGTCAGCTCGTTCAGTGAAGGCAGAAGAGACAATTATGATTCTAATGGTGGAGGAATGAAGGATTGCGTGGACAAAAGTGCTGCAAAGGATGGCGCGAAAAGGGGACTTTTCAAGAATTCTAACTATGAAAAAGGGAGCACAAGCAAAACAGTGGGAAACAAGAATTCTATGAATACCAACAATGTTAACATTAGGTATAGTCCTCAAGATAATAGCCAAGTTGGGCATGTAACCATGTTGTCAAACTCTTTGTTTAATGATAATTAATTTCTTTGTTTGCCAAAAAAAAAAAAAAAAAAAAAAAAAAGTTAGTTGGTCCTCCCGAGTCTTGGCTGGTCTTCCTGTTGGTATGGACAATTTTTTTTGCAAACTTTTTCTTCTTTTGCGCTGTCGTTTTCACGCTGGAAGTCTCAATTGTCACGCTGGAAATCTCAAATGGCGGGTGCCTACTCTGATGATGAGTACGAATTTTACTTTTCTGGATTCTTTATGGATGCCAAATATGACACCTCACCTTTTCCTACATTTTCGGCATCTTCCTCTTCTTTAATGTGTTTGTCATCATTTCCAACATAATCCACGCCTTTAAAAATTTTAGGGCCAATTACAGATTGGTCATACTTTTTGTAATTCATTCGTACTTTTGTATTTCGTTTACAAAATGGTCACACTTTCATCGATTTAACACTTTTGAATAATACGGTGTTAACTTTCTCCATAATACCCTCCCCTCAAAAATATCCTCCTCATTTAACTAATTGGTTGATATTGTGGTGATGAAGCGGTGGTGGTGGTGGAAGCTTAAGAATCTTCGTTAAACCCCAGAGGGGAAGCGATGAACCCTTTAGGTGAATGCGGTGTAACGATCCTGAATGCGTTCTAACGATCCTGAATGCGATGTAACGATATGTAAGTGGCTGCACAACCACCTACAAATAGCATCACCGTCAAAAAACCTATAATGAAGGCAAAATTTGAGATTATGTATGGAGGGATAAATAGGAATGATATGTAGGTAATTTCATTAACATATTTAACTATGAGTCACCACTTAATTCTCTATTTAACGGAAGTATGACCATTTTGTTAATAGTTTGTAATAATACAATTGTTTTGTAAATCGGGTTTTAATAGTATAACTGTTTTGCAATTTTTCCAAAATTTTACTTCCCCTGACATGGCAAGTGGGAAAGTGAATTCCTTTTTATTTCAACCCCCTTTATTATTTTTCTTTGGTGGATGTTGTTTCCGGTGCATGACACCTCAATTCACCATCTAACAGTTTCAGGATTTTTTTTCCTGTCATACCTATTGAACTCCCATGAACCATTAAAGCGGTGACGGACATAAGATTGAAATTTTGGTGGGCTAATAAAAGTAAGAGGGGCTAAATATCAAATTTGGAGTTGGATTTACCCCCCTCAAAGTACCCTTTAAAAAAATACTTGAGTTGGTTATTATTATGGAAGTGGCTCCCGTCAAAAACAATATCCTACCAAAGTAAAGATCAGAAAAACATCCCAGCAAAGCTACAAACAATAAAATAAACATTGGGGTTGAAATAAAAGAATTCAACTTTGCCACTTGCCAAGCGACTAGTAACCTTCATTTCAAAGTCAAGTATTTCTGTAATTAATACTCAACTTTAAGGGTATACAATATTTCCACAAAAAGAAAAAGGCACAGTAGAAATAGCCATGTTTGAAACCTCTAACCTCCGCGGGAAGAAGAAGAAGACGACATACATTTCTTATTTTACATGTCCCACCAATAAAAATTTCTATATCTATATAAGAACCCCCACTGAGTCAATTTTCTTCTCTAAGAAAGTCCGCCATTTTTTATTTGGTTGAAGCTCTGAAACTGAAGGTTACTGATTAAATTATGGCATCATCAGCTGTGAATGATGAATCAAAAACAAGGATAACAGCGAGATCATCATTAATAGATTCGATAAAAGGATGTGGTATAAAAGGAGTTGTAATCGATAAAGAAGAATTAAAACAAAAGATATTAATACATAAATATCTTAGAGTTGCTATGTGTGAAGCTATTCAATCCAAAAATTCTAATATTGGGGCTCAGAAATATGATCCTGATGATGATGGTGAAAATAAAGTCCCCGAAGCTCCTATGGTTGTTTTTGTTAATTCTAAAAGTGGTGGTAGAAAAGGTTCTGCTCTTAAACAAAGACTTCAGGAATTAATCAGTCAAGAACAGGTTAGCCTAATTTATTAATGGCTTTTTGATTATTTTTTTGTTACAATTTTGTGTTTGAAATTATCTTTTAGGCTAATTTGGTCGAGATACAGAGAAATCTGTGATTTGGGTTTTTGCTTAAGAAGGAAAAAAGATGACCCTTTTTTTTCTTACTTTTGGGAAGAATTTACAGAGAAATGAAATCAGATATGGGTTTTCCTTTGAAAATGTGAAAATTGAACTCTAGTCTAGTACAAATTTTAATTTTATTTTTGGGAAAGGTGTGTTCTTTTTTTAGGGTGCACAGTAAAATTACAAGTCTTCAATGGTATGGTCTATAGAGTCCAATAGACAGTAGATATTAGATTTGGATGGGAATATATGAAGTCATTTTTGGTATAGAGAGAGAGAAAGTAATTTTCACTTTCAGATTTGGGTTCTGATTTCCGAAGTGTTTTTTTAGATTTGGGTTCTAGAGTCAGAAATTTGGTAGAGAGAGGAATATACCTGAACTGAATTAGGGTTTACTGTCAGAGGCGTAAATAAGGGACTCTAGTTAATAATTGATGAAAAAAGAAACTAAGAAAGTATTCTGTAAAGTATTCCAATATAGGTTTATATTTAGTAATTTGGGTTTGCGTAACAACAGATTAATTTATGATCAATTCAGGGTGTAATTAGGGTTTTATTTGTAATGGGATTTCATAAACAAGCAATTTGGACTTGATAATTAGGGATTACCCAAGATCTTAAAATTTTTATGTGATGCCATTTGATGTTTTCTTTTTTTGAAGCATATATAATTAAATTTTCATTTGATGTTTTGTTCTTGCCATGAGAAACACATTTTAATGCTTGTATGTCTGTAAGAAGAAATCGAATCGGATAACTTCTTTTTTCTTATAGGAATCCTGTAAACCTTTTTTCGTATTAGAAGAAAAGAATCATCAATTACCTATAAGTCTTAATTATAAAGTTATTCTTGAATGAAGTGTCACTGATAAGGGGATAAAGCCGCTCATCGGATTCTTATGCCTTACCACGACTTTCTGGTGTCTGAGTAATACCTTAGAAGAGACGCTGAGTAATACCTTGGAAAAGACCTGTTTTGTTCAATACGTAGATGCACCCCAGGTACGACTAGTAAGGGATGAGATCCTAAATATGCACCTGTTTAGACCAACACGGTTAGGGTGTATGCAATTTGGTTTGAGGTTATTATTGTGGTTCAGTTATCATTTTTGTTTTGGATAAGAAGTATAGGGTATGTACAAGAGATGGATCGAAAGGAATGCATATAGTTTGCAGTTGTGTTTACCCACCATAGATTAAAAAAAAATGAACTGTAAAGATTGTAAAAGATGACAAATCCAACCTCAAGCATTTAACTCACAAAGGTGGTTGAACTGAGAAACTCCAAAAGCAATTTAATGCTTTCATGTGGTCCTTTCATCATAAGTCAAAGAACTTGTCTAAAGCAAATTTGGATGCCATGATGTTCTGTACAAAAGAATAACATTGAATTGTATCAGGTGATTTCAATTCTTGTAAAAGCGCTAATCCAAAAGGAAAAAAAAGCAAGAACAAGGAGCTTGTAAACCTCAGAAAATGCCGCGGAGTTTAATTGATCCATAATTTTCCCTGGAAATTAATGAATTTATATTTTTTAACAGATTCACTCACTGGATTAAAGGGCTTCCGATAGATTCTTAACCTCTGACCGCTTAGTTTTTAACTGTACTTCAAACACATGAGTTCTATTTTATGATTTTTATTACAAAATTTGCTACTTGTTGATCATTTTACTTTGGCTACAATGATGGATACTTGTGTTTACATAAATTGAGCTACCTCTGTTTACGTATTTACTTAAGTCAAGCACATTGTAGCATTAAATTGCAAGGTTTACAAAATTTCTGTTAATGCAGGTTTTTGATCTCTCGGTTGTTAAGCCTCCTGAATTTGTTCGGTACGGATTAGCTTGCCTAGAGAGCTTAGCTAGTCATGGTGACCACTGTGCAAAGGAGACTCGTGATAAGTTGAGGATCATAGTACGTTTCTTATAATCCATTACACTCTTGGTTGTATGGTGAAATTGAAATTGCGATTCTCTAATATAAATTTTTTTCAGTGGATAATGTCTTGTTGTCAAGAAGATTTTAAGATTTTATTTGCAGGTTGCAGGAGGCGATGGGACAGTGGGTTGGGTACTTGGGAGTCTTACAGAACTTTTTAGACAGAACAGGGAGCCAGTTCCTCCTACAGGAATAATTCCTCTCGGTACGGGCAATGACCTTTCAAGGAGTTTTAATTGGGTAAGACTTTATATTTGCTAGATTATATGGTTGTATTATAGTCATTTGAATATTTTTGACAATTTACCATGTATTTGTTTAGGGTGGTTCGTTTCCTTTTGCATGGAAGTCAGCTGTCAAGCGAACTCTAAATGAAGCTATTACAGCTCGCATCAGCCGTCTTGATAGGTAAGGATCAACTTCAGTGTCAAAGTATATGTCTATGTGATTATTATAAGGAAAACGGTGTAGTCGCCTTTTTTGAGGTTTCCACTTTTAGGTCTTGCAAGTATGTAGTAGCATTACACTAAGGAGCTAACATTTACTGACGTTGAAATTTTATTTTCACCAAGTCTTTCTTAGTCATTCACAAATGAGAGATTTTGACCAATACCAGTGATCATCAATTAAAACCGAGCTCCAGTATGAGCGGTGGCTGAACTCTGTAGTTTAATAAACAAAGTTATCCATATTCTGGTTTGAGATTTTCATTTTTGGTTATGTCATCAAATCTTCTACTTTCATGTGTTGCAGTTGGAATGTCGTGGTAACTATGCCAGCAGGGGATACTGTAGAACTTCCTCATTGTATGAGCTACACGGAAGATTATACTCATGATCAGGTGATTTTTAGACTTTCCTTTGTTTTGGTTCACTTTTCTGAAACTCCATAAGCCTTGATGATATTAGTTAACGAATCTCTGAGATTAGGCGCTGTAACAATTCGTTGACCAGTTTTTCCTTTCTGCATATGACTTTCCTATATCTCTTATCATATTCAAAATTCGAGATAAATTAGTAGGAAGGCAACTTGTATTGTAGGTACTTGTACTTATGACAAGTATTGGTAAAACCTGAGCTGTTTTAAGAAGCATAAAAAGCAGTACAACAATTCACGAGGCATATAGCTTAAAGAGAGAGCATGTTACCTCTCACTGGTCCTTATTATTAATTATGTTATCATTTCCCTTTGTACTCTTATCATTCAGTGGAAACTTGTCGTGTTATACTATTACAGGATATGGAGGGGTTGCCCGAAAAGACGTCTTGTTTCGAGGGTGTGTTTTATAATTACTTCAGTGTAGGTATGTTTTTGTGCTCTTAAGTGCTTCAGAATTATATAGTTCAGCATATTGAACTGCTACAATTTTGATACCGAGTCTTGCATCATTACAACCTACCCTTGAAGGGAGTAGTTGCCATATTTAGCCTTTGAACTTGGGTTAAGTAAGGCATGAGAAGTTGCACCTTGGTTATATTTATAAATTTCACCAATGAAAATGCGATTCCTTGTTCGAGTATATGATATCCTTGGGCAGATAACTGACAGTGATTATCTTATTCTATCTCATCTTTTGGTTCTTTTTGAGTTCATAAATTTTGTGTAACTGCTACATTTGTTGTCTACCTGTAATAGGTGTTATCTACCTTGAGGTGATTTAATCAGTTTGTGTATTTAAATTGTTTGTTATACAGGAATGGATGCCCAAGTTGCTTATGGATTCCACCATTTGCGTAATGAGAAACCTTACTTGGCGCAAGGTCCAATAGCAAATAAGGTTCGATTAAACGGCTTTTAGTCTTTAATCGTCATAATTATTTTAGTTTGTCTTTCTTGAATAGTACGCTGGCCAAGTTTCTATCTCTATAAGAATGGTACTACATATATACATTTATCGATCTTGAAAATGTTACACAGTAGCTCACTTATAGTCCCACCAACAAATACGTTTTCACACTTCCACTTTTATATTACTGAATAGTCTGCACAAAATCATGTTTAA
Organism: Papaver armeniacum; assembly: GCA_023531295.1. NCBI lineage: Eukaryota > Viridiplantae > Streptophyta > Magnoliopsida > Ranunculales > Papaveraceae > Papaver > Papaver armeniacum. The sequence continues at coordinate 11,991 of JAJJWW010018816.1, forward strand.
AAATACTCGAGATTAATCGAATTTATCTTTTATCAACAGTTAATCTACTCCTCGTATAGTTGCACCCAGGGGTGGTTCTGCACCCCCTGTGTGAGTACCCCAAATTTAAGGTAAGATCAATCTAATGTAACTGTATTTTTTGTTCTTTTCGTTCTGGGTAGTGTGTCTGCAATTGTTGGTTGACCCATTCTATCAGCAGAACTGTATCTTACGTGCATTTGTAATGCTTCAATGCATATTTACACTTGGTTATACCTTTTCTTAATTGTCTGTAAATCTTGTTGTGTTTCACAGCATTTTTGAGTAAATAAGTATTGTTGAGACTTTCAGGTCAAAAGCTGCATACAAGCTTTTACTTGAGAATTTGAGAGCACTTCCTAGTGTTTTTTTGAGTATGCTTGTACTCGTTCCATCTTTTTGTTGCAGTAGCTTCCATTCTAAGGATGCTATCATGCTATACTGATGATTGTAATGGTTTAACCAATCTGGCATACTTAAACACTCAATAAACATAACTTGTAATAATGGTACGTACACCAGTCTTACAGTATGTGAAACTCTGTCTACAAAAGAACTTATAAAATATCTAGAAACATTCTATCCTGTATATGAGGATGAACCGCTATTTCTAGGAAAATAGCTCTTTTATGGTCCTATTCAATGAAATTGTCAATGCCTGTATTAACATTTATTACTATCTATTCACAAATATTAATCCATGCAGGGGACTTAAAAACATCTTAAGGCTGTATATTAAAAAGATGAATTGCTCAGAGTGGGAGCAGGTCCAAATTCCTTCAAGGTGATTTCCAAACTGTTTGCAAAACTTTTTTTCTTTTTTGATCTGCTAACCGTTTGCATAACTTCCGTTTGATTGTAAATAGAGAGACATTTGATCATTTCCACACATTCTTTTGGTACTCGTTGTCTTCAGTTTGATGGATCGGTAGCGCATGGATTTAGTACAATTAATTTTATAAAACTGATGGAAATCTTTTAGAGGAAAAACCATAGGTTCCGGTAAAGATAGAAGCTTTGTAGTGTCAATATGCTATTTCAAATAAAGCTCATAACCTTTCTTCTTTTTATCAGTGTTAGGTCCATTGTTTGTTTGAATCTTCATAACTATGGAAGTGGAAGGAATCCTTGGGGTAAGCTGAAACCCAAGTATCTTGAAAAGGTCAGTAATCTGCACGCCGCAATACTGTTTCATTTGAGTGATGTGAAACTAGAACCTTTTTAACATCATAGGAAGTGATTTGACTCGTTTTGAAAGATTTATGTGTGACCAACTTTCTCTCAACATCGTCTTTTCCAAGTAAGCCACAATACTAGGAAACACAAACAGTGAAACAGGGTATCTTTTTTTCCATCTATTGGGACCGACTTGAGATCTATATCATATCAAATTTCTCTGAAGTTTTTCTCTCGCCATTTATTTTTTGCAGAGAGGGTTTGTTGAGGCCCATGCTGATGATGGACTCCTAGAAATTTTTGGTCTAAAGGAAGGTTGGCATGCATCTTTCGTCATGGTTGAACTAATCTCAGCAAAGCACATTGCGCAGGTACCACAATGAAAGAAGAAAGATTATGTTATACAAGCGTAATTGCGCAAAACATGGTACAACTGGTGGTGGCATAATTTCCATTTTGCTAAAGTGCCTTTCATGTATGTTCCCAGGCAGCAGCTATTAGAATGGAGGTTAGAGGTGGAGATTGGAAGAAAGGTTATATGCAGATGGATGGGGAACCATGGAAGCAGCCTATGCATGAAGAATATTCAACCTTTGTGGATATTGTTAGAGCTCCATATCAATCAAGGATGATAACACGTGAGTGAATTTGCCCTAGATTGCCAGCAACTCAGATAAGTGTATCCCTAGAGAAGTGCATTTTAGAGATTGGTTTGCATTCTTTGTATAGCATATCATTCTATTTAGGGTATGTATTATTAACGTCCGAGTCCTGACACTACTAGTCAATAAAACATTTGTGGACTTCCAAATTTAAAACACTGGTTTGCACGATGGCTAAAGGCAGGTACCGCTATTAGTGGAGGGGTACCAATCCAAATAAGACAAACTAATCCTGGCTGTTAGATCCTGGATTAGTACCGGCCTTTAGTAAATGTGGTACCAGTCTTTAGCAATCATGGATTTCTTAATATTAACACAGTAACAGCACTTTTTGCTACGGAGAAATATATATATATATATATATATTATTTTATTTTTGATGATAAGCATGCATTAACGCAAACTAGGGCTTAACAAAACGGGGATAAGCCCTCCCCTGTACATCAGCCAAAATATCTAAGGTAATGAAGCTTATCCCCTGTACATCAGCCAAAATATCTAAGGTAATGAAAGCTGGTGGTTGATGAATCCAGACTTCATCTACATCGTGATTAGCCGCATGTTTAGCCAAAATATCGGCAACACTATTAGCTTCCCTATACCCATGAGTAAACAAAATATCTTCAAAAAATTGTGCCAAAAAATGTATGTCTTGCACCAGATTCTTCAAGTACCAAGGGTTGTTTTCGCTTTTCGTTCATAGATGGATTGCGTAAGTGGAGTCACTTTCGACCTCCAAAAAGGAGTACCCAAGTTGTATAGCCAGTAGTTGACCTTGTCTGATTGCCCAAAGCTCTGCAATATGATTGCGATTTCTATATATATGGCAATCGTAACACGCCAAGAACTTCCCTGTAGCATCTCGCAGAATGCCTCCAACACCAGCACCTACATGAAGAGAAGCATCACCAATAACCAAAGCTCTTTTTCCAGTAGCAAGTACCAGGTAGAGCAGAGATAAACCGCATAACACCGCATAACGATCTTATCTCCAAAAGTGCGACTAAGTTTTTACAACGGTTGTCTGTGGGCCTGGGCGCAACTCACCCAAAGGTAAGAGTAATCATTGACACATTCCGTGTCTGTTCGTTTTCGGTACAGAGGGTGCAGTAGCCCATCACTTCCATGGGATTACGCATTCGCGACCATTTAAGTGGTGTATCTACATACACCATGTCCCGAGTGCAGGGCTACGGGGTGATTCCCCTTCACAATCCTGCGAGCTGCAGAGCTACAGGGGGAGTCCCCCTTTCACAATTCTGCCATGGCGGTTTACATGTTCACGGTTTACACAGTCCTACTCAAGGGAGAGATTCAAAAGTAATAGGGTCGAGTCACGTACCTCGTGTACATACCTCTTTAACGTGGATCGCTGCTCTCCACGCTCTGTAGAGCGCCATCAGTATTTAATTTAACGTAAGGTGCATTTGGTGGAATCCAGGGAACAAAAACCTGTACACTGTTAGGTGAACAATCATTGTGAGATAAAATTGAAGCATATTCTTCTGCCGCTCTAAAAGCCTTATACAGAACTGAGCTAATATGAAATTGTAAACCATTAAAAACTGTTTCATTACGCGCAAGCCAAATCTGCCACAAAATATGAGGGAGAAAGGTATTACCTGGGACGCCATCAAATGAAATATTTGGAGTACACAGATTTACAATCCAAGTCGGGCTGATAGGAGCGATTGAAAAAGTAAATTTCCAAGTTGTAGCAAGAAAATCCCATAACGGAGTAACCGCAGGACATTGAAAGAAAAGATGAAGCTCCGTTTCAAAAGCATTCTGACATAAAGGACAGCTAGGGAGTTACCAATACCTCTCCTATAAAGTGTCTCTCTTACATGAAGCCGATTATGAGCTAGTATCATAAGAAGGACCTAATCTTCTGAGGACAATTCAGTTTCCAAATATATTTCCAAGCATGACAAGAGGGATTCAAATTTCCTTTGTGTAAAAGCATCCATTTATAAGCTTCACTAACAATGACCATGTCAGTGTGACTAGGTTGCCACACTAACTCATCTGGGGTAGTAGGATTCAAAGGAATTGCTATAGACCTAATCTTATCAATTACAAAAGGAGGAAGTGCAGACTCGCACAAAGCAAGATTCCACCGAGGTCCGTTGCGATCGATAACATCCTTAACCTTAAGAGTATTATCAATCAAGGAAATATCAGAAACTATAGAACCAAGAGGAAATTTTCAACCCATCGTTCTTTCTATAGACCTAATCTTATCAATCACCGTGTTTGTATTTTTTTTTTTTTTTGAGAAAAAATATTAATGTGGCCCAGTTGGAATAACAAAATCCAATTATAGTTAAAACTTTGGAGTTACAAGCTCTTGACAACCATGCTCGACCTGAAATTACACCTTTTGACAACTATGCTCGTCCCTGGGAGTGCAAGCTTTTGACAACTATGCTCGACCCTGGAATTGCAAGCTTTATGAAAATTTACCTAGCCCATAATATAAGATTTCCAAAATTGTAAGTTTTGGATTCGCTTCCTATTTTCAAACTTCCGTCATTGACTAAACTAACCTTTACTATTTGTGTTAGTGGGGATTAAGTGTTTTACCCTCTCCTCACTCTCTTTGTATTCGTTGGTGGAGATCGTTTGTTGGCTAAGGCTAACCCTATGGGCTGGATTGAACTGCTAGATTGGCCAAAAAGTGTTACAAATCATGAAAAAATTGTGGGAAAAAAGTTAACACTGATAGTTGATAATTCTCTCTCCTAACAAGTGCTCGCAGTTCAACTATCAGCGAGATTGAAATCTTTGAACAGTTGGGTACTCAAAAAGTAACCAAAACGCTGAACCATTCGGCGCTATATAATTTTTCTCATGAAGAGAGAGGAAAAGATGGAGAGAGAAGGAAAAGAGGGAGAGAGAAAGAGTAAAAGAAGGAGAGAGAAGAAAAAGAGGGAGAGAGAACCGTGGAGAGTGAGGAAAAGAAGGAGAGAGAGAAGAAAAAAAGAGAGAGAAACGTAGAAAGAGAGAAAAAAAAAAGAGAGAAATAAAATTAAATTCTGAGCGTTGTTTGGTTCAGTGTTCAATTTGTTTGATTCACGACTTAGGAGGTTTCTCTGCTAGATTCGCCATCCCATAAGACTTAGGAGGTTGCCCATGCTGACGTGGATGGCCAATCTAGCAGCTAGATATCTAGCCCATAGGACTAAGCCTAATAGGTTACCCTAATAGGTTACCCGATTGTGAAGAATCAGTTGGTCATAGCTAAGAAATTACTCTGTCATGAAGGTTAGGGGCATCGGGTCTATTAAGTGTATGTGACTTGAAATTTTTTAAAATTTTTTTAAACCCATTTTGTTGAAATGACCCTTAAAAAGGCTTCCACATTTAGGTGATATCCCCACAAATTAGGGGATATTTAATGTAGCAGTCGGTATCCCATCAACTCCAGTAAGGAGGAAGTCAGAGGTTCAATCCCCACTGTAAAGGTCTGTAATTGATTAGTTGTATAGTGGTTTGGCGGTGTTGGGTTTGTCAATGGGACCAGTCCAACTGGCTGGGTTCGAGTAGAACCTGGGTCAGACTTTCGCGTATCAAAAATAAAAAAAAAAAATAAAAAAATAAAAAAAATAATGTAGCAGTCTGTATGGTTTTACAGTGGTTTACTGTGCCAACTGCTACAGTAAAGTACCCCTCAATATGTGCGGGTATTCCCTAAATGTGGGTTCTTAAAAAGGAAGGGTCATATGAATAAAGATGTTTGATAATGTCATCAAGTAAAAGATTTTAATGGCAAAAATAACCATATGTGTAAAAATATAATAAAATGGATATAAACTCTATATTTTAGGGGTCAAACCAACTTAAATATAGCATATTTCACAAATCATATTATGTAGGAATTCCACACACATATATATATATATATAGAGACCTACACAACGAGCGTAAATACAAATATCAAATTTTCAATTTTTTATAATTTTTTATTCTCTAAATGATTTTCTTAATTTTCTTCATATTATTTAGAGTGCAGCTGTTATCCATATTTTTTTAGTGTGTAGACATTATCACAGTATTTTTTTTCAGTGTGTAGATACTATCCATAATGTTTTTTTAGGGTGCAACTAATATCCAGAGTATTAATCGACCTTCCTTTATATTGTAGTATGTACATCAGTATAGGAGCTAAAAAACTCTCTTTTTAAACTATCTTTCGATTCCATAATTTGTGTAGCATATATACACAAGTCGATATGTGCATATGTACAATCATTCAATTCAACAAAACGAGTTTAGGAAGCCGTTTTTTTAAAGATGAACAAACACATTAGTTTTAAGCTGTACAGAATATATCCATACTAGCATACTTGGAGAAAATATCCACCACTAAAATATGTGCAGGAAATATCCACAGCTAGAAGATTATTTTGGTTTTCCCATATTTAAGATTGTTTCAGGGTCATGAGAATAATTTGCATAACCCAACAGAGTAAGACCCATATTTTCTAGGGTCATAAGAATAATTAACCCTTTATATTACTAATAAAATCACTGTAAAAAAATCCACCTTTTGAAGGCAATTATCTGTAAACGGCAGGTGACGTATCTTATGGTGTGGTGATATTATAGGTTCCACTTTTTAGGATCTTGAAAAGGAGAGGGTACCAAGTACGCCACCAAATTTTTCGGTCGACAACCTGTATGGACAAAACCTGATACAATTGAAAGTATATCTAATTAAAGATCCTTGAACAATATGTATATAGAGTTTATATCTCTTTCACTTCACAATCATAAATTTAAGACAACAAAGTCTGTGAACCTGATTGTATCGAAGAGTACTTGGACGATATCATTAATAAATATCCAAGATCAATCTAGTCGTATCCAAATAAAGAGGATCTGAATACTGCCAAGTGTGAAAGTTGTTAGAGCACTGCTCGGCCGAACTCGCAAGCGTTGCTATCTCAAGCTTGTTTGTCAAGTTTAGTTGATCAAAACTATATCTTGATTTCTAGTCTACTTATAGCTATGTCTCGGATTAGGATAGAAGTGTGTAGTTGAGCATTAGACTTCACGGCTTTCACCAATTGAAGAAGAAGATCTACTGATGAGCTTGGAGGAACTTGACGACAAAGGGTATGTGGAGACTAAAACTTATCTATCACTCAGAAATCTATTCAATTCTATCTTCTAATGAGACTAAGTCGTATAGCCATATGGACTTTGTGTTATACACATTTGAAATTTCGGGTCGAGTTTATCTCGTTTAAATAAATCTCGAAATATGAGTTTAAAGCTTAGAATGCTTCATCATCTACTTGACAACTTTAGTTGTAAATAATTCATTTGTTGAAAAATAAATATTAAGTCAAGTTTGATCATGTGAAAATTACCTTGAACATCTTACATGATATGTGTGAGACAATCATTTGATGTTAACTTGGGATGTTTCGTATTGATCAAATAATCATTTGAAAATTACTTGAAGCTAGTGGTATGTGTATGATTGCCATTGTCATCTTCTAAGGATGTTTCAGACCGATAAACGAGAGTTTTTAGAACTACTAACAATGTCTGGATACAACACGGTATGCATACCATGTATGCGAACTGTGAAGTACTAGTTCAGGTCTGAAACTCTTGTTTGCGAACAAGGTTATCTGTGATGGGTCCGGAACTGTGGTTTGCGAACGAAAGACAAAACTAGAAAAGGTCCGGAATGGTAGTTCGCGAACTCATTTGGCGAACTCAGTGGTTAGGTTCTAAAATCGGTAAGTATGACAACTTTTTCACATACCCTGTATGCTAACTATTGTCTATACTCATGAACTCGGGTTCGTTTGCGAACTCTGTTTACGAAATAAAGTCTCTGGATTCTTAATGCTTTAAGGTACGCAAACTTAGTTTGCAAACCATGGCGTTGTGTTTATGAATTGGTTCTTGTATACATACGTTATACACTTACAAACCAAGTCGAATATGTTTCAAATGCTTCATGAATATTTCTATGAGATAGTGAACAATTGAACAACTCTCTTAGAATGTATTTAGATACATTTGATCATGTATCATAATTGGATGATTATCAGATTGAGTCTAGAAGTGTTAGGTGAATATAGCTAAGCTGAAAGTGTTCATATGGCTAACTTCGGTTAAATGTTACTGATCCAACTCGTTATACACGTTTAGGTACGGTTCATCCATATCTGAATATAAGTATATTTCATTTGTGTGTATCAAGCTAAATCATCTAATGGTAGAGATTGATTGCTTATTTTCTAAGCACACTTAGCTTGAATCTTAAATCAGGAGTTCATCTAGCAGTGAATATTAATTGCTTTGTTAATAGGCTATCTTAGCTTTGATTATAAGCAACCCTGATTTAAAAGACTATATAAGGAGAAGCTCTAGCATCTAGGAAACCTAATCCCGACACTTTCGTGTGTTCTAGTTGCAAAGTAGAGTTGATTCTCTCTTAACCTAGGTTTCCAGTTCTTCTGAAAACCATTACTAGGTTTAACGACTTAAAGACTTCGTTTGGGATTCGTGAAGCCAGGTCCAACTATTTTCTTTGTAGTTGTGTATCATGATCTTACCTATTCTATCATATTGAGTTTAATATTCTCTAAGATTTTTTCGAGATTTATCTCCGATAAGCAAGATATAAAAAGTAATCACAACATTTTCTTCGTCTCAGACTCTTGTGATTCCGCAATAACTTCTTCTGTTAATCAGTTAGGTTATTGTGAGGTGACTGTATTCTAGGTTGCTCTTCGAGAGACATAACACCGAATTATTAGTTGTGTTTCATGTTCACCTTGATCTTTATCTTAAGACGGAAACAACAAATAAAATAGACTTATTTGTGGGAGAAAAATTTGTTTGTAAGTCTTCGACTTTGGGTCGTAGCAACTTCTAGGTTGTAAAGGACGTCAGCTAGAGGAATCAAGTGCGCAGAGTCTTGCGAGATTCAAGAGACGTAAGGAACGCGACTGTACTTTAATCGGTGAGAGACTTGGTTAGGGCTCAACTACATTCCAATCCGAAGTTAACTTGTAGTACGCTAGAGTCTGTAGCGGCTTAATACAGTGTGGTGTGTCAAGTCGTACTAGGTCCCAGGGTTTTTCTGCATTTGCGGTTTCCTCGTTAAAAAAAGTTCCGGTGTCTGTGTTATTTCTTTTCCGCATCATATTTTATTTATATAATTAAAATATCACAGGTTGTGCGTTGTTCAATCACAGTTGATAAATCTGACCTTGTTTGTTAGATAGAACTTGATTGACACTCGGACATTGGTCTTTGGTACCATCCGAGTTATTCTCATAATAATCAGGATTCACGGATTGCTATCTGTTTGATTTACTGATTGTGTTAAGAAATAGATAAAACTCTTTGATATCTTTCTTGATTAAGTTTCATTAAGTTGATACTCTCGGAATTATATTGGACTTTAGTCCATACAAATTTTTGAATGAAATATATAGTTGGGTGCGGTTGTTGTTGATGAGATTTTATATAATGGTAAGAAAGGTTGTCGTTCTCTCGGACTTGATGAGATTGATTCAGATTTAATAAACGAAAATACTAAAAATAAGAAAATATATACACAAAATAGTAGTAGAATGGAGGGATACTGGGATTCGGGATTTCACTGTTTTTCGTATACATGGGGTTCAAAATTTAATTCTAGGCAATAATGGCTCAAACAAAAGAAGTTGTGACTCTAATTCTTTGCCAATAATAGAATTCATAAAACATTAGTTGTAAGAATGACACATCAAAAGTAATTAAAATTAAGCATGCGACATCATACAAAATAACAAATAATTAATAGAATTCATAAAACAATTAAATTCTATGCAAATAGTTATAAAAGAATTAATTTTAATTACCACATGGACGAAAAACAGCTTCCTCCGTCGTCCCAATGATGGGGTCGAGCTCCACATCGTAAAAACACACTCAAAAAGATAACTCATAGGTCAAATGGTGTTTTTACTGAAGAAATCAGATAGAACAGAAATTTGCAACGGTGAAAGGACGTTACAGAACCTCCTGTTACAAGTACAAAGGTCTTTGTTACAAAGAAAATGATAACTCACAACTGTTGCAGAACAACAGTCGCAGAGACATGAATAGATGACACTTAAAACAACGACAGACTACAAGTGTAGTCTGTGCGTCTTCTTTCTCTCTTCTCTGCTGATGAAGAACAAGCTAACTTCACTCGATTTCTCGCTTTATTTTTCTCCCTTAACTCTCCATGCCCCTACGTACGACTCCCAACAACTATTTATAACTTCATAGGACTCCAAAAACTCCTCCAAATCTTCATCATAACTCGACAGTAAAAGGGTATATTCTCGATTATGTTTCTTTCCTTTCTTGCCTTCCCATGCGTTCAATCACCGCGAGACACACTCCAAACGCGTTACGATGCACGTTCCAGTTGAGTCAACACTATGTATACATGCGCAATATTTCCAACCCAACCCTAACAGAATCCCCGTGTATCTCTCCGGCACTGTTTCACGAGAAAATCACGTGTACAACCCAACTATTTCGTTTCCAAGATCATTACCGACCCTGTTAGGACATAACAGGATATTACAGAGCAATAATGACGATTTAATCTCCCTTAAACTCTCCATGATCCTCCACAAAACTCTCGGGTTTTGAGACTTCCTGTTTTCTTCGAACCCGAGTATCCAGCCAAACTGGATCGAAACCAACACATATATCTTCCCTGTCTAGCCCAGGGGAATAAACCCAATCAAATTCGGCCGTTGAACCTCCATGAATCCACTCCAAAAGCCGAACCCTAATTCTGCTAGTAACTGCAACAAAATTCCAGCCAAATTCATTTTTGAAATGTTAAAGATGAAGTGCCCCTAACCAAAACGTGGGCGCCTTTAGCAGATGGGGTGTCCTGGGGTGCGAATAGTAGGTGGGTGCCCCTTATCCAATGTAGGGGTCCGTTTAGCAATTGTCTTTCGGGGGGTGCCCTGAGTAATTTTTCGAGCCGAATTTTCCAAAAATGTTTATTTCTCAAAAATACCTACAAACACATAAAACACCATAATAAGTACAAAATCGAGTACCAAAGATACAGAAAATTGAGGACAACTTAGACACAAAAATGTGTCTATCAGTTGTACCCCCGCGTTTTCAAAAGTTGTTATCTATCTTTCAAGATACGAATTCTAAAAGAACGAGTCTCGTAATAAGGATAAATAATATAATGTGAAAAAGGAAAAACACAAGACACTAGAAGTTTTGTTAACGTGGGAAAATTGCATCTGCAGAACAACCCAGGGACCTCGTCAAGATTTGAACATCGAACTGTATTAAGACGCTACAGACACTAGCATACTATCAGATTTCAGACTGGAATGTATTTGAGACAAAATTCACCCTCTAAGAAATTCATCTGCAGTTGTGCTCCTTACGTCTCTTGAACCTCACAAGGATTTACGCAATTAATTCCCTTAGCTGACGTCCTTTACGTCCTTTTTCAGTTTAGTAAAATTGATTATCTTAATAGATATCACAGTGGAATGACAAATAAAATTTTCAAAAATAGTAAAAGATTTCATTTAAATGGTAAATGGTTGGATGAAATACCACATTTCCTATCCCCTTTTATGTAATTCATCATGTTTGAATTCTTTTTCCTATCAAAATAAATAAATAATTAATAATACGCTTGATTACGCAGATTTAAGCCTTTAGTTATAGAGATAGTAGACTTATTGGTATCCAGATATATGAAACCATAATGTTAGACACCGTGGCATCTTGGTAAATAAATGCAGGTTTATAACACTTTCCGTGATGAGCACCGCGTTTAAGTCATTATAAATATACCAAAAACTTGAAATGCACGAGCATGTAAGGACCTAGGCTTTCTTATATATATTCCACGCATTTATTGTTTATATCCGAAGAAGTTTAAGTTAAATTGAAAAACCAAACAAGTCTTAATTCTCCGCTAACAATCATACTCAAATCCGACTCTTCCCCAAATCAAAATAAACCATAATTCTTATTTTAATTTTTTTATCACTATTCTCATAAATTTATCAATTATGAACCCTAATTATTACTATTTTCTCAAAATCAAAATCAAACTAAACCCAAACTCTTTTTTTAATCCAGTTTGAAGGGGAGTTAGATAAGGTTTTGATTCTTTTTCTAGAATCCTTCTTCTAAACTCCACAAACATAATTTATAAAAATTTGATTGAGAGTATTGCCTATTCTTCAATATAATCAATTATTCTACAACCTTTATATAAATTTAACTATAGAAATTAGGTAAGTATATTTATTTATTTATTTGATTTAGGGATTTGATAGTTTGTTCCATTATTTTAAGTTGTATATCATAATTGTATGTATAGTTTTATGGGCCATGTGGAATAATTATAAAGGTGTATTTTATTAGTTTAATCACTTATTTTATATGGGTTATAGATAATAAACGCCTGAGATACATATAAGAGAAGCCAAGACTGAATACAATTTTAGACACTCATATGTTGCCTTAATAAGTTTTACTAGGAAAACCTTGGTGGGACAAACCCCTTAGAAGGAAAAAGCGTACAACATATAACTGCAGTAAATGCGCTTCTGATAACGAAACTCCCCCTGATAAGTACTTCGATCAAATCTTGTCTTGCAAATCTTGCAGTCGGGAGTTTTCAATTTCGATAAAAGAATTAAATTAATGCAGAAGATTGTAATGCTTTCATGAATAAATTTGTTAGTAGATGAAGTATTCTTTTGTACCACTCAAGTGATATTGTCTTTGAATATGCTCTTGTTGATTCTACTTTCTTCTTCAACACATGGGAACTTGTGTTTCCAACTGCTCGAGATGATTTGAAGTAACAGTTGATGTATATTCTTCAACAAAGAGCCAAGATATGAATACATTACATGTAATATCATGTCCTAATTTTAAGGGTATTTGCAAGTCCAAAATTCGGGGTGTTATATTACCATAAGTAAACAAATGTTGTATTGTGATCATACCTAACGTGTATCAGATTAAAATACGGATGCATAGAAGTTGATTATTTTATATGGTCTAACAAATTAAATTGGTCAGTGGTGGAACATCCACCTAATAATTGAGCATATACAACTTCCCCTTGGATGACCACCATGCTGAATAAATTACCTCACCTATACCTTGCCAGTAAAACTCAATGAGACAAAATATGGTCGAAGTAAAAAAGAGCACACTATCAAAATTTGAATGACGATTCAACATCATCCGCAATAATGTTACAAAAGGTAAAGTTGACTATTTATATAAATCACAATAAAGATGTCAAATAAAAGTAAGCCTGACATATGGTGGACACTAATTAAGGTCAAGCCTAACTGTTAGAGCACTGCTCGGTCGAACTCGCAATCGTTGCTATCTCAAGCTTGTTTGTCAAGTTTAGTTGCCAAAAATATAAGCCTTGATTTCTAGTCTATTTATATCTAAGTCTCGGATTAGGATAGAAAGTGTAGTTGAGCATTAGACTTCACAACGTTCATCGATTGAAGACGGAGAACTACTAAGGGGAGCTTGTGGAACTTTATCAACAAAAGGTATGTGGAGACTTGAACTCATCTATCACTCAAAAGTCTATCTACTATATCTCTTATTTGAGACAAAAGTCGTATAGCTATATAGACTTCATTTATACAAATTTGATATTTCGAGCTGACTTTAACTCGCTTACATATTTCTCGAAATATGCGTTGGTATGCTTTCGCTTTAACCAAGTTCATCTTTACCTAGTGACGAAAGTCATGTTATACATGTATGCGTTTACAAACTCCAACACATATTTCGAGAAATAGATAAGCGAGATAAACTCGTCTCGAAATAGCAAATATGTATAATCAAAGTCTATATAACAAAACGACTTTTTGTCTCAAGATAGGAGATGGAGTAGATAGACTTTTGAGTGATAGATAAGTTCAAGTCTCCACATACCTTTTAGTCGATAAGTTCCACCAGTTCCTCGAGTAGTTCTTCGTCTTGTATGATGACCGCCATGGAGTTCTTGAGCTCAACTACACTTTCTATCCCAGTCCGAGACATGGCTATAGGAGACTAGAAATCAAGACTTATAGTTTTGATCACTAACATTGATAAACATGCTTGAGATAGCAACGCATGCGAGTTCGACCGAGCATTGATTTAATAGGTACTAATAGAGCTTCTCAATCCTAAAGAAGTCTTTAAACCGAGCGCCCGTAAGAGATTTCGCCTAATTAGGTTACTTTTCTCTCTGAATAGGCGGCTCCACCAGTAACAACACAACTAGGTAGTTTTGCTGGCTCTGAGGATTAGTTTGCTAGAAATGCAAACTTTGATATTTATAGACCAAGGAAGTTTGGACACCAAGGAATTTCCAAAATCGAAAATATTCTCAAGATATGCAATATATTCCAGATTCGGTTTCCATAATTCCTGTAAATGCTTTGTCCAAACATTGACCGAAAATCTCTTAGAAAATCTCCAGTTAGTAAATGCACATTACCAATTTTTCATTTTCCAAAAATAAAATTAAAAACCTTAATTAAAAGATCCTCAACTTATTTTTCGATCCGGGATTTTCCTTTAGCTATTAAGGAATATCTTTGAACAATAAAAGATAAGCATTACTGCACGTGTTCAAAGTATGTCAACATCTTTACTTTGTAAGTCCTCTTTCATACTTACAATCTTGAAACCGATTTGCCACACTTCCAACGAGTTTAGAATTGGTTCATCTGACTTTCAAGAACTATGTGATTGATTAAGAACACTCAATCACAAATCATGGGTTTCACGGTTCTACCAAAACAAGTTTCGGTTCTACCTCCATGTGAGTACTGTGCATAGTCACACTAGTTTTCCAAAAATTCGGTTGACTAGGTACTAGGATCGGTTCCCCACATACTTATAGTAACTACTTGTATTCGCTTCACATATCCATAGGATCGGTTCCCCTTTCACTAAAAACTTGTTGCACATGTTCATTGGACCGGTTCCCCCATCTACTAAAAACGTGTTGCACCTCTTACAAGGATCGATTCCCCTCTTGTGATCGGTTGCACCTCTTCATAGGATCGGTTCCCCTTTGCCTAGAGTTGGTCATACCAATAACACTAAATCGATCATACCATCTCAGGTGATTACTTAAGATCGGTTTCACTAATAAAAGTCATGCCAATACAAAACTCAGGCCTTGTGAATAGTTTTACCCAGAACATAAAGAAGTCATGAGCGGTTGTAGATGGGGCAAAACGAGTTGCTCATTTTTAAGGAATTGAGGAGACGACCGTGCGGAGGAAACTCCTTGAACCGAGCGAACTGTCTAACCTCACACATATGTACTGCAAAAAGGGAGTGCTTTGAATTCAAGAGATCAATCTATAGGACTCCGGCCTAAACCAAGACAATGGTCGTTCTAGAGTCAATTCGCTCACAAGAGAGGATGGGTCGATCTGTAGGAGGGAAGCTGAGAAATGTGTGAGATCAATGGTGATCAATATTGTAGGTGTGTTGTGTATTCTGCGTGAAGAAGTAAGATAAGTTCTGATTGATTGAATTTGCTCTGTTGAGAGTAATTGTTCATACGCTGAGTTTTTTTTTATTCTCTTGTTGTCTGTCCTTTCAATCATGATTCAGAGACTTATTTATACTGCAAGAATTGTAGACACCTTGATCCCATGAAGTGTGACAGTTACTGGAGTCAAAGAGTGGGGAAGTGGGAATCGTGTTAAAACCAGTTGCTCATCGTGCGGAGACTTGGTTTATTTTCCACCCACTACTTTGCTAACTCCTCTAACTCCATGAAAGACTTGCTCACATTCTCATCGTGTGTATGAACACACGTGCCGTAGACCGCCAGACCAAAACCCTAGTTGATATCCCCCATGTGACACGATTGATGTCTCGTGATTGTGGAGTCTGCAAGGCAGACGTGTATTTAGTTAGTCAGTTATTGACTTTATGAGACGATGAGTCTTTGTATTGCTGAGTTGAATGTGATTTGCAAATATTCTAGGACTCATGAATTGAACGTGTCTGTTGAGACAGAGGTACAATTGTCGAATAAATGTTGATATTTAAGGTGAACAAATATTGTCCATTTGATGAATTGTTGAATATTGATAGTTGAACCAATATTCCTTAGTCTGAGCAAATATTACTCATCTGAGCAAATGTTGCTCGTTTGATGAATTATTAATTTAAAATACTGGCAACTGAACCGAGTATAATAATTAGAGTGTTGACTACGGGATCAACATAAAATTATTAGTGCTTGAATCTGGAATTATGAACCTTGGATTCGAAACCCTAATTTCGATCAATTGCCGATCAATTGGTGATTTATTGAAAATCAACCACGGAGTAAAGGAGGGACCGGCTACATGGGATGATGGGTCGACCATGTAGCGCCCAGATGCTCGAGTTAGCAAATACCAAAGTCTCTTGAAGACCAGGTAGGTGAAAGGATGATTAAATGGTGGTTTAATCATTTATTCAAATAGTGCTCGTCTGAGTCTTAGGTGATAAAACCTAATTATGACGGAGTGAGGGACCGACCAAGAAGTTATGGAACCGGCCCTGGTTGGTCATGGGATCGATTGACGAGCATTTGAAATTCCAAGTTGTTTGGAAGAGTTTGAACCTAATATGAACAAATTAGGTCAAATTATGAAAATATGTGGGACCGGCTTATTGCAAGCCAAAGGGCCAACCTTGGTCGGTCAAGGTAATATGCCCATGTCACCAAAGTGTTGGTGTCTCAGTCCTGAGAATTTTGATATTTTCTGATGCGCGTTTGAGCATCATTTGGGAAAATATGAAGAAATCAGGGTTTTTGCTCAAACTGAAGAAACTTCATAAGATGAAGGAAATAATAATAATAAAATAAGGAATCATGAAGTGTGGGACCGGCTATGGCTAAGGCACGGTCGGCCGGCCAATAAGCCCGGTCCCATGACACTTTTTCTAATTTTATATTATTTTCATGATTTGAAGGAAATATCATGAAATCAAGGAGTTTGTTGAAATAAAGGAGTTTCCATAAAGTGAAGGAGTTTCCATGAGATGAAGGAAAAAAAAATAAAAAAATAATAATAATAATAATTTGGTGCCCAGCTTGTAGCTCGGCTCCCAACACGCCATGTGTAATGAACATATTATAATTTGCTAATAAAATGCACTGAGTGGCTCAATTTAATAATAATAATAAAATAATGGTCGTGTGAGACCGGCCATGGCTAGGGCATAGTCGGCCGGCTAGTGGCCCGGTCCCGTGAACCTCCCTAATTTTATATCCTTTCCTTGGTGTGAAGGAAATATCATGAAATTGAGGAATTTCATGGGATGAAGGAAATAATAATAATAAAATAATAGGGAACGTAAGGTGTGGGGCCGGCCACAACTAGGGCATGACCGGCCGGCTAGTGAACCCGGTCCCGTGACACTTTTCCTAATTTTATATTATTTCCTTGGTACAAAGGAAACACCATGGCGAGGAGTTTCCTTAAAACGAAGGAGTTTTGTTCAAATGAAGGAATTTTCATGAGATCGAGGAAAAATAATAAAATATGATAAAATAAAGAACTAGGCGTGGGACTGGCCACGGCATGACTGGCCGGCCGGTGGGCCCAGTCCCCTTGCGCCTTAGCTAATATTTTAGTATTATTATTTTTCTTCCTATTTTGCATAGGTTCATCGTTCCTTCGTATTTTTGAATGCTCGTTCGTGCATTCAAGTGCTCGTTAGTGTATTATTGCGGAGTACACTTGCACCATTTTGGTCGGGGCTTACTCGATAGCGGCTCAGATGCCCGTACGTTGAATATTTATCACTAACCCATGGAATTCTGCTGGGAAGAACCATGAATTGAAGTAATGAAATATTATGAAGAACATAAAAAATATTTTCTAGGGATTCAGTTAATGAATCTAGTGATTTAGAAATAATTAATTGATAGCTCTATACTAACACGATCTTTAGGAGAATTAATTATTCAAGAATTGAGCGATATGAGCTTGTTGAAGTGTCATATTTCTTTCATATAGTCAGGGAACACACTGTTACATCCTGAAGACGTTATTGCTCTATACTAGCAGGCAAGTTGTCTAGGAGCCTTCCAATCGTTCGATTCTATATAGAAGTAATTACTGAAATTGCTCAGTATTTATGAAATATGACGTTGTCTCAGTTGAGAGACTGCATATTCATGTATGCTCTAAGAGACAATAAACTCAGTCAGAGACTCTTGTGGCATGAGCTTTCATGCTTCAATGAGAGACACGAGCCTCAATACTCAACTGATTGTTGGATCAGGAATAAATAAGATTATGGTTTTACAATTTTACCCTTTGTCGAAAATCTACCATCTACATTAAGTCCCCTGCTTAGTGAGGGACAGTCATGTTCCTCGGTCAGCACTGGATGGTGATTTTCTAGTTATAGACGAAATAAGTAATTGAACTTAGTCGTAAGAAAGAATGTTACCGGATTTTTGATTGTATGAGCGAGCCATGGCTTGTACGAAGATCCCAGTGGCATGATAAAGCATCGTTTAACGAGCGCAAATTGGTGTAGCACCGCTGATTTGGTGATGGAACCTTGGTCGATTTAGGATTCACGGGTCCGACCCAAGAAAGGAAATCCTTGTGGAATTAGGTTTTTGGAAATAAATAAAATTTGATATAAAAGGGATTAATTCCTTTTTTTTTATTATTATTTCACCTCCACGACCGACCACCACCTTCACCCCTTCATCTTCTTTACGTCCGAGCAGAGGAAGAGAGCAGGAAAATTTCGCCGGAGCCGCCACCGTCCGGCCGGCACCGACCAATTACGCAATTTTTTTTCTTCAAAAGATGATGATTTGTTCATGAGTTGTTCATGTTAAAATTATATACATATGCATATATAAGCGTGAGTTTTGTAGAAAACCCTTGTTTTAGAAAACGTATGTTCGTTGATCGTTAGTTTAAGAAACTAGCAATAATCCCTGACTTAGGAGAATTTTTTTTTTTTATATATAGACCTGTGTCTAGTGATAAAATTTTGTCTATGAGCTTTCATGAAAACCAAAACTTCATCTTGATGTATGAATTTTCATAAAATCGGAATAAACCTTCGTTTCAAAGACGGACGATCGTACGAAGGAAAAAAAAAAAAAGGAGATTTTTTTTTTTACAAAAACCGTGACATGCTCACGATTTTTTTTTATTTACGTGAGTTTTGCTCACGACCAAAAAATTTTAAAAAAAAAAAAGAATTACGTGAATAAATCACGTCTTTTAAACATACATATATATATATTATTTTGTTGAAAATCAAAATTTGATTTTGAGTAATCAATAAAAGTAGACAATTATTTATGATGAAATATTGCCCGAGTATGATTTTCCATAACTCAGTGGTGAATGTTCTCACAGTGGAAAAATTATGTTCATGATTTTATGAAAAATCAGGTTTCAAAAACTTAAGTTTTGCTAAATTTTTTGCAGGTTTGAAGAAGCGAGCAAGTTTTGAAGTGTTAACTCTTTTATCACAATCACTACTGTTAGTGGAATCGTAAACAAGTAAGAGTTAAGAAGTACCATTTTGGTAGATACTGATTAAGCATTTCTGCCATCCAGTTGCATGATTCCATTGTTTTGTTGAAGTTTGCATCTTGTATGGATGATATACTGAAGTAGAGTGTTGTGTGAATGTTACAGCTACTTCGTAAGAATGTCTGATTCCCAAGGTAATGATGCCTCCAGAGATGATACATGCATGGACGAGACTTTCATTGAAGAAGGAGAAGAAGAAATACCTGGGATCAAGAATATCCCAAATACAGATGATGAGTTCTTCGTGGCTCAGCACGAACCTGAAAAACGTCTCAAGACTCCAGCATTTCGTCTTCTATTCGATTTTGTCTCGAACGAGGAAATTTTTCTGCTTTAATCTTAGAATTTAAGCTTTCTCGACGACCTTTGGAAAAAAATTCTGGATGGGCAAGGCATATGTTGGGTTTCCTCGTGTTCGAACCATGCTGGATCGTGCACAGATAACAAGAGCTATTCAAGCAACTGGAGACTTGTTCATTTTTCACGATGTGCGAGGTATAGTGGATCTGCTTGCCCGTTGGTGTATTCCAACTCATACTTTCATATGCAGCCGTGGAGAGTTTATTATCACCTTAGAAGATGTAGTTGCTTTGTTGCATCTTCCAGTCACAGGCAATCTTCCTGAAAGTCTTTCAGCGGAGGAGAAAGCAATTTCCAATATTTTGACAGCCAAAATGGAGGAAATTAATAAAGTATCCAGTAAATGTTGTTATGCTCACTGGTTAACACACTGGTGGCCAAAAGATGAGGCTCCTGACAGTCCCGTTGACGGTATGTTATCTATTGCTGCTTTATTATATTTATGGTTGTCCAGAGGCATATTTGAAGATAGTGGAAATTGTTGAAGCCGTTCGTGATTCCCTTTGCTATCAAGATGGCCCAAGGTGAGCAACTTCCAATCGGCAGTCTATTCTTGGGTTCTTTGTACTCCAACTTAGACTCCTTGGTTATAGATTCCATCATTTCTAATAGCTTTATGAAGATTGAATGCTATGCCAATACGATGTTTCTCCAAGCTTTGATGTGGGAACATTTCAAGAATTATGCACATATTCCTCGTACCATCTTACAAGGACCGAACGGTGATGCTCGACACGTTTTCTCTGAGAAGGATAATGCCAGGATTATGCGTTGGTCTACAAAGCAGCCTCGAGTTAAACCGCATCTTGTTGATGTGTTAGACAAGGAGTCTGAGTTTAACTTTCGTACATGGGTGTCAAGTCCTCCTTATATTTCTCAGTTAACAACCTTCAACGCCGAGGAAAGTGTTACCTTGAAATATGGTGCAGATCGAAGTGACGGTGAGAGATCTTTTATGCTGAGTTGCACTCCTGGTTACTTAGTATCAGCAACATATGGAGACTTTTCAGTAGAATAATACAACATCGATAGAACATCTCGATAAATGGGCATGTATCACTGTGTTCCAACTTTTCGAAGGAGAAAGACGTCGATTAAACAACTTAAGACCCGTTTAGACTGTACTCATGTGGAAGGAAGCGAGTATTGGTTCCCCTGTTCTGAACGAATTACGTATGTAACTCCTGGTTACATAAACTTTTGTAATCAGCAATTCGAACGTTTATATGATTATGTGATGGTTGGTCAACCCTTGGTGAAAGTTCCTCCTTCTGCTGAGATGATTTCTACTCGACCAAGAGTGAAGTATTAATCAGGTGATAAATGGAAGACATCTTCAGGGTGTCCACAAGTATGTATCCTTCTTATAATCTTCATAAGAACATGATAATTGTATCTTAATTATCTCATCAATTTCTACAGGACGGTCGTATCATGAGATCTCGAATTGATGTAGACTTTTCGGAAACAGAAGCCATTGTTCACGGTGGAGAAGGCAGGAGCAAGAATTATAAGATGTTGCCTAACACCATAAAGTCCCCAGTGATTTCTTTGGTGAGTTGTCAATATTTCATTCATCGTGACTTATTCTCATCCATGTAATTAGGATCACAAAACCAATGTTTGTTACTCCATTACAGAACTTTACTCCGTCAAGTATCGATGGTCTTCAATTCTCTACTGGACAAACAATTTCAGAATCTGATGAGTGCCAAATATTGCATATTTCTACATCTTTTTATTGGCATTTAACTCATCTTTTGTGCTCAGAAATCAGATATTATCCCAAATTCTGTATTTTCCATGTTTTCAAGAACAAATATTTGTACTAATTAATTTTGTGTTTTTAGGTAGTAAATAAAGCTCGGAGAAATTAAGGAGCCAAAAGAGCAGAGAATTGGAGACGAGCGTCTATGGAGCAGAAAGCCAAAGCCCGCGCGCGCATCAGTTGCAACTCAACAAGTAGCAAACCATTTACAAGACATAGGCTAGAGAAATCCAAGACCCGGCCCACAACCCGGATCCAAGTCCGTCCTTTCCTGAGCCGTGAGATCTCGCCCATCTGCATCCAACGGTCGCTGCGTCCCTTGCATCGACTCTTGCTGCTCCCGCCTCACACCCAAGCTACCTATACCTTCACCCATCGACCAAACACCCCATTTCTCATTTTCTCTTCTCTTTCTCCTCCCCCGACAAAACCAGAGAAACCCTTACCTTCTTCCCCCGACAGTTGCAGAACCACCATCACCCTCTCCTTCGCCCGACAACCACAGCCACAACAGCAGCAGCGTAGCCGCCTTCTCCGCCCCCTAGTTCTGCCTATCTCCATCATAGCTTCTCCATGCCCTAGAAGCTAGGTTAGAGATAGTTGGAGCTAGGGTTTCAACTATCAGAGCATTAATGGCTACCAGAGCCGAATTGGAAGAGGGAACACACTGGGGTATGCATTTATTGTTGATTCTGAGTGTTAGAGAAGAGGGGGGAGGTATAAAAATCAGTTGTTCTTCATGTAAGAAAGATAGTGAATTTTAGGGTTTTATTTTGCAATTTAATTTTGAATCCTGTTTAGCAATTGCATGATGTTCTAAGTTATTTAACTGGGGTTTAGATGAAACCCTTGATTGCATGCTAAGTCAATTACTATCTTTTTATTGTTCTTGTTTTGCTTCAATGTTTTAGGAAGAGTGAATTAGCTGTTTGAGTGAATTAACCTGTGATTAGGTGTACTGTAAGAAGATACCTAATACTAGGGGGGAGTTAGTGAGAGTAGCTAATACATCTTCCATTATATCCTTCCCTGGGAAGAATCAAGAACATAACTTGAATAGGTATTGCCTTAGCATAAGATCAGGTGTGGAATCAACTACCCTAGTGTTCTCCAATCTGTTTACAATCTATCTTTGCTGCCTTAGATTACAGTCACAAATCCATTTAGTCGTTTCGACACCAAAACCAACCCACATTTGTGTTAACTACTTTAGAAATCAGTTAATAAAGCTTGAGATCAACTCTACACAACCCCAAATCCCTGAGGATCCGACCTGTACTTGCCCTGCCTCCAATAGGCACTGTGCACTTGCAGTTACACTGTAGGCAAACACTTTTCCCAGCCTACCAAGTTTTTGGCGCCGCTGCCGGGGATTTGATAGTGTTGCTGTGTTGATAATTTGCTTACCTTACTGGTTTCATTTTACATTTGTATATATGTGTTAGAATTTCCCTTGTTTACTTTCTGTTGTTAATATAACTTAGCTATAATCTTTTGTTTTATATTTCTACATATTGACATCATTATCATCATCTGTAGCTGATTGTATTTTTAGTTTGGTTCTCTTTTGTTTCTTTCTCACCTCATTGGTCTGCACCTGCTGTAGTTTTAATTTTCAGTCATCATACTCTGTGAAGCTTAGACTTGCTCCATTGTTGATTTTTCGGGTTGTAGTATAACATTTGTAGTTAAATCCATCTGTCTATATTGCATTTTGTTGGGTAGTATAGTTGTAGATTCGATTTTTCCTTTCACTTGCATCATCATATATCTCGCATAGTAAATCATCTGTTATTGTATTTTGTTTGTTTAGCTGTAACTTTTTGGTTTGCTGTAACATATTCTGTCACATCTCAGCTGCATTGCAACATCTTTGTGATTAATTGCTAAACCCATTATCTGTGATAGCTGAAACTTGCAGTGATAGGTGTTACTTAAACTACATTGTTTCAGTTCTGTTTGTTTAGCTCATTGCTCTCAGCATCTTATCACCCTGCAAAATTCGGTTCCATCATCTCGCATATCATATCTCCCATTTTTGCAGACTTTTGAAATTTGCAATACTAGTGTTATCTTGTTTCCCACCGGTATCATTCTGGGAACCGAGGATGTTTTGTTGAGTTAGCAGTACCTTAAACCTCTCGTTTGAGCAAGCCCAAGGAGGAGAAGGAAAAGGCGCAGGACAGTTGCGAAAGTGCCTAAACCCGATTTTTATCGGTGGTATCGTTCTCTAACTCTGCTCTGTGTAATGAATATGTATGTGATATGTTAGCAAGTGCTTCACATAACCTCTGCAAGATATATTAGCTAAGATTGCCCTGTCACTTGTCTTCTTATATGTGAACTAGTTGCCACTTTCATGAGCCTTGCCTCACTGATTTGTGCATTCCTGCTTTGTGAATCAGCATGTCAATGAAAGTAAATGTGCACATTTCCTGTCATTTGATTGCCTGACAAACTAGCCACTCTGCGCGATATATGCATTTATGTTCCTTGTTCTCATAATCTGCGCATGACTCGACATTTCTTTGAGCACCTCTATATGTGCATCTGAGAACCATGTTTGCATGATAAGCTAGCTACTTTGCTGAGCATTGCTCAACCCTGCAATACCTGGAATTTGTGCATGCCTCTGTGACATAAAAATAATATATATATATATATTGTGTGAGCTGTAATCTGCCACTTGCTTTTATTTTCACTTGTTGAATGCTAGGCCATCTGTGAGACCCCGTTGAGCCATCGCTTACATTTTTGGTACATAGATTCGTGAAAATTGGGGTCAATCGACCTCGTTGACATCAATTGTGCATCTGTGCATGTCAAGTGTGTTATAAGAGTGTTGGAATTTCTACTTTACTGAGACTGATTTTGTGTGCAGTCTCTGGCCTTGGAATCTCACCTATATTGCTCCCTGTAGTGTGAATTGCTTGGTTGTATGATAGCCTGAAATAGTTGTTGTGATCACAAACCCTGTGAATATCTGCCTATCTGTGCATAATCTCTGAAAATTGAGGTCAACTGAGTCTGTTGACACTCTGTGGCATGCCAAATGTTTTGTAAAGTGTTGAACCAATTGTCTGTTATAGCATCTGTTGCATCTGTGCATCATTGAATCATAGTCACCTGAAAAATTGTGTTGCATTTGTGGCATCTGTGCACCTTACATTTGTGGCATCTGTGCATCTATAAACCAATATCTGTAATCTGTGTGTGATCCTGTGACACTTGAATGAGTGTTGAGTAACTGAATTTGTATTAGCAGCTCGCTTGTTGTCTTTCACACACAAGCCCAGCACGTGCTTCACCTTGAGTGAGCATAACCCAGCCTTCCCTGTGCACCTTACACACTCTCTGTCTTTCCTTGTGCATAAGCTGTGATGTGCATCTCTTGACAGCAGCAACCCTCAATCTAGTGTGATTGATTCTGAGGACTGGTGTTTGATTCATGTGAGCTTAATCGTTGGCTGTTTGAGTGCTATAACATGCTTGATGTATGCTATGCTATGATTGTTTCTTTTTGTGGCCAAATTGATTGCCTGGCATGATAGGATTTTGGGATGGCATTAGGGTTGAAAAATCATCACATAGGTCAATTAGAGAGCTTGCTTATGGGCATGCTTCACAATATGAACCCCCCACAGACCATGATGTCAATGATTTTAGGGAGTATTATGAACCTTCTCAGGGCCCTGAACTTGAATACACATACCCAAATCATTATGCGCACATGTATCATCAACCGCCATGGGAGGTTGAACAAGGTTGTCCTCCAATGAACCCTTGTATGCAGTCGATAATGGAGAATATCAAACTCATAGAGCAAAACAATGCTAGGTTTGAATTACAAGCGTTGCATGATCATCCATATAGCAACATGTCTGAATTTCCCTTTGGTAGTGAACCTTGTGCACAACCATGTAATGAATATTCATATTAAACGAGGATACCCATTATTGAAGACTCCCCTTCAATTGAACAGCTTTACATGATATTAGGAATGAATCTGATTCATTTACAAAATGTAGAAAGGGAGAATATTCAAAATGAAATGCTTGTCAGTCCTGATGAAGTAAATTCGAAACTAGTGTTTATGCTCATAGTCAAGCTACTAATGTTGAAAATGAACCTAATCTAGAGGTAAATGAGTACACTAGACATGCTACAATTTTGAATAGGGAAATGCATTTTTGTTGTGATGATGATGATGATGACTATGAAGAACATGATTATGCTGAACATATTGTGGAGCCTGTGGACTCAGAGACATTAGGCTTTGCTCCGACTTTCATGAATGAGGCTTCTTCTAAATCTGCAGATGCATGCGATGTTAACTATGAATTAGGGTTTGAACAATTGTTCTGTGAAAGTGAGCATGCTATTCAACCTGCATCTGACCTAGGGATAGCCGAATTGTCTGTTGATACAGATGATTCAATGCATGTAGATATAATTGATGTGTCTAATTCTCGGCCTAGGTCACAGTGTGAAGTTTCTTGTGATATCCCTTGCATGAAACTGAAGTTGTAGATGATGATTATGGACTGAGGCTTGTCGAAATGTTTTGTGAACATGAGCATGTTACAACACTTGCAGATGACTTGGGGGATATTGATGTAAGTGATAATGGTACTCTTGATCTCACATATGTGAACAACTTAGACATGCCCAACTGCCTGCCTATGTCACAATCTGAGGGTCTTGCACCTAAACCAACTATTCTGAGAGTTCCTAATCTAGGCCTAGAGATTTGTGCTTCCCAATTCCTCTTGGACTATTTTGCATCAAAGAATAACACCTTTAAGGAGCCACAGTTGGAATGTGTATATCTGCCTATTCTTAACACCACTCATTTTGAATTAGACCTTGTGCATGATGTACCTTAAAAATGCAAGATTTTGTGCTCAAAAACACATCTGTTGGCAAGTTTAGGTTTGGGGGAAAATCGTTCACATATGCAATCTTACTTGCACCCTCATGTTATATTTGTGTAAGGCTGTTCATGTTTCTGCATATCATCTTTTGGGTTGATCCTCAACTCTTTAGATTGTTGGTGTATGGTAAATTTTTCTTGTATATAATCCGGTAGGTCTTGTTAAATCTTCTATCTTGAATCGTTTGAGTCTTCTTTTGTATATATTGTGCTAATCCAATATGATCTCAGCTGAGAATTTGGATTCTAGCCTTGATTAATGAAGCTCTAACCTTGCTCTGCCAACATACCGGTAATCTCTTCCCTTTTCTCTTATCAGCATAGTTCTCATGGTATGTGAATATTTAAATTCTTATCATCTGTTGACACATTGAGGACAATGTTTGATTTAGGTTTGGGGTGTGTTTTGCATATAGAGTTTTTAGTCTTTTATTTTCAAAAAAAATCAAAAAAATCAAAAAAAATCAAAAATTTCAAAACTCTTTGTAAATATGTACATAAAAACCTCCAACTTTTAGAGATCTTAGAGTTACTAGCATGCTTCTAGCTATGTCTACATATAGAGTCTGACCGAAATAACTGAACTTGGAAGTACTGGAGAACACAATCAGGTTTCTTAGTTGATTAGAGCGTTAAAGTTGGATTTAACCATGCCGGAGGGCGAATTAGGTGTTGTATAGATATTCGGTAGTAGAATTGTGATCACCCATAGTGGAGAATACCCATTTTTACATCAAGCGAGGCACCGACCTTCATTTTTGTGACTTTCTAGAAAATCTGTTAGAGTGTGTGTCACCGTACGTCAATTCCGGGTAGGAATGGTGAGCTACCCAACTTCGCACCACTTTCAGCATTATTTTTGATCTCTTGAATGCTAATTTTGTCAATCATGAGGGTGACGTTTAAAGATGAAAACTCCTTCTTGTAGTTCGATTTGCAGTTAGCATCACTCTCTCCCTCTCAACAACATCAACAGATCCATAGAAACACATCATCGTCAGCAAGCAGAGCAACATCAGAATATTTGAAGAAAAGTTGAATAGTCCAAGGTGTACATGCAACAATTCAAAGAAAAGAAGATAAGATGAGAATCAGTGAAGTTTATGAAATCAAGACAATACATGTTTTAAGTTAAAAAAAAAAAAAAAATTGAGTGATAGAGTCCTTCATCCATGGAGTTAGTAGTTTCATTGTTTTTATTGTTATTTTCATCTCATGTTTAAAAAAATATATATATATATATATATTTGTCAAGTTTTTGTGAAGTTCAGAAGTTCATCATCGACAGTTGAAGACCGAAGACCGAAGATTGAAGACGTTTCTATGGATGCTGAGAGAGTAATGTTAATTGCCGATCGGGTGAGAAGGTAAGTGAGTACTCCCATCCTTGCTAATGGTTGATTTCCTTTCTTAGAGATCATCAGAAAAAGATTCTTTTTGTCCACAACTTTGTGGAGTCTCCAGAAATTATTTCGGAAGGTTATCCTTCTCACCTTCAACGTGTGCAGGATTTCTCTCTTTATTCCTGCCCGCACACATGAGAGACTAAAAAAGCGGTCTTTTTGAGTGCAATTATCATAAAACCCTATTGGTGAGGCAGAAGTCGAGGCTTGTGATCACTCTCGAACCCGAATTCTTTCATATGGTATGGTTACTTATCGCTCAACTCTTAAGAGTGAGAATGCGTTCTTTGGTAGTTTTAACTTCGTGTTACTAGCATGCAGAAACTCTATGTCCTCATAGCTCCTTGGATGCTTGAGACTCTTTTACGCTCTGAAGTTGGAGAAGGTTTTGTGGGTACACCTCTGGTAAACCCTCACGAGACTACAACTCGTCCACTAGGGACACCTAGGGGTTTAAAGGCTTAGTGCATACGCTAAATGCATTCGAGAGACCAGCGACAGTGGTATAGTTAGGATTTCTTAATTTCTGTTTCACTTGAGGACAAGTAAAATTCAGGTTTGGGGGTATTTGATGAGTGCCAAATATTGCATATTTCTATATTTTTTTATTGGCATTTAACTCATCTTTTGTGCTCAAAAATCAGATATTATCCCAAATTCTGTATTTTCCCTGTTTTCAAGAATAAATATTTGTACTAATTAATTTTGTGTTTTTAGGTAGTAAATAAAGCTCGGAGAAATTAAGGAGCCAAAAGAGCAGAGAATTGGAGACGAGCGTCTATGGAGCAGAAAGCCAAAGCCCGCGCGCGCATCAGTTGCAACTCAACAAGTAGCAACCCATTTACAAGACATAGGCTAGAGCAATCCAAGACCCGGACCACAACCCGGATCCAAGTCCGTCCTTTCCTGAGCCGTGAGATCTCGCCCATCTGCATCCAACGGTCGCTGCGTCCCTTGCATCGACTCTCGCTGCTCCCGCCTCACACCCAAGCTACCTATACCTCCACCCATTGACCAAACACCCCATTTCTCATTTTCTCTTCTCTTTCTCCTCCCCCGACAAAACCAGAGAAACCCTTACCTTCTTCCCCCGACAGTTGTAGAACCACCATCACCCTCTCCTTCGCCCGACAACCACAGCCACAACAGCAGCAGCGTAGCCGCCTTCTCCGCCCCCTAGTTCTGCCTATCTCCATCATAGCTTCTCCATGCCTTAGAAGCTAGGTTAGAGATAGTTGGAGCTAGGGTTTCAACTATCAGAGCATTAATGGCTACCAGAGCCGAATTGGAAGAGGGAACACACTGGGGTATGCATTTATGGTTGATTCTGAGTGTTAGAGAAGAGGGGGGAGGTATAAAAATCAATTGATCTTCATGTGAGAAAGACTGTGAATTTTAGGGTTTTATTTTGCAATTTAATTTTGAATCCTGTTTAGCAATTGCATGATGTTCTAAGTTATTTAACTGGGGTTTAGATGAAACCCTTGATTGCATGCTAAGTCAATTACTATCTTTTTATTGTTCTTGTTTTGCTTCAATGTTTTAGGAAGAGTGAATTAGCTGTTTGAGTGAATTAACTTTTGTGATTAGGTGTCTTTGTAAGAAGACACCTAATACTAGGGGGAGTTAGTGAGAGTAGCTAATACATCTTCCATTATATCCTTTCCCGGGAAGAATCAAGAACATAACTTGAATAGGTATTGCCTTAGCATAAGATCAGGTGTGGAATCAACTACCCTAGTGTTCTCCAATCTGTTTACAATCTATCTTTCTTTGCCTTAGATTACAGTCACAAATCCATTTAGTCGTTTCGACACCAAAACCAACCCAAATTTGTGTTAACTACTTTAGAAATCAGTTAGTAAAGCTTGAGATCAACTCTACACAACCCCAAATCCCTGAGGATTCGACCTGTACTTGCCCTGCCTCCAATAAGCACTGTGCACTTGCAGTTACACTGTAGGCAAACACTTTTCCCAGCCTACCAAGTTTTCCAAAAACTTGGTAGGCTGGGAAAAGTGTTTGCCTACAGTGTATACTGCAAGTGCACAGTGTCGACTAGCAACACAAGGCAAGTACAGGTCGATCCACAAGGAAATGGAGAGTGTAAGGTTGATCTCAAGCTTTACTAACTGATTTCTAAAGTAGTTAACACAAATGTGGGTTGGTTTTGGTGTCAATACGACAAGGAGTTGTGTGACTCTAATCTAAGGTAACAAATGAGCAAAGGATGTTGTAACAGATTGGTGAGGGTACTAGGGTAATTGAATCCACCCTCTAATCCTATGCTAAGGTAATGCAAATTATCACTTTGTTCTTATGCCTTCCCTTGAAGGCCTCAGATGGATATTTGTCTAACTAACTCCCCTCACTTACTCCTAGTATCAATGGTCTTCTTACAGTACCATTGATCACAAGTAAATTTAGTTCACTAGCTAACTATTTTCCTAAGCAATACACACAATAAGAACAAGCTGAGAATCTGATTACTTCCACATTAAATCAAAGGGTTTCATCTGCACCCTAGCAGAGCGAATTAGAAGAAGTGAAAATGAGAAATGGGGTGTTTGGTCGATGGGTGGAAGGTATAGGTAGCTTGGGTGTGAGGCGGGAGCAGCGAGAGTCGATGCAAGGGACGCAGCGACCGTTGGATGCATATGGGCGAGATCTCACGGCTCAGGAAAGGACGGACTTGGATCCGGGTTGTGGGCCGGGTCTTGGATTGCTCTAGCCTATGTCTTGTAAATGGGTTGCTACTTGTTGAGTTGCAACTGATGCGCGCGCGGGCTTTGGATTTCTGCTCCATAGACGCTCGTCTCCAATTCTCTGCTCTTTTGGCTCCTTAATTTCTCCGAGCTTTATTTATAACCTAAAAACACAAAATTAATTAGTACAAATATTTATTCTTGAAAACAGGGAAAATACAGAATTTGGGATAATATCTGATTTCTGAGCACAAAAGATGAGTTAAATGCCAATAAAAAGATGTAGAAATATGCAATATTTGGCACTCATCAGAATCAAGTGCTGAAGAAGAAGTCGATATAAGTATTTCTTCGCATATTAGCTATAATCTTTGTAAATAAGATTCTAATTGTCATGAATATATCCAGGAGGATGTCGCCATGGAAGCTGATAGTACTGGTGATGTTCGTTCGTCTTCGGAGGATGACGATGAAGAAAATTCCCAGAACTCAAGACCGAATGAAAGCAATGATGTTCCTGATGCTGACACGGGCAATTCTGGTTCTTTGCACTTCAGAGACCACCCAAGTAAGTATTTCTCTTGTATTTTATTCATAGGAGCATAAACTTGTTGATTTTGAATGAATAAATGAATGAGAATCCATGTGAATATACGAAACGTTTTGCCGAAATACGTCACCAGAAAATCCAGAATTCAGTCTTTTAGTAAAAACGTTGTAGAATCTTCGTCCGATGTCGGATTTTACGGTCTACCCCAGTTTTCTTATGCCCAGGAAATTTATAAGCTTTAAAACAGAAGCTTTTTGAGTTTTGAGCATGTTTAGAGGTCGAAATCTACGAAACAGTAAACTTCCAGGAGACTTCCAGAAAATTTTCAGCTGTCATGTAGTCCAATGTTTTAACCATATATCTTTACGCGTTTATCCAATTGCTATGAAATTTTGATATGTTGTAGATAACATCCATACGAAGAGAATGATATATATCTCAACCTTAGATTCTTCACCAATTGTTCCCAGTTCATTGTCTCATGCAGGGCAGTGTAAAATCTCTTCAGATGAGCTTGTTGTAAAACGTGTTTTTATGACTTTCACGCTATTTGCTCATGTATTGCATTGCATGTATAATAAAGAACTTAAATAGTATTAGTTCACTTACATGCTAGATTTTATGATTTACCTTGGTTTCGTGCTTGGATAGCTCTAATCTCATGTAATCTTCGTATTAGGTGCCAAATGCCAAAGTTGAGAATGAATGAACCAATAATGATGACTCGAGCAACCCTGGGGTTATTGATAAAGAGATAACTATCTCTTCACTTCAAAGTAATAAGGGAGTTGTTGCTGAAATTGTTAAAGAGACCGAGACTTCAATTGTTGTTGCTTCAGTGATGGAAGAAACCGAGCCACGAGTAGAAGAGACTGAAGAAACTGTTGCCGTAACTGTAGAAGTTGCTCCGATAATTGACAATCATATAGTGGTGCATGAATATCCAAGTGCAGGAGTTGCTTTTGATCCTCCATTTGGTGCATCACTCCCATATCATAAACTAGTTGGCGGATTCAACGTTCCTATTGGATATGCAGGCTTGTACGAGAAGATATGGAGGAAGTTTGGTCACATCATCCTTGACAGAGACCCTAAGCGTGCTTATTCTTTAACAATGCAAGTAGGTGTTATCTTGCGTGTTATAAATGATATATGCACCAGAGCTAGAAATATTGTTACTCCAGATGTACTCTTTGATTGGGAGTTCAACTTGGATAATTCTGGGAGACTTGGCTTCAACATGAAGTGGCTTCGTAAGAAGATAAATGCTATCAAGGACTCATGCGAGAATAACATACCCTTTCCCAATGATGCTGTGATGGAGAAGGAAGACAAGATTGCTGGATTGACTGAGGAGATGAATATGGAGAAGGCGGCTTTACAAGTCTTGAAGAATGCAGAGGAGCGAAAATCTTACTTTGTTGATTTTCTTTGATTTTCTTTCCATAATCTATTGCACTTCTGAACTTCTGAGAGATGTGAGGTTTTATTTCTGGTTTTGATTGTTTTTGGATAAGTAGATGATTCTTTGGATTTGGTAGAGATTTTCTTTAAGTAAACTGAATTTTGATAAATTGATGAACTTAAATTACTGAATGCAAGTATTGCAAACATTTTGGAGGAAATTGAAATATAATGAAAGAAAATCCTAAATGCCAAATTCGGGTATTTTTAGGCGTTCATGCCTTGAACCCAAATACCTCAAATATCCAATATCTTAGGCATCAAATGCTTTGAGCCATGTTTCGTGTATTACTGCCATATTCGCTTTGCCATCCATGTTGATCAATATGTAGTATCCACCAGCAACAGACTTAGAGATCATAAAAGGTCCTTCCCAGTTGGAGTTCTTTTCAAAATGAAAGTTACGCTTAGTTGCTTTGAGAACTAAATCTCCTTCCTGGAACTTGTTAGACTTGATCGTCCGCGCCCTGAATATCCTATGCTGGTTTGGAATTCTTCGTGCAGTGGAATTCCATGTTGTCGAAGCCTTCCAATATTGCGGTACATATGGACATTCACGGAGGGGTGAGTATCTAGGATACTGCTTGTCGTGTTCAGCCATTATTGCAACAATGACTGTATTAGTGAGAGATTCCACGTCCAACCACTTGGTGAAATATTGCTGAGGTGAAGTTATCCAATCATAGCATTTTGCAATTGCTAAGTTGTTGGTGGAGTAAAGTGAAAAAGCGGGGGTACAACAACCACACCCAATATTTCGCTTAACAATCTGTATGGACAAACTCCAATATACTTTTTAGAGAATCAACTAGACAGTCAGACTCAATCTAGAGAAAAGTATATCAAAGAGTTTATATCTCAATCTCTCGATTTGATCTTTACTCAAGCAAATAGAAATCTGCGAGTCTTTATCAAAGAGAGATAACTTGGATGGTACGAAAGACCAATATCCAAGTGTCAATCAATTTAAATCAACAACCAAAAGGTCGGATATTCTAATTGATTGAACAACGCACAACCTGTGATATTTCATTTATATAAACAAATATAATACGAAATAGTCAACTTGGTCGTTTAGTGCTCAACATAAGACACATTACGGAGCCTCACAGTAATATATAAAATATGGATCAGGGAAGATCAATTACTGCGGACTACACAAGGATTCATTCTATTTTCCATCACCATTTACACAATGACAAACAATAGACATAATCCTTGAAAACAAAATATTGTAACCTATCTTGCGTCAATAATTAACAGTATAGGCTTAACTTTTGTATTTGTCAAAAGACCATTCATTCCTTTATCAACATATGAATATCGACTTATGAAAGACTTTACTTTTGACAAGATGTGGGACAATCATAGTTCACGGACACAAACACACATATCCCATAACAATTGCAATATATAAAACCATAAATATTAATACTGCAAAAACCATCTTCCAAACAAATTTAGAGTTTAAACCAATAAATCTAAAAACATGAAGATGAGAACATTGGACATAGCTATGTGTAATCACAATAATGTCTATTCCAACCTCCAGTTATTCTTCTAAACAAAAACAGAAAAATAAAAGATTTACTAGGCATACTATCTCTAAGAGAACATGATTCGAAAAATACTAAACCCGGTCAGCAACTAGAGATCGAACATGGACGAGCTCATCAGTTGCTTTCTTCAGTTCGTTTTTCAGAAAATCAAGATTCCTTGTTACAATTCCAAGCTTCTCCCGTATGATCTCAAAATCTTGAAGAAGATTTTCTACCAGTTGGGATGACATCTGAACTGGTAGTTTCTTTTCATGATCAATAGCATGATGACATGTTATGAAAACAGGGTTTTTACGAAACTCGATAGTCTTGCCCTCCTTGACTTCATCAACTTTGTTGCTTCCATCCATTGTGCTCAGAAAAGAATCTTTTGACCTTATGGAACAATGTATCACCCTATGACACATGTATGTATATATATACAGATGTTCCACAAAAACCCTAGGAACAGACGTCCGTGTGGGTCAGGCGTACGTGCACTCATGGTCACCAAACGTTCGTGGCCAAGCAGAATGGAGAGGCAAAGGAAAGCAAAGGATGAACTACTTTTGTTCCAAGAAGAGCCATTAGATAAACAAGGAAGTTTTCCCAAAAAAAAGAAGAAGTAAGGCTTGACAGATTTAAGATCATCAACTATAAGAAAAATTCGTACACCCCTGACAGCATTCTCAAGACAGACTTCTTGAGAATTATGAGCGTCCTTCTTAATATGTAAGAGGGATGCTCCATTGAGCAGTCATGGCTTATTAAGATGAGCATTTTGCTCATCATTATTGACTTCTTGTTTCTCTCCTTCAAGGGAATTTAGATAAAAATCACGCAACGCAGTTGAAGGAGGTTTATCAAGAGAGGAACTAGAAATACCTGAGCCAGTAGCTTTCCATATCTTTTTGATGCCCCGTTTGAGTCTGTTTATGCTGACCTTAAGTTCAGAGACTCGATTATTAATATGTATGAAATCTGGAGCATGAGTCTTGGAACCACAGCCTTCTTCAGAGTGATGCAAGGAACTCAACTTTTCCTTTTTTCTCCTGTGCCTTTTCCTCTTTTCAGTGATATTTGAAAAGTTAGTTGCTCTATTTCCGTTCTTCCTTCTACCACTGTTGGTAGCATAATCAAGAAAGAACTTATCACAGTATCTTTCTTGATTGTCTAAAGTGCCATTTGCACCAACAATTTGAAAGACAGGTTTAATAACTTCTTTAGACACCCATGCAAGAATGTTGCGAAGTTTTTCATTCCTTAAACGAAAACGACATTTCCGCTCAGGATGTCCTTTATTTCC
This sequence comes from Papaver armeniacum, assembly GCA_023531295.1. Taxonomy (NCBI): domain Eukaryota; kingdom Viridiplantae; phylum Streptophyta; class Magnoliopsida; order Ranunculales; family Papaveraceae; genus Papaver; species Papaver armeniacum. Next base: position 47,501 of record JAJJWW010018816.1, read on the forward strand.
GTGATAATAGCAGTTAAAGGATCTATTCTCAACTGTCTTCATGTGAGTGGATTTAGAAGGAGAACAATCCTTGTCTTTAGACACATTACAAATCGTGGAACGGTTTTTCACATGGGGAATTATCAATAGCTTTAACAAAGTTGATCTTACTAGTTTTTGGAGCGTTTATTCCTTTATAGCCCAGACCACGTGTATCACGATGTTCTTTACATGCTACAATCATAGAAGACAATTTTGTAGAGCTAGAATTGAATCTTCTCGATTCTCTTCCGGTGATTTTACTTTATCAAGAGCGATTTGCAAGGTCGGTTTCAAGGATTTTTTTTTGGCAAGAAGACTGAGTTCTTTGTCACTAAAACATTTTTATTGAGAGTCATATCTTGCTTCAGCATCTGCAAGTCTTTCTTTCAACACACGGAGATTTCGGAGAAGATTATCACATTCAGACCTTTTTGTGCGAACATCTTCTTCACGATCTTTAACGATGGATTTTAAGAGTTTGTACCCACCATCATATCCTTTAAAGAGTTTTCTCAATTTTCTGTTTTCTTGACAAAGAGGAGCCATGTATTTACTCAAGCAAGTTGTTGACCTTTTTTCGTTCAAAGCACGGTCAAACAGCTTGATATATTGAGCAATTTCCCCATCAATACTTTGCCCTTCTTTTGAATCACTATTATCTGAAAGATCATCCAACTGTTCATCAAGAGATTTTTCCCAATAAAGCAGATTCAGTCAAGGGACAAGAGACGAGTTTTTCTTAGAGGCTTTAGGACTTTGAGACTCACAAGAGTGACTCTGAACTAATGTTGCGTTATCAGAGATAATATCGTCCATCCTCGAGATCGCCACAAACACGGACTTTTGAGGTCTTGAACGTGTTTGCCTCGCTTCTCCGATACCAATTGAAAAGGCGGGGTACAACAACCACACCCAATATTTCGCTTAGCAATCAGTATGGACAAACTTCAATATACTTTCTAGAGAATCAACTAGACAAATGACTCAATCTAGAAAAAAGTATATCAAAGAGTTTATATCTCAATCTCTCGATTTGATCTTTACTCAAGCAAATAGAAATCTGCGAGTCTTTATCAAAGAGAGATAACTTGGATGGTACCAAAGACCAATATCCAAGTGTCAATCAATTTAAATCAACAACCAAAGGTCGGATATTCTAATTGATTGAACAACGCACAACCTGTGATATTTCAATTATATAAAAAAATATAACGCGGAATAGAAATAACACAGACACCAGAATTTTGTTAACAAGGAAACCGCAAATGCAGAAAAACCCCGGGACCTAGTCCAGATTTAACACACACTGTATTAAACCGCTACAGACACTAGCATACTCCAAATTAACTTCAGTCTGGACTGTAGTTAACCCCAACCAATATCACACTGATCCAAGGTACAGTTATGCTCCTACGTCTCCGATCCCATAAGGATGCTACGTACTTGATTCCCTTAGATGATCTCACCCACAACTAAGAGTTGCTACGACCCAAAGTCGAAAACTTTAATAAACAAATCTGTATCACACAGAAAAGTCTACGGTAATAGATAAATCCGTCTCCCACGAATATACCAACGAGTTTTTGTTCCGTCTTTTGATAAATCAAGGTGAACAGGAACCAATTGATAACCCGGACTTATATTCCCGAAGAATAGCCTAGTATTATCAATCACCTCACAATAATCTTAATCGACGCAGCGAAAAAAGATATTGCGTAATCACAAATGATGAGACGAAGTGTTTGTGATTTCTTTTCTATCTTGCCTATCGGAGATATAAATCTCAAGCCAACTATTCCAATTGTACTGTGACGATAGAAACAAACAAGATCAGATAACACAACTATAAGAAAAGTATTATCGGTCTGGCTTTACAATCCTAATTGAGTCTTTAATTCGTTAACCTGGTTTACAGAAGAAAACCCAAGGTTAAAGGAGAATCGACTCTAGCTTATGCAACTAGTATCACACATAAGGTGTGGGGACTAGGTTTCCTAGTTGCTAGAGTTCTCCCTTATATAGTTTTTCAAATCGGGTTTGCAATCAATGTTAGCTTGGTAACAAAGCATTCAATATTCACCGTTAGATGAAAACTCGATTAGATTCAAGCTAATATTTCTCAACCGTTGGATCATAACCTTAGCTTGTTACACACAAATGAAATGTCCAATTTTGGGTATGTAAATCGTTCCCAAACATTGACATTTGTTGGTTCAACAATAGTTAACCAAATGGTTAGCCATATGATCAATTTCATATCAACCATATTCTTCTTCACCATAACTAGTTCAGATGACTCAAATGAACTAGTTAGAGAGTTGTTCAATTGCTTAGATCTTATGTAACTACACAAGACACAATCAAAAGCAAAAACGGTTTGATTCACTCGAATCGGTTCATGAACTTTATAGCCACGGTTTGCAAAAGCATTCCTTAGTTTATATAAACATGAGTTCAAGAACAACCGATTTTAGATATAACCTACTCAAGTTCGCGGACTGGGTTCGCGGACTTAAGCTCATGGAAGGAGTTCACAAACTCCCGCAGAAATTCTCGGGTCGAGAACTTCCACCAGTTCACGGACTTGGCTCACACCACATTCCGTTTCTCTTGATCAACAAAGTTCGTAAACTTTGGTTCAAGGAATAAGGACTTATACATATATGTGTTTCCACAAAAATGCTTATATCCTACCAAAGGTTATGTAATCTAAAATCTCATTTCAATCATTGAAACATTCTCAGAGGACGTTATATATTTGTTATTCACTTTGACCATTTTTCGTCGTGAGCAATTTTCAAAGTGATTGAAACATAACATGACATTTGTCACTAGGTAAAGATGAATTTGGATAAAGCGAAAGCTTACCAACACATATTTTGAGAAATAGATAGGCGAGTTAAACTCGGCTCGAAATAGCAAATGTGTATAATGAAAGTCTATATATCAAAATGACTTTTGTCTCAAGAATAGGAGATAGAGTAAATAGAATTTTGAGTGACAGATAAGTTCAAGTCTCCACATACCTTTTAGTCGATGAAGTTCCACCAGTTCCTTGAGTATTCCTTCGTCTTGTAGGATGATTGCCATGGAGTCTTGAGCTCAACTACACTTTACATCCTAGTCCGAGACCTTTAGCTATAATAGGCTAGAAATCAAGACTTATAGTTTTCATCACTAACATTGAAAAACATGCTTGAGATAGCAACGCATGCGAGTTCGACCGAGCAATGCTCTAACATAAAGCCCTTGAACCAAAGCAACATGTTTGAAAACTGATAATATGGACACATGAGGAGGAATAAGACTTGCCTGAGTGCGAAACCTTTTGATGAAAGCATTTGCATTTTTTTCAGGATTTTGTGTCAGCTCCGTCAAGGTTTTGACTTCCTTCAGATACTCGAGCAATGGAGTATCCTCTATTTCTTCCGAATCATAGCTTTCCTCAACAGAGAGATGTGCAATTGAAGATGTTGGAATTATCCTTTCAGCATGAATCCATGTGCGTCCAAGAATCATATCATATCCTGGATCTTCTCGGATTATGTGAAACTTTGTTTCTGTCCAGGCTGAGTTTATCTTCATCTTGAGAGTAATTTAGCCATAAACATCTCTAGGTGTCCCTTCATGATCCATGATTGAGACCGGAGCATGAATGGCTTCTTGTCGCGTGATACCAGCAGCTCTGAGAGTTTTCAGAGTGATAACATTGACAGCAGTGCCAACGTCAATCAATACTCGTTTCCTTTGAGATGGAGTGTGGTGAGAAGTCCCCAGTCGTACATTTCTTTGTCCATTGCTGAAGGCTCAAGGAGTGTTTCCTGAATCAATAAATGCTTCCCTGACACGATGTGGTTCAATGCAGCAAACATGTCTTTCCTTTGAGCCTTTGATAAGTACAGCAATTCACATACATGCTCGATTAAGGATTGAACTGCTTCCTTGACGGGTGGTTCAGAGAGACTGAAGGTTCTGACCGGGAGAGGGTCTCTGTGTACTCCTTTAGTCCCCAAGTTAAGTTCTTCTGATTCAACCTTTTCTTGGAATATGCGCTTCAAGATTCTGCAGTCCTTTGTGGGATGATTGACGAATTTGTGAAAGCGACAATAACGAGGATTTTATATGTCTTCTTCAGTTGGTTCTTTCTTGACATATGGTAACTTGATTGCACCGTCTTAAACCCAGACATCTAATAATTCAATCACCTCTTCGATGGGAAAAGGGAAATCAGGTGCTTCTTGACCAGCTCCTGCGTGATGGGTAGGAGCTTGTGCATCTCGAGTTTGATTGTCCTTCCTTTGTGCTTTCGAAGGGGTCGGAGAAGTATGCTTGCGCTGCGGCTCGGCTTTTCGTTTACTCCCTTCTGCAAAAATATTTGTGGAAGGTTGGAGGTTGTACTGTTTGTTGATTAAACGTTTGCTACCTCGAGTTTCTCTTGGTTCTTCAACTTTTGTAGTTTTAGCTCTCTTCAGTAAAGCAGGTGCAGTGGTTGCTGATCTCTTAGCCGCTTCATGAAGTTCTGAGAAAGTCTGGAACCTGAGATTTTCCAGTAAAGCCCTGTAGACTGGAATCATTCCATTGATGCACAAGTCCACGAGTTGTTGTTCTGTGATATTTGGATCATGACAGTCCAGAGCTGGAACTTTGAACCTTTTCACATAATTATTAGGATGTGCGTTGCTCCGTGGAAACATCCTTCCAAGATCAGAGAGGGTGATTTGCTCTGAAACGAAGAAATATTTTCTGTAGAAAGCATTAATCATTTCTCCCCAACTTGTGATACTTCCTGGTGCGATGTTGTTGTACCAGGTATATGCCCTTCCTTTCAGAGACTTTGAAAATTCCTTCAGACGGAAAACATGGTTGTGCTCATGTTCACCCAATGCTTCCAGAAATCGAGAAACATGTTCTCGAGAATTGCTTGTTCCATTATAAAGGGTGAATGTTGGAGAGGTATAACCTTTTGGCAGAGGAATCCTTTACGTAGCAGTAGGGTATGGAGGTTGGTGACGGTGGACAGAGGGCGTCTTGTCTTTTCCACGATCCCCCAAAAGGCGTTCCAGGTCTTCACGAGTGATGAAACTGGACGGTTCTTTCGCTGGTGGATTGTCTGCAGCCTTAGGAACTTCCTCATCATCTACTACATGGATTGGAGTGACTTCAGGATCGGCATCTGAGATGTTTCTTTAGCTTTTCCTTTCTCCCGAGTTTTCTCTGACATCTTGTCTATAAGATTCTTGAGATAATTGCATAATTCCTTCTGAGTGGCAGCCATGTCAACCTGATTCTTGGCAAGAGTCTCTTGCACCTTCATGAGATCACCTATGGTAGGCGGATTTTCTCTGACTTCTTCAGGAGACCGACTGAAGAGAAGATTATTGATGGCGCCAGTACCATCGCTTGCAGTAGTGATCACTGGAGCACCAGTATTTGGAGGAATAGTATTGGCAGGTTATGCCGGAGGAGTGGTATTAGCGGTACCACTAGAACTTGCGATATTAGTGTCGGGTGTTGAACCCGAGTTGGTAACTAAACAGACCTAAGACCGGCCATCTTTTGGGAGAATTGGATTGCAACCGAGAGAATGATCTCCCACTGTGGTCGCCAATCTGTAGATGGGGAATAACGAGTTGCTGGTTTTTAAGGAATTGAGGAGACGACCGTGCGGAGGAAACTTCTTGAACCGAGCGAACTGTCTAACCTCACACAGATGCACTGCAAAAAGGGAGTGCTTTGAATTCGAGAGATCAATCTATAGGACTCCGGCCCAAACCAAGACAATGGCCGTTCCAGAGTCAATTCGCTCACAAGAGAGGATGGGTCGATCCGTAGGAGGGAAGCTGAGAAATGTGTGAGATCAATGGTGATCAATATTGTAGGTGTGTTGTGTATTCTGCGTGAAGAAGTAAGATAAGTTCTGATTGATTGAATTTGCTCTATTGAGAGTAATTGTTCATACGCTGAGTTTTTTTTATTCTCTTGTTGTCTGTCCTTTCAATCATGATTCAGAGACTTATTTATACTGCAAGAATTGTAGACACCTTGATCCCATGAAGTGTGACAGTTGCTGGAGTCAAAGAGTGGGGAAGTGGGAATCGTGTTAAAACTAGTTGCTCATCGTGCGGAGACTTGGTTTATTTTCCACCCACTACTTTGCTAACTCCTCTAACTGCTTGGACGACTTGCTCACATTCTCATCGTGTGTATGAACACACGTGCCGTAGACCGCCAAACCAAAACCCTAGTTGATATCCCCCATGTGACACGATTGATGTCTCATGATTGTGGAGTCTGCAAGGCAGTGCAAGGCAGACGTGTATTTAGTTAGTCAGTTATTGACTTTATGAGACGATGAGTCTTTGTATTGCTGAGTTGAACGTGATTTGCAAATATTCTAGGACTCATGAATTGAACGTGTCTGTTGAGACAGAGGTACAATTGTCGAATAAATGTTGATATTTAAGGTGAACAAATATTGTCCATTTGATGAATTGTTGAATATTGATAGTTGAACCAATATTCCTTAGTCTGAGCAAATATTGCTCATCTGAGCAAATGTTGCTCATTTGATGAATTATTAATTTAAAATACTGGCAACTAAACCGAGTATAATAATTAGAGTGTTGACTACGGGATCAACATAAAATTATTAGTGCTTGAATCGGAAATTATGAACCTTGGATTCGAAAACCTAATTTCGATCAATTGCTGATCAATTGGTGATTTATTGAAAATCAACCACGGAGTGAAGGAGGGACCGGCTACATGGGATGATGGGTCGACCATGTAGCGCCCAGATGCTCGAGTGAGCAAATACCAAAGTATCTTGAAGACCAATCGGTGAAAGGATGATTAAATGCTAGTTTAATCATTTATTCAAATAGTGCTCGTCTGAGCCTTAGGTGATAAAACCTAATTATGACGGAGTGAGGGACCGACCAAGAAGTCATGGAACCGGCCCTGGTTGGTCATGGATCGATTGACGATCATTTGATGAAATTCCAAGTTGTTTGGAAGAGTTTGAACCTAATATGAACAAATTAGGTCAAATTATGAAAATATGTGGGACCGGCTTCTTGCAATCCAAATGGCCAACCCTGGTCGGTCAAGGTAATATGCCCATGTCACCAAAGTGTTGGTGTCTCAGTCCTAAGAATTTTGATATTTTCTGACGCGCGTTTGAGCAACATTTGAGAAAATATGAAGAAATCAGGGTTTTTGCTCAAACTGAGGAAACTTCATAAGATGAAGGAAATAATAATAATAAAATAAGGAATCATGAAGTGTGGGACCGGCTATGGCTAAGGCACGGCCGGCCGGCCAATAAGCCCGGTCCCATGGCGCTTTTTCTAATTTTATATTATTTTCATGATTTTAAGGAAATATCATGAAATCAAGGAGTTTGTTGAAATAAAAGAGTTTCCTTAAAGTGAAGGAGTTTCCATCAATGTTTTAATAATCGGACCGTATATCGAACCTGTAAAACTACTGGGTCAAGGGTCACTGGGTTAATCGGTGGTTCAACCACTGGTTTAGTGGGTCATCAAGTACATAATAACTTCAAAGCAGCATTAATCTTAGCTACTGTTTGGGGGCAAACATTTTAATTAGGGGCCTTAACTTTTTATTTTCACCCCAATTTTTTGAGGGGCGTATTAATCTGATATTGAAAAGACTGTTTTACCCTTTACTAAACACAAATCTTAAAAATCAGTTAACACTAATTAGAAATCATAATTAGGCCCACAATTCATATACCCTAAACTAAACCAAAAGAGAAAAATCAGTTTCTCTTTTTTCTCTTCATCTTCCTCTCCTCCCATTTCTCTTCTCCACCACCACCATTAACGACTCTCCACGATTTTTTTTTCTTCGACTGATTCGTCGTTTAATCGTCAATGTTAGAAGAGAATCGACGATTAACTTCTTCTTCAAACATGGCTCATACAAAACAGACCGCTCGCAAAGCACTTCAAATCCCCAATCTCGTCGACACCGTCAAAGGAAAGGTTATCGAGGGACGAACTCCCAAACCCAAAAAATCGAAACCCAAAGAAGATATGGGTCCAATTAGAAGGTATGTGAACTTAAACCCACCTTCTATGCGTTATTTTGTTGTGTTTTGATTGTGAAATTGAGCCTGGTAACTGAAATATAGCGGTTTCAGATTAAGGGTCGTTAGTATCGCAGTGGATACCCCTAACGACTTTTCATTTGCATGCTTATTTTATGAAAAATCGTTAGTGTATTAGGTTGAAGATGACGACCCTAATTTTGCTACTTCGACATTTTTTGCCCTAGAATAGAGTCGTTAATCTTTTATGTTGCAGATGACGACTCTTGTTTGCCGACCCTTTTTTATTTCTTAACGACTCTAGATGAAACTCGAACAGCCATCTGTTCCAAAAAATGATAGTGTCGTCATCTCATTTCCCCTAGAATCGGCACTTAACTATATGCCCTAGAGTCGTCAACCCAAATCGTAGGATCATTTTTGACCTTTTGACGACCCTTTGTTTTTACTTTGAGTCGTCACATGATATACAAGGGTCGTTTGTTTTGTAGATCATTTAAGTGACGAATCTTGATCTGATAACCATAAATTTGATTTCTTATTGTGTTTTTGGGTTTCTATGTTTTGAAACCAAATGCAGAACCAAAGAAAAGGTTCCAATGACGATAACTCCTCCTTCCAAAGCTCCCCGCCACGATAAATACTTACTTGCCGGTCCATTACGCGGTAAAAAGCCGAGTGAGGTATCATTTTCTATCACCGAACCAAGAGACAAAGGTAATGAGTTGTCGGATTCAGCAGAATCAGACTCTCCTGTTATTTCCGCTAGCAGTAGTGGTGAAGAAGAAGAAATCCAAGAAGAGGAGATACAAGAAGATCCTCCCGTACGAGGTGAAGAGGAAGTAGAGAGTGATAATGATGATGAAGATAATGTTAGTGGTGATGATTCTGATGATGGTAATGGTGGTGATGATGAGCAGGAAGGGGATGAAGGTAATAAAGGTGGTCATGAGGAGGAAGAGGATGAAGGGGATGATGCTGCTGGTAAGGATGATGAAGAGGATGATGGTAAACAAGATGTAGAACATGAAGAACAGAATGCAAAGCCGAAGCCGGTAAAGAGGGTTAAGAAGGATGGAACTGATATTGCACCCAGCGCGAAACACGTTCCCGCTACTCATTTTATGTTGGAGCCTCTTCGAAGTGGTAAACCAAGAGGAGAACCTAGAGATGGGGGCAAAGTTCTATTTGGATATTCTGGATCGTGGGCTCATACCATCTATGAGACAATCGTAAGAATCCCAACTTTGCTTGCTATTTGATTAGTTGGTTGATATTAACTTTCTAATATGTTTTTTAATATTTATTTGTTTATTTTTTGTAGGATCATAAGAATGCCGCACGTCTTTTGTGCACCAATCTTCTTTTAAGAAAATGGAGTTGTGGCCGCTAAAAGGTGAATGTGCAAGAGTTAGAGAATATGTTGAAAACTCCGGTTTGTACAATGCCGTTGTGAACTCTGTGATTGCGTATGACAAGGTTGCAGTATCTAGTTTCTATGAAAGGTATTACGCTGAAGTCGACACATTCCAACTTCCTTTTGGCGAGATGGCATTGACTCCTGATGATGCAGAACAGATATTAGGGGTGCAGGTCGAAGGTAAATCAACTAGTGACAATTTCAAGAGAAGGCCTAGTTGGGATGAAATTTATACATGGACCAAGAACTTGTTTGGCTGGGATAAAGAGAAGACTGATGGGCTTTTCGTGCCGGGAACTAAGTACCCGAAGAAAGAGTTCAAACTTGTGGAGATTAGGCAGATGTTTGCTGGTACAGAAGAGAAGGAAAAAAAGGAGGTTTCTCTGATATGGAATGTCGTTATGCGGCGGCTGCGTATTTATACAATGAATGCGTACTGCTGAGAAACGAATTGAAAGCTCATAAGGACGCCATGCCAAACGAAGACCGCATGAGTAGAGTAAGTTTGTGAATCAATAGGTCGTTCATTAAAATTTTTATTTATTTGGTTATGATTATTCAACAACGCTGACTTATTAAAATAATTGTTTTTCCAGTGTTCTTTGGGTCGGACTCAATACGAATTAAGGTACGGTCATGAGTTTCTGCACGAGGACTGCTACACTCTCTTGGAGGAAGTTGAATGGCAATTCGCCCAATATAATTAAACTCGTATAGATTTTCTAGCGCAATGTATTGAACAATTTTATGTGTTTTCCTTCTATTTTATTTCAACTACATGTATGTTTTTTCGGATTCAATAAAATGAGTGACTTCAAATATTGGTTCAATAACTATATTTCATAAAGGGTCGTCATGATTTGTAAAAACACACGTAACGACTCTAAAGATTGTTAAAAAATTTTGGCATGAGTCGTCATTTTTGGAGAAAAACATATTAACGACTCTAAAGGTCACTTAACACAGAGACTCTTTGACGGCAGAGTCGTCAGTCAGTAAACAAAACACATGGACGACTCTTTTGATCATCAAGAGTCGTCACTTGGTTAATATATATAATGACGATCCTTAAAGCAGTTAATGTGAATTTAAAATTCACCAAATGTGGTTGAGTCGGGCAACGGTTAAAAATTCAAAAAAGTGACTGTTGGGTCCTTAATCTCTATAAATAGAGACCCATATCTCACCCATTCTTCACCCAAACCATAATTCTAAACCTTCACATTCATTCTCATACATTTATTATCCAAGAGGAAAAAGAAGAGGAAACACCATGACTAGTACTTACACTTCGGAAGAGAATTGCGCTATTGTGAGAGCTTGGAAAACAGTGAAAAACCACTTTGAAGATATAGGAAAAGACATTGATCAAACATCGGATGCTTGGTGGAACCGTTTATTCATCGTTTTTGTGGCGTTAGACGGAAATTGCAACTCAAGGTCTTTGAAACTCGTCAAGGAACGGTTCGAGGAGATATTCTTCGAGTGTGAAGTTTTCAAAAGAGAAATCAAGGCCGCAAGGGAAGCCATGCCCAATATGTTGGGTGCTATAAGAGTAAGTATTTAAACAAGAGGTAAAACTTATCCAAAGCTTTCAACAATACTAACTGAGTATATTTGCGTTTTCAGTTGAGGAAGGCGTATGGCTATTACGAGGAGCTTCGTGGGAAAAAGTTTGAGTTCGACGATTGCTACTTTATCTTGGAAGGCACCATGTATAATTACGCCATTTATGATTAGGTGTATAAGTGCACCGTTATTATCTATTGTATTTCATTTCCTTCAATGTATCGCTATGAAAGATGTATGCCTTTTACGATTCAATGAAATGATTCTATGAAATCAAAAGTTATGATAATCCAGCGCAAGGGTCGTTAGTATATTAAATAAAACACCGAACGACTCTACATAAAATTTGAAATTGCGGGATAGGGTCGTCATCTTATACGAATACATATATGACGACTCTAACTGTTTTAAGTACTGAGAGTTCTGGGTTTAGAATCGTTTGTCTCTAAACAAAAAAAATAACGACCCTTTTTGACCTAGCATAAAAAGTCGTCAGTGTTTATCAGACGACGCTAACGATTTTTCATAACCTGGAAAAGTTGCAGATTTGAGTCGTCATCGGTAGTTTCAATTCACTGACGACTTTGAAGAGTCGTTACTGAATCCAAACCCCGACTATAACGACTCTCACACTGACTACTTCCATAGTGACCATCAATCGACCCCTTGGAGCACCATTCAGACAATTTCAAGAGTATATGAGGTTTACCTGATTGTTTTGAGGTGCGGGTTCTTCATTTGGAGTATCGGTTCCTTCATTTTGAGCAGTAGGATCTTCATTTCCACCATTATTCATGGTTTCCTCCATTAACATCTCTTCATCAAACATCCAATCCATAGGATTATTAGAGACAATCTCACCATCAACACAATCATGGTTATTGTTTGAACCTTCACCAACCTCATTCCCTTCACTTGAATCATTCATTTCTAAAAACCCTAGTTTTTTCCTCTCAAAACTACTCTTCTTCTTCTCAAAAAAATAAACCCAAAACTAAAATTTCCCCAAATTTTAATCCCAAAACCTGATTTTTATCTAAACAAAATTATCACACTAATCAACTTAATTAAATCTTAATAATAATCACTCTGGGACATTTTAGCCATTTAGAAAATATTTTTATAAGGGGTGACCCAAATTAGGATTCGGTGACCTTTTTTGTCCTCTAGTGTTTGGCCCCCAATTAAAATGTTTGGCCCCCGATCAAATTAGGTATATTAACCTTAAAACGTGGAAGTAGTGGACCCGTAGATTGGTTAGTATTCTTACTAACAAAGCAAAGGATGAAAGGACGTGAAATAATATTGATATACCCAAAATCCCAATAACCCCCTGGATACTTTCCCTTCTCCTACCAACTCCCTAACTCTTTCTTCTTTTCTGTTTTTTTTTTCATTGTTGGGTCGATTCCTTATCTCTCTGTTACCAACAGAGGAGATGTTCATCTGTAAAACTCTTTCTTTCCTTTTCTGAATTTGTCCAATAGGTTCCCATCATTTGAAAAATTAGTTTTATTTCATGGATCTGATGCTTTATGAGAAGATTTCTTGTTTTTTAATTTTCATGATTGGATTTGATGCTTTATAGATCTGATGGATAATTATAGATCTAACTCTTTACAAAATCCATCTTTCAATTGTTACAAAAATCTTGAGTAAAACAAATCATAATATATAAATTCTGCGGAACTGATGGAAGATCATTTTTAAAAATTTTGAAGGAATTTTTTTGATGGAAGATTGAACCGTTAAAACCCAGCTGGGTCGGGTGGTTCACCGGTTAGACCGTCCGGTTCATCCGGTTTACTGGGTATTTTAACATGTTAGTGGGTCAATAGCGAACCAAATCGTTTTTCTTACTGGTTCGACGGTTCTCCGGTCCAACCGTCCGGTCCGGGTCTTAAAACACTGGTTTCCATGAGATGAAGGAAATAATAATAATAAGGGGAAGAGAGAGAGAGTCCGGGCGATTTTCAGGCGATTGAAACCCTGGGAAACGTTTTCCGGCTTTATCTCCGGTTTTCTTCCACAGATTTCTATCAAATCTCTTTCTTTCAATTCCCCTTATTATAATCTTTCGTGTGATGCCTTTTTCACGAACTGATCATCATCATTCCTATACACTTGAGGCAGTTATTGGCAGTTACGATGCCCAGAACACGAGCGTGTTCTTCCTCATCCCAACCTACAGTATCATCATCATCGCTTTCTCCTGCATCTTCATCTGGCGCATCTAGGTTACACTCTCCTTACAATCTTGTACCGAGACCACTTATACACAATGATGGACGAATTCCATGTCCATTCAAGGATTATGATGACTGTAGTAATGGAGTTAATGGAAGATGATATGTTCGCAGTTCCTTCCAATGACATCTTAATGATATGCATTTTCCGACTGATCAGGCTAAGCAACTATGCCGAGAGAGGCTTGCCAGAGACAGGGGTACATACATTGCATGGGAAGCAGTCCTACAACATATGCGTTGTTGGTTGTGCAGTCACTGTATGATCATACATGCTTGGAAGAAAACCTGTAGCCACAATAACGTGATCATAGCAGGGCCTTACAAAGATGGGCATGTTGAGTTTCTCATCTCAGACATTCCCAGACCTCCAACCACAGGCAGTGATACACCAATCACCAAGCCGGATACGTTATCTATATCTCTTTCTCCGGAGTTATTGAATGACGTTTTTCAGAGGCTATTTGCTACAATCTCCAGCGTTCCTCCACCTTGTAGGTTAAGTTTTTCTAGAACACTTACATCCTGCTTAGATGCTGTGATTCGCAACCCTGCAGATATATCTACTTGGATCAAACTTTTTCTCCTACCCATTTGTACCCTCAATCTATATAGCCCCAAAAATTCTTCTAAAGAAAGGTCTGGCACCAAGAAAAAACTACAAATCGCCTCTATTTACAGGCCTTACAAGATCGGCGAGAATCTAATGGTTGCCTCACCTTAACTAACAAGTTCTTTGGAACTTCCTAAACGCAAAATGCCTAGCAAACCGAAGAGCAAACAATCACAAGACGCTGCCAATCTGGAAGCATGTCGAAAGAAGATCTCACATGGTCATTATACTACATCGATTAGGGTGCTTTCATCCAATGGCATAGCCCCATGCACCGAGGCTACTCTTACTGAATTATCAGACAAGCACCCCACTGCTCCATCACCTACCATTCCAGTCGATGCTTTTCCTTGCGATGCACTTACTGTGGACACAACGTCAGTCCTCAAAGCTATTAAAAGCTTTCCCAAAGGAACGTCATGCGGGAGAGATGGCTTGCGTGCCCAGCATCTCCTCGATGTTATGAGTGGCGCAGCGAGTGCGATTGTGGACGAGTTATTATCATTAATTACTAAGGTGATTAATCTATAGCTATCGGGTAAGTGTCCATTTGCGCTTGGTAAATTCATAGCTAGCGCTCCTCTCACCCCGCTGCAGAAGCCTGGTGGTGGTATTCGGCTAATTGCCGTATGTACCATTTGGAGGATATTAGTCTCTAAACTGGCAGCCACCAAAGTTGGGAAGGACATGTCTATGTACCTCGGAGATTATCAATTTGGAGTTGGAGTGCCTTGCGGTGGAGAAGGCATTCTCCATTTTGTCAACAGGCTAATGGAGATGAAAGGCCACGAACCCGGTACCACTATGCTACTTATCGACTTCACAAATGCGTTCAACTTGGTGGATCGAACTACAATGATTAGTGAAGTGCGATCATAGTGCCCTGCTATCTCAAAATGGGTCGAGTTCTGCTATGCAACCCCTGCCAGACTCTACTACAATGACTTCATGCTTTCATCGGCACAGGGAGTACAACAAGGTGACCCCTTGGGACCATTGCTTTTTGCACTCACGCTCCACCCTATAGTGAAAAACATCGCTGCCAATTGCAAACTGGATCTGCAGGCATGGTACCTGGACGATGGAACAATTATTGGCGATACCGTAGAGGTCTCCAGAGCTTTGCAAATTATTCAGACGGAAGGAACTACACAGGGACTCCATCTCAATGTGCAAAAGACTGAAGTCTTTTGGCCTGTTGAAGACCCAAGAAGCTACGAGCCTGATGTCTTCCCCATCAATATTGGTAGGACATCGTCAGGAGTTAAATTACTAGGCGGCCCTATTAGCCTGGACTTGCAATTTTGTAAAGACATGGTTCTACAAAGAGTTGAGAAGACTATACAGCTCATGACTGTTGTCAAAAAGCTCAAAGATCCCCAATGTGAACTGCTGCTATTGTGTAACTGCTATGGGGTGTCTAAACTATATTTTACGATGCGGACTACACGTCCAGATGCACTGGAACATGCTTCATCTCATTTTGACACCCACTTATATCAATACATGTGGCTTCTAGTTACGGATGATGGCGCAGGATTTGGCCCATTGCAGTTTCGTTTGGCGACTCTTCCTATCAGAGACACTAGGAATTTACACGATGTATGACACTTCGAAATATTGTTACCTTGCATCGCAATCTCAAACCCAAGCAGTTCAGCACATCATCTTATACAATATAGCTCCGACAGATCCCAGTCCCGTAACTCAGCAGTATTTGCAAACCTACATTCAGGTATGTGGGCTTGAATCTTCACCACTCAGTTTTAATGTTGCTGCCCCCTTTCCCATGCATTCAATGCATACCTTGGCTGTAACTTTTTTTGAGGCTATGAAGAAACAAATACCCATCACCTTCCCTATGTCAGTACGAGATAGCGTACTTTAGCAGAGCAACCAGATGAAACATGCCCAGGATTACTTATTTGCGATACCGATCAGTGGCCTAAACCAAGCGCTGAATCCGCGACAGTTTCAATGTGTACTCAGTTACCGGATCGGGATCCCCCTCTTTACAGAAAGAAGTAAGTGCACCAGTTGCAAACGAGATATGGACATCTATGGAGACCATGCACTTCACTGTGCTAGTGAAGTCAGCAATAAATTCCGTCACGACCTTGTACGTGACGTCTTCATAGATATATGCTTTCGGGCTGGAGTTTCGGCAAGGAAGGAAGCAGCTCTGGGTTTCACATCCAACAACAATAAAACCTTGTTGCCAGCTGATTTGCTCGTCTATAACTGGGAGAATGGAAAGGACACCTGCCTAGATATCACCGGTGTTTCACCATTCACTGAAGACATCCGTTACTTCAAACCAGGCCAAGCTATAGAAAGAGTTGTTCTTCGCAAGCATAATAAATACCTTGCCACTTGTGATACTCATGGATATGGTTTAGGCATTCTCGCATTCACCACTTTAGGCGAACTAGGCGAAGACACGGTCACTTTCTTGAAGATACTGAAGAACTGCCTCGCTAACAACAATGCAAACTGTGACAAAGCTGCTTTTTGTTTCATAGAATAGGAATTGCAATTCAAAAGGGCATTGATGCCCAGTTGGTGGCTAGACTACCAACAAACTCTGTATAAAAGGATCTTTATTTATTTCAATAAAAGCCCCCAGAGGTGAATTTATATAATAAAATAATGGGTGTGTGGGACCGGCCATGGCTAGGGCATAGTCGGCCGGCTAGTGGCCCGGTCCCGTGAACCTCCCTAATTTTATATCCTTTCCTTGGTGTGAAGGAAGTATCATGAAATTGAGGAATTTCATAGGATGAAGGAAATAATAATAATAAAATAATAAGGAACGTAAGGTGTGGGACCGGCCACCACTAGGGCATGACCTGCCGGCTAGTCAACCCGGTCCCGTGACACTTTTCCTAATCTTATATTATTTCCTTGGTACAAAGGAAACACCATGAAACTGAGGAGTTTCCTTAAAACGAAGGAGTTTTGTTCAAATAAAGGAATTTTCATGAGATCGAGGAAAAATAATAAAATATGATAAAATAAATAAGGCGTGGGACTGGCCATGGCATGACTGGCCGGCCGGTGGGCCCAGTCCCCTAGCGCCTTAGCTAATATTTTATTATTATTTTTTTCTTCCTATTTTGCATAGGTTCATCAT
Source organism: Papaver armeniacum (assembly GCA_023531295.1). Taxonomy (NCBI): domain Eukaryota; kingdom Viridiplantae; phylum Streptophyta; class Magnoliopsida; order Ranunculales; family Papaveraceae; genus Papaver; species Papaver armeniacum. The sequence continues at coordinate 64,577 of JAJJWW010018816.1, forward strand.
CACTTCGTATTTTTGAATGCTCGTTCGTGCATTCAAGTGCTCGTTAGTGTATTATTGCTGAGTACACTTGCACCATTTTGGTAGGGGCTTACTCGATAGCGGCTCAGATGCCCGTACGTTGAATATTTATCACTAACCCATGGAATTCTGGTGGGAAGAACCATGAATTGAAGTAATGAAATATTATGAAGAACATAGAATATTTTCTAGGGATTCAGTTAATGAATCTAGGGATTTATAAATAATTAGTTGATAGCTCTATACTAACACGATCGTTTAGGAGAATTAATTATTCAAGAATTGAGCGATATGAGCTTGTTGAAGCGTCATATTTCTTTTATATAGTCAGGGAAAACACTGTTACATCATGAAGAAGTTATTGCTCTATACTAGCAGGCAAGCTGTCTAGGAGTCGTCCAATCGTTCGATTCTATATAGAAGTAATTACTGAAATTGCTCAGTATTCATGAAATATGCCGTTGTCTCGGTTGAGAGACTGCATATTCACGTATGCTCTGAGAGACAATAACTCAGTCAGAGACTCTTGTGGCATGAGCTTTCATGCTTCAATGAGAGACACGAGCCTCAATACTCATCTGATTGTTGGATCAGGATTAATAAGATTATGGTTTACAATTTTACCCTTTGTCGAAAATCAACCATCTACAATGGTTATACTAATCACACATATTGGTAGTTCAAAAGATATGCAATGAATCACAATACCAATAAGCCTAGCGATTTCCCTTTCGATTCACGAAACAAGTTCATGAATTTACTTCCTTTAAAATAATGTAAAACATTGTTTCCTAGGATGTAATCTTCACCTCATACCCATACATAATCACAATAGCATTCAAACGATTATGTCGATGTCTTATATACGAAGTTCAAAAGATAAGCGTTATACTTCGTATTGTATTCCTTAATACTACGTCTAACTAGAGTATAATCATTCATGCTTCGCAGTTATGTTTTCAATATGCACGACTTGAAAGATACGTTAGGGAATGAAACAGTTCAAGTCAAATATAACTAACCTCAAGTGGAAGGATGATGTTGTCGTTGTAGCTCCTTACTTCTTCACTTCTTTAAGTCTTCGCAATACTTGTAATGTCTCATATCCTGATACTTTCAAGCTAACCTATACGAAGTTGACTCTAGTACATAATCAAGCGACTCTTTAAATGATTTTTGGTTCACTAAAATATGACAACCAAACTTGACATACCAACGCTTGGTGGGTTCAACCGAGCTATGCTCTAACAATCTCCCCCTTTGTCAATTTTAGTGACAAAACTCTTACATCATATAGATAAACAAATTACAAGAATTCATTACACATACGCTTGATTCCCAAATTCAACAACACAATAACTTGTATACATTCAATCCATAAATGCCGCTATTGACATTATAATAACAAAGCTAGTACTCCCCCTAAAGGTAAGATAGGTAGATTTTATCAATCCACACGTCTTTGTTATTCTTTTGTACTCCATATAACTACAAGTATCATATGATATGCTACTCCCCCTTAGTCTATGCTTTACTCTTCGTTAGATAAACGTTTAAGCACCAATGTCCTTTCCCTTAGTGATACCAATCAATATAAATCAATACCAGTATCACTTGTTTACTCCATATATTTCTCCCCCTTTTTGTCGCAAAATGACAAAGGTACGAGCAAATAAAAGGCAAACCGAAAGGATCTTACAAATCTCAAAATAGACTTGCAAACCTATAAGAGTTAAGCACGAGGGTTCCACACACCATTTTTTATAACCAATATCAAAACCGAAACTACAAAGTAATTTTGTTTTGATATGTTACCAAGGAAACAATTGCCCGAAGCAATTTTCCCTAATAGTTTAGCAAACCAAAAATCAACTAAGCACCTTAGTTCCTTTGCTAACCGATTGTACAAATACAATCGCTTGTTCGATAAGACTAAAATAAAGATAACTCTATTTTTCTCATCAGGTTCTAATTATCCATATAACTTAGACCTTTAACTTTTAAAAAAGACAAGTACTAGGTTAGTTAACTAGCATTCCTTGTTAAGGCATTCGATTAGACTTGAATAACCGAAACCTCCACTTTGATAAGTCTAACTAAGATCAGAATTGACTTAGTTTCTCTTATCCGGAATCGAATTGTACTAAACAATTCATCCCGTAAACCTTTTCTTTCGTTAAGCCATAAACAATTCATACAAACCAAATAAATCAACTTGCATAATTATTCACCTCAACCGGAAGCAATTGAAACAACATAGACATTAAAGCACCGAAATTTTGTAAGCCTAAACAATTTATACCAAACAATAAAGCAAGATAACAATAGTTTTTCTTAATCGGAAACAATTGAATCACACACACATCCATACATAATGGAATAAAACATCAATTGTACCGAAATTTTGTTAAGCAAAAGCAATAAATATATGTAATAGACTCAGGCTTTTCTTAAACAGGAAAACGATTAACTAACAAAGTCGTTACCTCAAATTTCGCATCCTCTTCTCCAATATGTTTGCATCTTCTTCCAGGGAGAATTGGTATCGAAATATCATTATGTTGTCATCCTTATGCAAAACAAAAGAATAACAACAACCAACCTTTACCATAGAAAGGTTGAAAATCGGTTTTAACTATTGCAAGCAAAAGTTGAAACCACGAAACACATATGCTTTTATGCTAAACCATACGATTCAACATATTGTGACTTTTTCACATATTGTTTCAATCAGAACCCCTCATTATCCTTTGATAAGGCCTACCAACATGGGCTAGAACTTAATCCTGCTAAACCAAAAAGTCACCCAAACCATAAGGGTTCACATCATATGAGATCGAATATTAAGGTCATGAAAACCGAAATCATACATCTCATAAATCAATTTACAATACACCATAAATATTCAACATAAAATCAAGTATTGCAATTACCTTAATCTTGTATGAAATTGAATTACGAAACCAACGCAAAAAGAATGAGGTCATTCCGAGTTCGAACGAAGAAGTTATAGGCAAAACAGTTTTACACTCCTTCGTATTGCACCTCTCACTAGGATCGGTACCCATGTGTTGCACCTCTCACTAGGATCGGCACCCATGTGTTGCTGGTGAAGGATCACAATACTAAACTATTTTTTTGGCATAACTTTTGCATACGATGTCCGAATTCAGTGTTTTTTGGCTCGTTTTAACCGTAAATTCAAGAGCTACACATATATGATTAGTAGATATCCACATCTAAACTCAAAATTACCGTTTCTATCAAAAGCTCAAATATAGATAGAGAAAGTATGAGTATAGAAGAAAATAAACCTCCCTAAAGATGTTAATTAGTCATATAATAACCGAGAGATCATGTGCTCAGTTTTCATGTGTTTCCTCACCTTTCAAAAGATTGAGCACCAAGGTGAGTATGCACATTCTAACACAACTAGGTTGTGTTTATTTGAGCCTTGTCTTCTTTGTCACTAGAGACTAAGACATAATCACTCTTCACCTCTAGATTGATTTGTTTTCTCTTGTTCCATATCTTGTTTTTCTTCTTTGACTTGTGATGAAGAGTGTCATTATCACAACAAGAGAATTCAGACATGATGTCTCTCTTTAGTCTTTCAAGAAAACTCTTGTAATTATTGTGATCAACAATTAACAGCTGAGAGTCATTCTTGTGATTAACTTTTGGTCCCTTCTTGGCTATGGAGGACTTCGGTACCCATTTAGAGTTGGGTTTCGCAGGAGCAGCTTTCTCCTTCATATCATTAGGACGGTTGTCCTTTTGAATACTTTGTGAAACATCCTTTCTCCAATTTGGAACATCATATCTTGTCTTAGCATTTACAAAGTCATCTTTCTTACTATATTCGGGTCTTTTATGAGATGGCCTTGTCGAGCGATAGGCAAAATTTGAACTATCATTATAATGATTCTTTTGTCTAAACTTTGGACAATATCGATCTGAGTTCTTTCGGGGAACAAACTTAGCCAATTCGTTTGATACAAAAGAAAGTGCATCTTGCATCTTACGAACTTTGCATCCCCATTACAAGTGCCCTTTATTAACACAATAATAACAATGCTTAGTATAAATATACGAAGTATGAGTTTTAATGTTACCTTTTTGTGGATCCTCTTGCATTGGAGCTCGACGAGTTTTCTTCTTCTTCTTATCTTTGTTCAACGTTGTTGCTTTCTTGACATTGGCAGAAATGCCTTCTTTGATTACTGCTGGTTGAACACTATTCTTAGGCTTGACAGACTTTTCTTCTTTACAAGAAATAGGAGCATCTTTGTCATCAGTGGAAGCCTCTGATTGAGAAGAATTTATAGCTTTAACAAATTTTACCTCTTTGCTAATATTTGAAGCATCTATTCCCTTATATCCCAATCCTCGTGTATCATGATGATTTCTACTTGCTTCTAACATTGAGGTTAACTTGTTTGAGCTTTCATTGGATTTTTTCAGTTCCAAATTTTCTTCTTCCAACGTCTTGATTTTATCAAGAGCACCAGCTAGATCAGCCTCGAGGTGTTTTTCTCGTGAGAGATATACACATTCTTTCTCTCAAAACTCTTTTGTTGAGAGTTAATCCTTGCATCAGATTCAACAAGTTTCTCTTCCAACAAGTGAATTTTTTCAAGAGCAACATCACGCTCTTTCTCTAACAATTTTGTTTGAGAGAGATTAGCACTGGATTTTTCTTCAAAACCCTGTATTTGTCGAGAATTAAACATTGCTTCCGATTCAGCACGTTTATTTTCCGACAAAAACAGTTCTCTTCGAAGATTTTCACATTCTAATTTCTTAGAATTTAGATCGTTTGTACGATCTTTAAGAAGATATTCAGCGGTGCGAGAACCACAATATTGTCCTTGAAAAACTTTTCTCAACTTCTTGTTCTGTCGACATAGAGGAGTTAAGAGATCAATGACATCAGAAGTTTTGAGTTTACTCTTTCCAAAGGCTTCGGTATATTGGAGTATTTTGAGATATCATCATCCACATCTCGATCAATAACTGAGTCACCATCATCGGATATTTCATCCAACTGATTTTCTAGGCATGATTCCCAGTTATCATCGGTTTCTACAACATTAACAAGATGAACTTGTCTAGTAGATTACCTTTCATGAAGGTCTTCAGATATTGAATCGAATATGCCATCATCAAGTGTTAATTCAAAACTCTTGATGTCTGGCTTTACGTTAACTGAATCATTATCAGTTTCTATAAAAACCATTTCTAGATTCCAGTCTTATAGGTTGGATCACACCAAACAAAGATTATTAGATCTTTTCGTGTTTGCCTGATCTGATACCAATTGAAAAGACGAGGGTACCCAAATATACCTCAATCTAAAAATTTTCCACCTATAAGTCCTTTCTCTGAAAGTGATTGTCTATGGACTGTGTCGAGACAATACAACTAATCGGTTCACACTTCGTGTGATCGTCTATGGATACGAGATCGAGACAATACAATAACGAAGTATGTTTACTTGATAAGAGGTTCGGACTTAACCAAACACAATAGGATTACTATCAAGTAAATATGAATTAACGTTTGTGTATTTTACTTCTAATTATAATAAAAATAATTATAATTGCGGAAATAGAAAAGTAAAAGACACAACAAGATTTGTTAACGAGGAAACCGCAAATGTAGAAAACCCCGGGATCTTGTCCAGAATTGAATACTCTCGGGATTAAGCCGCTATACAAAATCAAACCAACTTCGTATAATTGAGACCAAGCAACTAAACCTATAGTTCACCTAGTTCCGTTTGTATTCCCACGCCTCCAACTTGTAATAAGTCAGTACTTGGAACAATTCCTTTGGTTCATATTCCAAACAGTAAAGGAACAACAAATCTGTTTGGTATCAACTCTTTTCAACCAAGTGATGTGAGTTCGAGAAAAGGCTCTTTCGTTTATCTCAATAAACTCCTTTGTTAGGTCCTTAAATCTATCTTATCAACAACTAACAAAGTAATTGTTAAGATTGTGCAATCAATACTTTGAATCACAAAGAAACGTATTGATGCCGATCTACTCAACTAATCAATCCAATCTACCACAAGGATAAACTGATTATAGTTGGATCCTCTTTAAACCGAAACAAGTATTGTGCACACCAAAGATTATGAACCCAAATTAGAAATCTTCAAAGTCTTCTTTGTCTTCAATTCTTCTTAGATCTTCAATAAACACCAGCACACAATCAACTTGAATCTCTTGTGATCAATCACGCACAGAACGGAGTCTGTTAACAATGGATTATCACAAGACGTCTTTAGATCTACAAACAGTCTAAAGATCCCCGTCGAAACTTCGATCTAGTTTGAGTGAATCTTATATCAGAAGAGAAGATTCTCAAGCATAAACGAACTAGGTGCAATCAAAGTTCAAAAACCGTTAGTCAATCAAATCAATCGAAAACTAATAATAAACCGCAATTATCTAGTTTCCCACCAACGGTACCAATAGAGCTTCTCAATCCCAAAGAAGTCTTTAAACCAAGCGGTCGTAAGAGATTTCTCCTAATTAGGTTACTTTCCTCTCCGAATAGGCGGCTCCACCAGTAACAACACAACTAGGTAGTTTTGCTGGCTCTGAGGATTAGTTTGCTAGAAATGCAAACTTTGATATTTATAGACCAAGGAAGGTTGGACACCAAGGAATTTCCAAAACCGAAAATATTCTCAAGATATGCAATATATTCCAAATTCGGTTTCCATAATTCCTGGAAATGCTTTGTCCAAACATTGACCGAAAATCTCTTAGAAAATCTCCAATTAGTAAATGCACATTACCAATTATTCATTTTCCAAAAATAAAATTAAAAACCTTAATTAAAAGATTCTCAACTTATTTTTCGATCCGGGATTTTACTTTAGCTATTAAGGAATATCTTTGAACAATAAAAGATAAGCATTACTGCACATGTTCAAAGTATGTCGACATCTTTACTTTGTAAGTCATCTTTCGTACTTACAATCTTGATACCGATTTGCCACACTTCCAAACGAGTTTATAATTGGTTCATCTAACTTTCAAGAACTATGTGATTGATTAAGAACACTCAATCACAAATCATGGGTTTCACGGTTCTACCAAAACAAGTTTCGGTTCTACCTCCATGTGAGTATTGTGCATAGTCACACTAGCTTTACAAAAATTCGGTTGACTAGGTACTAGGATCGGTTCCCCACATACTTGTGGTAACTACTTGTATTTGTTGCACATGTCCATAGGATCGGTTCCCTTTTCACTAAAAACTCGTTGCACATGTTCATAGGATCGGTTCCCCCATCTACTAAAAACGTGTTGCACCTCTTACAAAGATCGATTCCCCTCTTGTGATCGGTTGCACCTCTTCATAGGATCGGTTCCCCTTTGCCTATAGTTGGTCATACCAATAACACTAAATAGATCATACCATCTCAGGTGATTACTTAAGATCGGTTTCACTAATAAAAGTCATACCAATACAAAAGTCAGGCCTTGTGAATAGTTTTACCAAGAACATAAACAAGTCATGAGCGGTTATACTAATCACACATATTGGTAGTTCAAAAGATATGCAATGAATCACAATACCAATAAGCCTAGCGATTTCCCTTTCGATTCACGAAACAAGTTCATGAATTTACTTCCTTTAAACAAATGTAAAACATTGTTTCCTAGGATGAAATCTTCACCTCATACCCATACATAATCACAATAGCATTCAAACGATTATGTCGATGTCTTATATACGAAGTTCAAAAGATAAGCGTTATACTTCGTATTGTATTCCTTAATACTACGTCTAACTAGAGTATAATCATTCATGCTTCGCAGTTATGTTTTCAATATGCACGACTTGAAAGATACGTTAGGGAATGAAACATTTCAAGTCAAATATCACTAACCTCAAGTGGAAGGATGATGTTGTCGTTGTAGCTCCTTACTTCTTCACTTCTTCAAGTCTTCGCAATACTTGTAATGTCTCATATCCTAATACTTTCAAGCTAACCTATACGAAGTTGACTCTAGTACATAATCAAGCGACTCTTTAAATGAGTTTTGGTTCACTAAAATATGACAACCAAACTTGACATACCAACGCTTAGTGGGTTCAACCGAGCTATGCTCTAACAAATATTTACAAACTGGTACGCGTACTGCGACTGAACCGACTCATGAACGACAATGATACTTTTACCTTGTACACCTATTAACCATGTCGATTATATTTTCAAGTGCGATTAAATTATTTATACGAGATAATTTGCATTTGATTAATTCTCTAAAATACTAGACTTATTTGATCACATGTTTGTGACTCAAGATTAATGTCTTATGTGTTCATGAAAATGAATATTAAGCTTTTAAGTTCAAATCGGCTAGTTTTGGCTAACCATGTTGAACATAGTCTTTATACACGGTTCGGTTACGGTTTCACCTAACCAAAGTGTATATCTTGTTTATGTAAATCAGATTCAAAGATTCATCTAATGATGGATATTGTTTGCTTGGTTCCAAAGCTATCTTAGCTTAAACCTAAAGCAACATATGCTTTGAATGTCTATAAAATGGGAACTACAACAACTGGGATCTTTGAATCCCGATACAACTTCTTAGTGTGTCCTAGTTGTATCTAGAGTCATCCTCTTCTTAATCTTTTTAGGGTTTAGCGAATACAAAGTCTTCATAGATATTCGTGAAGCTAGGTCAAGTTATCTTTCCTTGATAACTCGTGTATCCTGATCTTGTTCGATTGTTGATTTATCACTTGAACAAGATTGATAGAAATCACAAAGTTCTCTTCGTCTCAAACTTTGTGATTCCACAAGTTTTATACTTGTGAGGTGAATAATAATCTAGGCTGCACTTCGGGTTGCATAAATCCAGAATTTGAGGTTATCTAGACTTTGTCTTTTATAATTGATTTCCACACCTTTGATCAAAACTATTTGATTGTAAAAGGAGATCATATATATAGGATTAACCCGTAGGAAGCAGATTGGTTCAAAGTCTTCAATTGAGTTGCAGCAACTTTTAGTTGGTGTGACGTCAGTTAAGGGAATGAATTGCGCGGAGTCCTGCTGGTATACAAGAGGCGTAAGGAGCGCGACTGTACCTTAATCGATGGGATACCTTTTAGGGCTCAACTGCATTCTAGACTGAAATTAATTTGTAGTAGGCTAGTGCCTGTAGCGGCTTAACACAGTTTGGTGTTCAATCTGGACTAGCTCTCAGGGTTTTTCTGCATTTGCGGTTTCCTCGTTAACATAATTTCTGGTGTCTGTGTTATTTCTTTTTTCTCATTATATTATTTATCTTTATAATTGAAATATCACAGGTTGTGCATTGATCAATCATAGTAGAGACATCCGGCCTAGTTTGTTGGGTACAACTTGATTGATTCTTGGACATTGGTCTTTGGTACCGTCCAAGTAATCTCTTTGTGATTAGGTTCACAGACTTGTTACTGTAAACGTTCTAATAGCAAGAGACAGAGATATAACTCTAGATACTCTTCCTTGATTGAGTTTAACTCTTAGAGTTGTATTGAGTTTGTCCATACAGATTGCCTAAGAAAAAAGTGGTGGTGTATTTTGGTACCCCCGTGTTTTCAAATAAATCTCCAAAAGGGACTTTTGAATCTTTTTGAAGGACATAACGCACAAAGGGACGGACAAGAATCTAATGTTTCACTTTGAATCTTGGAGATCATCGTCATCTTTATAGTGCCAAATATATCCATGGGTTATAACAAATCCATGACTATCTAATTTCCTTATCTATGTTAAGAATGTAATCAGAAGTCCTATACATGTCACTTGATTTCGATGTATAATTAGTTTTGTTATCCATACTCTCTTTGTTATCATTCATGTTCTACTACGTAAAACTTTCGCATGATTGTTTTCTTGTTTATAAAATTTGTGAACTAAATGAGCATGAATTGATATATTAATTTGTTAGAGCACTGCTCTGTCGAATTCACAAGTTTTGCTATCTCAAGCTTGTTGCCAATGTTAGATGCACAAAATTATATCTTGATTTCTAATCTACTTAAGTCAAATCTCGGACTAGGACTAGAATATGGTAGTTGACTATCATACGTCACTAAATAACCCTCGAAGATTGAAGACTGGAGAACAAATAAAGACATTTGGAGAATTCATCGACAAAAGATATGTGAAGTCTGAACCACCTTATTTACTCACGATATATACCATTATATATTATGAGACTACGTTGAATGATTTTAGTATATTTAATATTAAAAAAAAAAAAAAAAATTTGAGTCAAGATAGTCTTGATAACTCTCTCGAAATATGATTCAAGCAATAGATGTTCATAGATCCTTAACAATCATGGTTAAGAACAATTTATTGTTCATGAACTATTTTGTTTCAAGTTGATCATTTGGAAATTTTCCAAGCAATGATATTTTTTAGCTAAGGCCATTGGGAATGTTTCGAATTGCTTAAATAGATTTTTCAGAACTTTATGAATTCTGGATATTGGGTATGTACGCATACCAGTCCGCGTACCATGTCAATCTGAGTTTGGGAATGGTCAAAAGTACACATACCTCGAGGGCCTGAGTTTGCGAACGGACAAGGTATGCATACCCAGTAAGCGTACCCTTGGGCCCCGAGTTCGCGGATTGACCATAGGTATGCATACTCTGCACGCATACCTATCTAGTGTGAAATAAGAAGAAGCTCACGAACTGTTTTTCAAACATGTTTAGCTTTCTTACAACTCTCGTAAACACTTCTAAGACAACTTTGTTCACTAAATCACTCTATGTTTGTAAATCACATTTTAAGTCTTGAGTGTTAATGAACACCACTTATGCTCGAAATTTCAAAAGGCATACTACAAACATGAACTATTATTGTACACGATTCCAGAACCCTAGTCCATTGTATATATTCTTCTAAGTAATTTCAAGGCGGACTTCTCACATGCTTATAAATTCCTGATAAAAATAATTTAATCTAAACTGAGAAAGTGTTTGCTTGGATCTGAAGTTACCTTAGCTTGAATTCAAAGCTACCTAGAGCCTTGAAAATCTATAAATAGAGAGACTCTTGTAACAAGATTTCTTAATCCCCGACACTTTTGTGTTAGTTGCTAATCGAGAGTGGTCCTCTATAACCTAGGTCTCCTCTGTGAAACATAATTAGGTTACGACTGTGAAATCTTCACTTAGGGATTCGTGAAGCGAAGTCAAACTCTATTTTACATGATAGTTCTTGTATCATGATCATGATCTTGTTCTTATTCACTTTTGATGTTAACGTAATCTCAAATCAGGAACGAGATTAAAAAAAATCACAAAGTTTTCTTTGCCTTAGACTTTTTGATTCCTCAAGATAGATATCTAAACTCTTCTTTGATTTGTTTAAATTATTCTTGATAGGTGGTTAGTAATCCAGGCTTCTCAGCTAATTGATTGTAAGTGTTCCGAATTCATGAGGTTTGATGGACTTTGTCTACTGCAAAAATACTTCCAAACCAAGATTGAAAAATCAAAAGGAAAATCATATATGATTATTTATTAAAGACAAATTGGTATCAAAAGTCTTCATTTAAGTTGAAGCAACTCTTAGGATGTAAAGGACGCCAACTAAAGGAATCAATTGCGTAGAAACTTGCGAGGTTCAAGAGACGTAAAGAGCACGACTGCAGCTGAATTGCTTATAGGGTTAATTCGGTCTCAACTACATTCCAGTCTAAAGTCTGATAGTAGGATAATGTTTGTAGTGGCTTAATATAGTTTTGTGCTCAAAGATGGACGAGGTCCCGGAGTTTTTATCGTTAACAAAACTTGTGGTGTCTTGTATTTTTCCTTTTCCAATTATATTGTTTTATCTTAATATTAGGAATAACAGAAGTAGTACGTAATCAATCTAGATAGTTTAAGTTCTTATTTATTAAGATCAAAAAGAAGACTTATTCTTGTTGAATTCGTATCTTGAAAGATAGATCGCAAATTTTATACTTGTTAGAATTCGGATCCTCTTGATTTGGATACAACTAGACTTATCTTGGATATTGATTTGTGAGATTGTGCAAGAACTCTTCTATATATTAAGGTTCATGGACTTTGTGTCTATACATATTGATTGTCGAAGATAAAGAGAAAAACTCTATATACATATTGTTCAAGGATCTTTAATTTAGATCTACTTGCATTTGTATTAGGTTTTGTCCACACAAGTTGCCGAACGAAAAAGTTTGTGGTCTACTTGGTACCCTCTCCTTTTCATAATCTATTTGGTGTTATGAGATATGTAATTATTGAAAAACACTAGTAACAAGTAGTATGTTGTGATTATTGACGATAATGATATTGTCAAGTAACTGCTTGTAGAATTTGACATATATTGGATGGACCACTCAGGTGTGTTTATTGCATAGATTAAACTAATTTCATAGACCGCATTACTGTCATAGAGTTGAATCTAATTATATGTTGCATTAGGTTATTGAATAAAGAAGATTCTTATATGCGCACTAAATTAGGGTAAGAATGGAGAAGACCATGGCGTAGAAGTATCAGATCGAATCAGACATTATGGAGAATCTAAAGTGGTTATGAAGGGATCTGAAATGGGTTTGTGTTGGAATCAAGGTTGGATCGATTTACAGAGAAGAATTGTTGTTTGTGAGATCAAGAAGAAACAGAGAACAAGGCAGAAATGGATTTATAGAAATGGAATTTGAAGTCAAGAATGAATCTGTTAGGGTTTGCAGAAAGGGATGAACAACTGAGGTTAAATGGTGATTCTGGTGATGAGCTTGAGGAGATTCAAGGGTTGTGTTTGAAATGTGAGAAGATATTGATGGATTAGAGATGGGTGTGCTATTGATTTCAAGATGGAAGTGAATGGGTCTCGAATTGATGGCCAAAACATCATACGGAAGGAATTAAAATGGGTAATGGAGCAGCTGCATTGCAGGATTGAACTGCAATGGATTGGAGTTGGATTTGATGTAATAGTGTGGTTGTTTGGCTGCGATTTAAGGGTTATGCAGGTTTGGCATTGCAGCTGAGGTGATGGTGAACAAGAAGGGTATTAGGATGATTCTGTTGGTATAAGGAAAGGAATGGAGAGTCGCCACTTCCCATGGGTTTCCTGTAGTTGAATCGAAGAAGGAAATCGATCCGGATTTTGTGTTCAGCTGAGACATTTGTCGCTGCAAATGATGATGTGTGAGAGGTGTTATGAGTGAGCAAAGAAATTGTGGTGTTGGCTCGATGCGAGATGAGATGGCTTAAATGGTGTTTTGTTTGTGGATTCATTGAGCTAGTGATTGCTAAGGTGCCAGGGTGTTGTTGCAGGTGGAACTGCTGGTTCTGTTGAATGCAAGTAGGTGGTTAAGCAGATACGGATTGGCTCTGGCAGGTTGGGGGATTGCAGGTCTCAGGTGCAAGACCTTGCTGCTGTTGGATGTGCTGACTTGATGAGGTTGCAGGCTGGAGCCAGAAGCTTGAGCTGCCGCTAATGGAATTGTTTGAGCTGCAGTGAGTTGGAAGGTTACAGGGCAGGGCAGGTTATGCATTGAGGTTACAGGGAAGCTGGGAACTTGATGGCTGAGACAGACAGGTTGTGCACTGAAGTTAAGGCTGGCTCTGGTGGAGTTGCAGTTGTTGCAGGTGCAGTTCTGGTGAAAGAATGGAACTACAGGAAAAGAAGTTGCTGCTGTTGTTTGATGGTTTTGTGAATAGAATGTGGATGAATGTTGTTGAAGCTCAGGTCTGAACCAAAAATTACACCGCAGCTGCAGTTTAGTGCTGTATTTGGCAGAGAATGATGCTTGTGGATTAAAAGGGTAGCTGGTGGTGATATGGCAAGTGCAGTCATGGGATTGGCCCTAGCCTGTACCGTGTCTAAACCGAATTGCAAAGTCTGCTTTGTGAGAGAGTGGCTGAAGAAAAGGTGTTGTCTTTGTGATCGGGGGCGGTGAGAATAGTGCTAGGGAAAGTTGAGATGGGTTATCCTGCGGCTAGGGGTTGTGAGTTGCACATAATGTTTGTTGGTCTGTGAAGCAGGTGGCTTATTGTGCCAGGAGAAATGTGGTGACTGAGGATGCAGACTGGTGATTGGATTTGTTGGTTCAAATTGCAGGTTCAGGTGGAGTGATATGTTGATTGTGTATGATTCAAGTTGCAGCTGAAGTGCAGGCTTATGATGGTTATAGTGCTGGCAAGGAGGAATTCAGGAAGCTGTTTGAGCTGAGATTTATGGTATAGTCAGATTTTGTAGCTGGCAGAGATGGTGTTGGTTGGCTGCAATTACAGGGAATATGGAGTTGAGGTTGTGCTGAAATGATGAAAAGGAATTACTTGTTGTTTGGGTGATGTTCTGCCAAGATGGGTCTGAAATTGTTATAGAAGAAATCAGAATTGCAAGTGTTGGGAGTGGCAATGCAGGGCCATTATGGCTGGGTAGAGTTAAGCTACAAAGACAAGGATTGTGCATCGAGTTGACCTATAAGTGCAACTTGGCTCGACTCGGCCGGTGATCCGACTCTCCCTAACTCGGACTCCGACTCGCCCGATCCGGCTGACTCTCCCCGACTCGGTGCTTGACCGAGTTGACCCGCCGAGCTGACTAGTTGACCGATCCGACCGTTGACCGGGCGGACTTTGCTTGTCACCCGAACCGTTTTCGGCGATTTTTCCGCCGATTTCGGCCACAATACAATTTTCAGCGACGACTTTTGGGTCATATTTTCTACATGGGTGTCTCCCTCTTATGGGCTTGGTGGATTTTCATCTAATGGACTTTGAAGACTAGACCTAATTTTAGAAGTTGGAGAAAAGCTATAAAGGGAAGGTCTTCTACAACTTCTAGGATATCTTATTCTTGGAATTTTGGAGAGCCACTTTTGTTTACGCTTCTAGGGTTTGCTTTTGTTCTTCTTCTTCTTCATTATTTTATTATTGAATATTGATTATGATGAACTCCATAGCTATGAGTAGCTAAACATCTTATTGGTTATGGGATAAAAGTTGATTTCTCAACATGCTTTTGATTCAATGAATTAGTTTTGTCTCAGTAATTATTGTTTGTGATTCACAATTAATAGTGTTATAAGATTTGAAAACTTGTTAGGTTGAGTCGGAATCAATCCGATTTGTGTTCATCTCTAGAGCTATATTAGGGTTTTCAATACGAAAAAGTTGTTTATCCCCGATTCTAAGTAGCATAATTGTGGGTAGTGCTTGTAGTGATATATCCTACTAGTCACAAGTGAATCATAACTTTTGTTAAAACGTTTAGTGCTTTTACACATTCGTTTGCATTGATGAGTCTTATTCCATAAAACTTAATGCTTTTAGGGAGTTAAACTTAATTGTGTTTTTACACTTTAGGTTGCTTTCTACGAAGAATTCACATGTGCATCTTTTAATGTGGTTGTGATGAAAACAGGGAATTAATGGGTTATACTTGCGATCAAGGTATCCTAGGACTTTTAATAAATACGAGATTAAAATACCAATTATAATCATTGATGATAATACATGTTTGTGAATGATACTATCCCGTGACCAATATCTTCTCCTTATTGATTTTTCGAATTACTTACTTTGCTTTTAATTACTTTTATTTGCTTAGATACAACAAACATACCCCGTGGTTACTTAGAAACTGAAATTTTATAACAACGAAAGCCTCTCTGTGGATACGAACTCTTTCTTATCGCATACTATATTTATATTTAGTTGATTGAGAAAGTGAAATTATATTTTACGGATTGACAACCGACCAAATTTTGGCGCCGTTGCCGGGGATCGAACCCGGGTCACCCGCGTGACAGGCGGGAATACTTACCACTATACTACAACCACTCTAAGAAGGCGGAACTAGAAAAGGAGATTTTAGACGTTCTTAAAAAGATCCATGTGAACATACCACTCATTGATGCTATCAAGCAAGTTCCAAAGTATGCAAAAGTGTTGAAGGACTTGTGTACCAACAAACAAAGGCTCAAAGGTAATGAAGTGCTTAGTGTGGGGGAGAATGCTTCGGCAATCTTACAACACAAACTCCCACTTAAGTGCAAGGATCGGGTAGTTTTGACATTCCGTCACACAATTGGTAACACAACTTTTAACAAAGCTATGTTGGATTTAGGTGCTTCCGTTAATGTTATGCCTGCGTCAATGTATAATTCACTTGATCTTGGTCCTCTTAAAAAGGCTGAAATTGTATTGCAAATAGCCGATCGCTCTAATGTCTACCCAATGGGTATTGTTGAGGATGTTCTTGTGCGGGTTAATCAACTTGTATTTCAGTGACTTTTGTGTGCTAGAGATGGATGAAGGATCACTGGACTCGTCTCTTCCATTGCTACTTGGGCGTCCCTTCATGAAAACGGCAAAAACCATAATTGATGTGGATAAGGGAACGTTGACCATGGAGTTTGATGGAGAAACAATACGTTTCAACATTTTCGAGACGATGAGATATCCTAGCGATGTCCACTCTTGTTTCTCCATTTATGTTATGGATTCATTGGCACAACAAATGTTTGAATTAAACGGTGATGATGCTTTGGAAACCGTGTTAACTACATCCATGGATAATGGTGTAGAGTGTGGTAATGAAGTCAAGGAAGCCCTTGGTGATCTTAATTCACTCCAAGGATGCCCGGAAACTCATAATATCTCTTTTATTTCTTTACCATGCGATGATGAAAAGCTTGTACCTTCAATAGTTAAATCTCCGATTTTAGAATTGAAACCTCTTCCCGACCACCTAAAGTACTTGTACTTGGGTGATAATGAAGAGTTACCGGTGATTGTTTCTAACAAGCTTAGTGATTTACAGGAGCAAAAACTTCTAAGGGTGCTAAGGAAGTACAAGACGGCCATAGGATAGACAATTGCCGATATCAAGGGTATAAGCCCTGCCGTTTGTATGCACAAAATTCGTTTGGAGGATGATGCAAAGCCTACTAGGGAAGCGCAACGTCGGTTGAATCCTCCCATGATGGAAGTTGTGAAAAGGAGATACTCAAGCTTTTGGAAGTGGGTGTTATCTACCCCATATCCGATAGCAAATGGGTAAGCCCGGTACAAGTAGTACCAAAGAAATCGGGTGTGACGGTGGTGGAGAATGATAAGAATGAACTTGTCCCAACTCGTGTGCAAACCGGTTGGAGGGTTTGTATTGATTACAGAAAATTGAATGCCACCACTAGAAAATATCACTTTCCCTTACCTTTTATTGATCAAATGCTTGAACGTTTAGCTGGACACTCTTACTATTGCTTTCTTGATGGCTATTCGAGGTTATAATCAGATTGTGATAGCACCAGGAGGACCAAGAGAAAACCACTTTCACTTGTCCTTTCGGTACTTTTGCTTATAGAAGGATGCCTTTTGGCTTATGCAATGCTCCAGCTACCTTTCAAAGGTGTATGGTAAGTATCTTTTCGAATATGTTGAAAACATAATCGAAGTGTTCATGGATGACTTTAGTGTCTTTGGTGATTCGTTTGACCTTTGCTTGAACAATTTGTCTCTAATCCTTGAACGATGTGTTGAAACAAATCTTGTGCTAAATTGGGAGAAGTGCCATTTCATGGTAACTCATGGCATAGTTTTAGGCCATATAATATCTTCTAAAGGCTTGGAAGTCGATAAATCTAAGATAGACCTTATTCGTGCTCTAACCCCTCCCACTACGGTGAGGAGATACGTTCTTTTCTTGGTCATGCGGTTTTATCGTAGGTTCATCAAGGACTTTTCCAAGATAGCATCACCACTTTGTAACTTATTGCAAAAAGATGTGGTTTTTAACTTTGATGAGAAATGTATGGCGGCATTCAATCGTTTGAAAGAACTTTTGATTTCAGCCCCTATCATTAAACCACCGGATTGGAGTAAGCCTTTTGAGCTCATGTGTGATGCTAGTGATTATGCGGTTGGTGCGGTGCTTGGGCAACGTGTGGGGAAGCTTCCTCATGCTATCTATTATGCTTCTAGAACGTTAAATGAGGCTCAACAAAACTACACAACCACTGAAAAGAGTTATTAGCCATTGTTTTTGCTTTAGAAAAGTTTCGCTCTTATCTAATTGGTACAAAAGTTGTTGTTTTTTCTGATCATGTAGCACTTAGATACTTGCTTACAAAGAAAGAGGCGAAACCGAGGCTCATACGATGGATATTACTCTTGCAAGAGTTTGATATTGAAATCAAAAACAAGAAAGGAATTGAGAACACCGTTGCGGATCATTTGAGCCGACTTGCTGTGGACAAGGAGACTATCCCGTTGCGTGAAAGTTTCCTAGGATGAGCAACTTTTCTCAATTGCCTTTGGAGAACCATGGTATGCCGATATTGTCAATTACTTAGTTTCTAAACAAATCCCAAAGAACTTGTCTCGTGCTGAGAGGGACAAACTTAAGAGGTTAGGAAATCAATACATATGGGATGATCCATACTTATGGAAACATGGTAGTGACCAAGTAATACGAAGGTGCGTTCCCGAATCCAAATTTAACTCTATCTTGTCTTTTTGTCACTCTTATGCTTGCGGAGGACATTTTGGGAGTAAGAGAACCGCGCACAAGGTACTTGAAAGTGGTTTTTATTGGCCAACTTTGTTTAAGGATGCACATATATTTTGTACAACTTGTGATAGGTGCCAAAGAACCGGCAATCTAGGTGTCCGAAATCAAATGCCACAAACTTATATTCAATTTATTGAAGTTTTTGATGTATGGGGTATTGATTTTATGGGGCCTTTGTCAACTCCCATGGGAATTTTTATATCTTACTTGTGGTTGATTATGTCTCGAAATGGGTGGAAGCTAAGGCCACCCCTACTAATGATTCTAAAGTGGTTTGATTTTGTGCAAGCTAATATTTTTGCAAGGTTTGGAATTCCAAGAGCCATAATTAGCGATGGGGTTCTCACTTCAAAAACAGGATTTTACAAAACTTGTTGACGAAGTACAATGTGTCGCACAAGATTGCAACACCTTATCATCCCCAAACCAATGGAAAAGCCGAGGTGTCTAACCGGGAGGTGAAATCTATTCTAGAAAAGACGGTGAACCCAACAAGGAAAGATTGGAGCATGCGACTTAATGATGCTTTGTGGGCGTATAGAACCGCATATAAAACACCTATTGGGATGTCTCCTTTTAGGCTTGTGTATGGTAAACCTTTTGGGCTATTAAACAATGCAACATGGAGATGGATGGGGCTGGAAAGCAAAGGAAGTTACAACTTCAAGAGCTAGAGGAGCTTCGCAATGATGCATTTGAAAGTTCACGGATTTACAAAGAAAAGACGAAAAGCATTTCATGATAACATGATTTCTAGAAAACAATTTTGCATTGGCGAGAAAGTGCTTTTGTTTAATTCTCGCTCGCAATTATTCCAAGGGTAAATTAAGGTCACGATGGATCGGACCTTTTATTGTTACTAATGTGTTTTCTCATGGTGCGGTGGAAATTGTAGCATAGCTACGTGGAAAGAACTTAAAGTTAATGGGCACCGGTTGAAACCATATTATGAGAATTTCACTTCGAAGTGGTGGAAGGAGTTAACTTTGTGGATGTACTCCCTCTGGAGGAGTCATAGAAAGCAAGGAGATAGTCGAGTGACGACTTTAAACCAAGCGCTAATTGGGAGGCAACCCAAAGGATGAGTATTTCTTGTCTTGTATTTATTTCTTTTCTTGTTTTTAGTTTTTCTTATTTTGTTTTTCCTTTGTTTTTGCTGATTTCTTGTTAGGATTTCCCACCTTGACTTACTTTGGACGATTCAATTACATTGAGGACAATGTAAAGTTTAAGTGTGGGGGAGTGGGTTATGTTGTAAATTTTTGCAATTTTTCAACTTTTTTGTGAACTAGTGAATAAGGAAACTCCAACTTATGGTTAGTTTAGAGTCATATAGTATACATGTCGCTAAGATTACATCGAGAATCTCACAATAGTGACTGAACTTAGAGATGACAGAGAACATGATCGGGTTTCTTAAATGTATGAGAGTTAAAGTTGGATTTAACCATGCCAGTGGCAAATAAGGTGCAGACTGAATTCGGTATTAGAACAGTGATGCCCTATAGTGGAGACTACCCAAGATACATAATGTGAGGCACCAACCTTCAATTCTTTGTACTGTCTAAATTTGTGCTTTTAGAGTGTGTGTCACCGTACGTAAATTCGGGCAGAATGGTGAGCTGTCCAACTTCCCACCATAGAAGCACTATTTTGATCTCTTGAGTGCTATTTTTATCAACCATGTTGATGACATCGAATTGCTAACTTACATACCACTTGTGATCTTGTTCGCAGTTAGCACCATCCACCTTATCTCTCTCTACACCAACAGGTCCATAGAAACACCATCATCATCAACAAGAGGAGCATCACAAATTCGAAGGAAAGTTGAACACGTTCGAGGTTTACAAGCAAATGCATTTAAATGGGCAGATTTCGTATTCAAGTAAAGCAACAAAACAGGGGCAGAATTTTTATAAGTTGAAGACTATAGTACAAGAGCGGAAATTATCAAGGATGAGAGTTCAAGAAGTTTATGACATCAAGACATATAAGTTGTGAAGATTCAAGCGGTAAAGTACTTACACCATGGCATTGTACTTACAATTTTTTTTATTTTTTTTGTATTTTACTTTCTCTTGTCTCAAAAAAAAAAAAAGTAAAAAGAAAAAGAAAAAAAAAAAGAGACAAGAGAAAATGTTTAGGTTTGTTAATAGTTTTTATTATTTTGTTTTATATTTTTATTTTGTATTTGTTTTATTTCTTATTCAAAAAAAAAAAAAAAAATTATTTTGGGTTTGTATAGTTTGTTTTTAGTTTTGTATTCTTTCAATAAAGCCTATGGAAAGAAGGAATATCTATAATGAAGTTTCAAGCGACAAGGAATTTGAGGGAAAGAATCATATTGTCGAGATTCTACGAAGTTCAAGAGTTATCATCAAGAGTTGAAGACCGAAGACGAAGATGAAGACACCGATAGAAGACTGAAGACGTTTCTATGGATGCTGTGAGAGTGTTGCTAGCTGCACGCCGAACGGATACGAGGTAAGTAAGCATATTCCCACCTTCGTTAAATGGTTGATTTCCTTTCGAAGAGATCGTCAGAAAAATGGGTTTTCAAAAATGATAAAAGATGTGGGTTTTCAAAATATTTCGGAGGGTTTTGCCTTCCTACCATTCAAAGTGTCTCAGGATTCTCTCTTCATTCCAACCTGGACACATGTGTGACCCATAAAGAGCTGTTTATTATTGAGCGCAATATCATAAAACCCTTTCTTGTGAGGCAGAGTCGAGACTTTTGATCACTCCGAACCCGAATTTATGTCGAGAAGGGATGGTTATCTCCCTCTCAACTTTTAAGAATGAGATTGTGTTCATTTATGTGTCTAACTTCTTATGACTAGTGTGCAGAATTTCTATGTCTTCTTAGCGCGTTGGATACTATCATTACGGAGAACTAGTAAGTTGGAAAAATAGGTTTTGTGGGTATATCTCTAGTAAACCCTCACGAGACTATAACTCGTCCACTAGGGACACCTAGTGGTTTAAAGGCTTGTTATTTATGCTAAAAGTGACCGTAGCCTCGACGATACGGAGTTGTATGTATTCTTTAGAATTGTTTTGTTTGATTTGCTCGAGGACTAGCAAAGTCTAAGTGTGGGGGAATCTGATAGGTGTAGAATACACCGTATTTACTATCTAGAGTTTATGCTTTCTTTGCTATTTTTTTTCGTGTGAATTATGTATTTTATGTTTGGTTTTGAGTTATTAGGTACTTTGGAGTCATTATGAGCAGAAGAAGGAGAAAACGTCTATTTGGAGCATAAAAGGGCAAAGAGGCTAATTCACATGTGAGCTATATTTGGAGCAAGCTGACGCGCGCATGAAGGCGTGAGGGATGAATTGTCGGTTGTGCGAAACTGACAGGCCAAATAACGCTTTGGTGTCCCTTATCCTTTTAGTGGGTGCCTATATCAATATTCATTCCTACACTTACCCTAAATCGTGCCTCATCTCAATCATTATTCACCTGAACCAGAAATTGAGAGAGAACAGAAAAATGGTTGTGGATGAGTTGATGACAGAGATCGATTGAGAGAAGAAATGAGACGAATCCGTGTTACTTGTAAATTAGGGTAAGAATGGAGAAGACCATGGCAGAGAAGTATCAGATCGAATCAGACATTATGGAGAATCTAAAGTGGTTATGAAGGGATCTGAAATGGGTTTGTGTTGGAATCAAGGTTGGATCGATTTACAGAGAAGAATTGTTGTTTGTGAGATCAAGAAGAAACAGAGAACAAGGCAGAAATGGATTTATAGAAATGGAATTTGAAGTCAAGAATGAATCTGTTAGGGTTGCAGAAAGGGATGAAGAACTGAGGTTAAATGGTGATTCTGGTGACGAGCTTGAGGAGATTCAAGGGTTGTGTTTGAAATGTGAGAAGATATTGATGGATTAGAGATGGGTGTGCTATTGATTTCAAGATGGAAGTGAATGGGTCTCGAATTGATGGCGGAACATCGACGGAAGGAATTAAAATGGGTAATGGGAGTGCATTGCGAGGATTGAACTGCAATGGATTGGAGTTGGATTTGATGTAATAGTGTGGTTGTTTGGCTGCGATTTAAGGGTTATGCAGGTTTGGCATTGCAGCTGAGGTGATGGTGAACAAGAAGGGTATTAGGATGATTCTGTTGGTATAAGGAAAGGAATGGAGAGTCGCCACTTCCCATGGGTTTCCTGTAGTTGAATCGAAGAAGGAAATCGATCTGGATTTTGTGTTCAGCTGAGACATTTGTCGCTGCAAATGATGATGTGTGAGAGGTGTTATGAGCCAGCAAAGAAATGGTGGTGTTGGCCTGATGCAGATGAGATGGCTTAAATGGTGTTTTGTTTGTGGATTCATTGAGCTGGTGATTGCTAAGGTGCCAGGGTGTTGTTGCAGGTGGAACTGCTGGTTCTGTTGAATGCAAGTAGGTGGTTAAGCAGATACGGAGTGGCTCGCGGAGTTGGGGGATTGCGAGGTCTCGGTGCAAGACCTTGCTCGCTTGTTGGATGTCTTGACTTGATGAGGTTGCAGGCTGGAGCCAGAAGCTTGAGCTGCCGCTAATGGAATTGTTTGAGCTGCAGTGAGTTGGAAGGTTACAGGGCAGGGCAGGTTATGCATTGAGGTTACAGGGAAGCTGGGAACTTGATGGCTGAGACAGACAGGTTGTGCACACCGGGTTAAGGGGCTGGGTGGAGTTGCAGTTGTTGCAGGTGCGGTTCAGTGAAAGAATGGAACTACAGGAAAAGAAGTTGCTGTTGTTGTTTGATGGTTTTGTGAATAGAATGTGGATGAATGTTGTTGAAGCTCAGGTCTGAACCAAGAATTACACCGCAGCTGCAGTTTAGTGCTGTATTTGGCAGAGAATGATGCTTGTGGATTAAAAGGGTAGCTGGTGGTGATATGGCAAGTGCATTCATGGGATTGGCCCTAGCTGTGTACTGTGTCTAAACTGAATTGCAAGCTGCTGTGAGACGGGGCTGAAGAAAAGGTGTTGTGCTGTGACTGGCAGTGAGAATAGTGCTAGGGAAAGTTGAGATGGGTTATCCTGCGGCTAGGGGTTGTGAGTTGCACATAATGTTTGTTGGTCTGTGAAGCAGGTGGCTTATTGTGCCAGGAGAAATGTGGTGACTGAGGATGCAGACTGGTGATTGGATTTGTTGGTTCAAATTGCAGGTTCAGGTGGAGTGATATGTTGATTGTGTATGATTCAAGTTGCAGATGAAGTGCAGGCTTATGATGGTTATAGTGCTGGCAAGGAGGAATTCAGGAAGCTGTTTGAGATGAGATTTATGGTATAGTCAGATTTTGTAGCTGGCAGAGATGGTGTTGGTTGGCTGCAATTACAGGGAATATGGAGTTGAGGTTGTGCTGAAATGATGAAAGGAATTACTTGTTGTTTGGGTGATGTTCTGCCAAGATGGGTCTGAAATTGTTATAGAAGAAATCAGAATTGCAAGTGTTGGTAGTGGCAATGCAGGGCCATTATGGCTGGGTAGGAGTTAAGCTACAGCACAAGGATTGTGCATCAGAGTTCAGCCTATAAGTGCAATGGCTCCTGGCTGGCCAAGTTAACTCGTCACTGATCTGACTCTCCCTAACTCAGACCTGACTCGTCTGATCCGGCTGACTCTCCCTGACTCGGTGCTTGACCGAGTTGACCCGCCGAGCTGACTAGTTGACCGATCCGACCCGTTGACCGGTGACCGGGCGGACTTTGCCGGTCACCTGAACCGTTTTTCGGCAATTTTCCGGCCGATTTCCGGCCACAATACCATTTTTCCGGCGACGACTTTTGGGTCATATTTTCTACATGGGTGTCTCCCTCTTATGGGCTTGGTGGATTTTCATCTAATGGACTTTGAAGACTAGACCTAATTTTAGAAGTTGGAGAAAAGCTATAAAGGGAAGGTCTTCTACAACTTCTAGGATATCTTATTCTTGGAATTTTGGAGAGCCACTTTTGTTTACGCTTCTAGGGTTTGCTTTTGTTCTTCTTCTTCATTATTTTATTATTGAATATTGATTATGATGAACTCCATAGCTATGAGTAGCTAAACATCTTATTGGTTATGGGATAAAAGTTGATTTCTCAACATGCTTTTGATTCAATGAATTAGTTTTGTCTCAGTAATTATTGTTTGTGATTCACAATTAATAGTGTTATAAGATTTGAAAACTTGTTAGGTTGAGTCCGGAATCAATCCGATTTGTGTTCATCTCTAGAGCTATATTAGGGTTTTCAATACGAAAAAGTTGTTTATCCCTGATTCTAAGTAGCATAATTGTGGGTAGTGCTTGTAGTGATATATCCTACTAGTCACAAGTGAATCATAACTTTTGTTAAAACGTTTAGTGCTTTTACACATTCGTTTGCATTGATGAGTCTTATTCCATAAAACTTAATGCTTTTAGGGAGTTAAACTTAATTGTGCTTTTACACTTTAGGTTGCTTTCTACGAAGAATTCACATGTGCATCTTTTAATGTGGTTGTGATGAAAACAGGGAATTAACGGGTTATACTTGCGATCAAGGTATCCTAGGACTTTTAATAAATACGAGATTAAAATACCAATTCTAATCATTGATGATAATACATGTTTGTGAATGATACTATCCCGTGACCAATATCTTCTCCTTATTGATTTTTCGAATTACTTACTTTGCTTTTAATTATTTTTATTTGCTTAGATACAACAAACATACCCCGTGGTTACTTAGAAACTGAAATTTTATAACAACGAAAGCCTCTCTGTGGATACGAACTCTTTCTTATCGCATACTATATTTATATTTAGTTTATTGAGAAAGTGAAATTATATTTGACGGATTGACAACCGACCACGCACTTGCAGTATTATGTGATATAAGGAAATTCTCTGAGTATATTCATATTGGAAATCTCTAGAGATTTGGTAATGATAGATTAAATAATGATTCTGAAAGTTAACCAAAATACAAGTTTTGTGGTGGAAGATGAAACCCTTACCCAATGTTCCCCTCATATTGTTATAACTTTAATTTTGCATTGTTTTAAATACTTTAGTTAATTTATCTTTTACAAAATTAACTGAAACACCCATTTTGCTACTAAAGTTCTCTAAAACGCATAATAATTTTCATCCCCGAGGAACAAACTCCGTCTCTATACTCTTATAAAATACTTGTGAGTGAAAGAAATATATTTTGACGAATTAACAAATGATCAAGTTCTTATAATGATTGCAACGATTTTAACTGGTCTGCATGAATATAAGACAAATCACAAAAGAGGGCGAGGGATTTTCCAGTGGAACAATATTATAACCAATTCTCTTAATTTATTCGTTTATCTTGTAATTAGATGTTTTTATTAACGTGGGTTTCGGGTACTAATTCGATTATTGTTATAGGCAAACTTGTTACTATATTCCATACGCCCAATTAAGGCTTGCACTTAAAACTAGAGATCTTTTTTTTTTAATTATTTCTTTTTTAATTCGGGTTTTCACATACTTAAATATTCGCATTTTAAGATCACTTTAAAAACTTCACAATCGGGTGCCCACTCAAATATTTGTTGATATTATTATTTATTTTTATAAAGAAACGAATTTATAAGAAACTGTCTGGGATCCATGCAACAAGCTGCGCACCGACCCCTCTTCGAATAGCTAAATCTAATCTAATGAAAAGAAAATTGCGAACCTTAATACTAGCATCATGCCTAGCTATGCAATTTTTCAACGTTAGCAAAAAATATGTAGTTTAAATACCAGTCTCACCCAAAGTAGTAAACCCCAAAGTATCAAAACTATATCCATTGGCTCTACATATATCAAGATAATTATTCATTTACGCTCAACGTATTTAAACAAAGCAAGACCCAGTGTAAAAGCTTCTACACCTCCCCCGGCAAAAGGAGAAACCCCAGTCACATCCAAACAAATAGAATGACCTTCCTACCAACTGTAGACAAGAATGTCTCACCACCATCACGAGATAATAAACCCAAATCCGCTTCAACTTTAGTGTGTACTCATATCCTATAACAAATATACGCAAAGGTGTCGCGAACAAGATCATGTCGAAACTTGAGTTCAACTTCGTTTGCACAACGTAAGGCGTGATCACCGTTGTTGATGGGTGAAAAAAATTTGCTGGTTTTTTAGGAAAGTGGAGACTCAAGCGTACGGACGGAGACTCCTCAACCGAGTAAATTGCCTAAACCTTGTTCAAACAGATGCATTGCACGGGAGTGCTTTGAGTTCGAGAGATAAATCTGTAGGACTCCGGCCTAAACCAAGACAGTGGCCGTTCCAGAGTCAATTCGGTCATAAAGAGGGATGAGGGTCAATCTGTAGGAGGGAAGCTGAGAAGTGTGTGAGATCAATAATAATCGAATGATTGTGGATGTGTTGTGGATTTCTGCAAGTTTTTGGTGAAACGTCGGTGAATTGTGATAAGTTCGACTGAGCTCTGAGATAAGTTCTGATTCATTGAGTGATAATTTCTTGTGGATCAAAATTATTGTTTAGACGATGATTCCATGTCCTCTCAATCATGGATTCAGAAACTTATTTATATTGCAACAATAGTACACACATTGATCCCAGTAAGTGTGACGGTTGCTGGAGTGAAAGAGTGGGAAAGTGGGAAATCGTGGTTAAACCAGTTCCATGTCGTGCAGAGACTTGGTTGATTGTCCATCCACTACTTTTCTAACTCCCTCAACTTTGCTCTCCCACGACTTACTCACATTTCTTATCGTGGGTGTACACACGTGCCGTAGGCCTCCGGACCAAAACCCTAGTGAATATTCCCCCATGTGACATGATTGATGTCTCATGAATGTGAGTCGGTGAGGAGACTTGTATTTAATTAGTCAGTTGTTGACTTGACTAGACGATGAGTCTTAGCCTTGATGAGTCGAGCATAATGAACGAATGTGGTATGCTCTGAGACTCATGGATTGAGCATAAGGTGTCTGCTGAGACAGAATAATGGAAAGACACTGAGTCTTGATGAATTGTGATATATCATTTCACCATCCGAGGTAATAATGATATTTTGATAATTTGGATCAAGCGTCTGATGAGATTGCTCGATCGAAGATTTATTTTGATATGTCTGATAATTCGACAGGAAATCAAAGATATTGTCGAATTATGAATAATGCTCATTTATGATCTAATATATCATGAATGATCGAATAACAAAGTAGGAATCAAAAATATTGGATGGTCGTCCATTCGAACAATGTTGCTCAGTTGAGCGAAAATGTTGGTAGCAAGACCGATCACTAAATATAAATTAGAATATTGATTGCTAAATCAATAGAATTCTCGAATGTTGATGGTTGACTCAACATGAGGAATATTCTTTCGATCGAGCAATTGATAGTTGGATCAACGAGTTGAACCCAGTTGATCGTGTATTTTGCTAACGTAAGCAATTTAGTGTTGATAGATGAGCAAAATAAATATTGCTCGTTTGAGAAATATTGTTCAATTCATGAATTATTGGTAGCGGGACCGAATAAATTATTAATTAAAAATACTAGTAGCTAGATCGAATATTGTATAATTAATTAGGATGTCGATTGTTGGATCAACATAAAATTATTAATCTTTGAACTTGCTTAGAATTATGGTTTTGCGAGCATTTGGTTTGAAACCCTAATTTTGATCGATTGTTGATGATTTCTTGAAAATCAACCAATGAGAGAGGGACCAGGATACATGGGATGATGGCCCGACCATGTAGCGCCAGTGCTCGAATGAGCATGCACCAAAGTCCTTTGTAGACCGAGTTGGTGAAAGGATGATTAAATACTCGTTTAATTATTATTAAAATAGTGCTCATCTGAGCATTAGGTGGTAAAACCTAATTATGGAGAGAGGACCAACCAAGGGGAATGAGACCGTCCCTGGTGGTCGTGGGACCAACTGATGGTCGATTGATCAAATTCAAGTTGTTTGGAAAGAGTTTGAACCCAATATGAATAATGGAATATTAATTAGGTCAAAATCATACAAGGATGTGGGACCGCCTCTACAAGCCAAAGGGCCAACCTTGGTCGGTCAAGGTGGCATGCCTGTGTCACCATATTGTCCGTGAATCAATCCTGAGAATTTTGATATTTTTTGATGCGCGTTCGAGCAAAGTATTTTAGATTTTGAAGAAGAGTTTGATCTTGATTTGAAACTCTCGATGTTGCTTCAATGAGCAAGTAGAACTTTGCTCGTGTAGCCATTTGTCTTTTTTATTTTTTGGTAGTTTGAGTAATACTTGAAAAATATGGAAAAATCAGGATTTTTTGCTCAAACGAAGGAGTTTCATGAGATGAGAGAAGTAATAATAATAAAATAAGGAATTGGAGAGGCGTGGGACCGGCCATGGCCAAGGCACGGCCGACCGGTGGGCCCGGTCCCCTAACGCTCTTCCCTATTTTATATTATTTTTCATTATGTGAGGAAATATGGAGAAACAAGGAGTTTTGCTCAAACGAGGAAGTTTGCTCAAACAAAGGAGTTTTCATGAGATGAGGAAAATAATAAAATATGATAAAAATAAAATAAAAAGAGGCATGAGACCTGCCATGGTGGCATGACCGGTCGGCCCGGTCCCGTGGGCGCCTCTCCTTTATTATTTTTTATTATTATATTCCTTTCCTATGTTGTATATGTGTCCTCATTCGTCCATATTTTGAATGCTCGTTTATGCATTTGGGTGCTCACTTATGCATATTTGGGTACTCGTTCTTGCATTATTGTTAAGTACACTCGCACCATTTTCTCGGGGCTTACTCGGTGCTGGCCTAAACGCCAGAACAGTAAATATCTATTACTAATTCATGGAATTCAGTTGTGAATAAGCCATGTGTTGATGGTGGATTTTCGACAAAGGTCAAAATCGTAAAATCATGATACTGCATGTTTCTGACCCGGCTTCAGGAACGCATGTGAAGATTCATATTTTACGATCCGTGAACCATTTCACGATCTTTGACTGAGTGAGCATTCCTCTCAGAGCCATGATGAATATGTTTCTCGAAAGGCCTCCCCGGCTGAGCATTCGATGCTACACATTTCATCATGCCCTCTATGTAGAATAAGATGATTGGGCGGCCCTCTGGACATAATTGTTTGTCAGAGGCCTTAACGCCTTCAGGACGTCGACGCTGCACGTTGTTCCCTGAATACATAGAGAGACACACCTTTACATAGAATAACGATTGGGCGGTTCTCTGGACATAATTGTTTGTCAGAGGGCTTAACGCCTTCAGGACGTCGACGATGCACGTTGTTCCCTGACTATGCACCCTTCAGAACGAGTATGATGCTTCAACTATATCATATATCGATTCTGCAAATAGATTAATTCTACCGTGACATTCGTCCACTGAATTCCTATAAAATAATCTATTATATCTCATTACTCTGTTCCATGAATTCCCCGGCTGGATTCATGGATTAGTAATACATAACCGTTTTGTCTCATTACTCCGTTCCTTGAATTCCCCGGCTAGATTCATGGATTAGTAATAGATAACCATTTCGTATCATTACTCCATTCCTTGAATTCCCCGACTGGATTTCATGGATTATTAATAAATACTCAGTTCATTTTATTACTCCGTTTCATGAATCATTCTCCGCTGAATTTCATGAATTAGTAATAATTATTCAACAATCGGGCATCTGGACTATCACCGAGGAAGCCCCAATAAAATGGTGCAAGTGTACTCAACGATGATGCACGAACGAGCACCCAAATGCACGAACGAGCATTCAAAAATATGGACAAACGAGGAATCCTACACAAAATAGGAGAGAGACAATAATAATAAAAAATAAAAAGATGCGCCTAGGGACTGGGCCCACCGGTCGGACGGTCATGACGCCGTGGCCGGTCCCCCGCGCCTCTTCCTTTATTTTTCTTATTTTATTACTTTCATGATCTCATGAAGACTCATTCATTCGACCAACTTTCCTTGTTTGAGCAAAACTCACGGTTTCTCCATATTTTCACGGTTTCATGAAAAATATAAAAAATAGGGAAGGTGTCGGGACCGGGCTACCTAGCCGGCCGGTCATGCCCTAGTTATGGCCGGTCGCACACCTTGCAATCCCTTGTTTTCGTAATTATTATTTCCCTCATCTCATGAAACTCCTCCGTTTGAGGAAAAAAACCCGGTTTCTTCATATTTTCTCAAATATTGCTCAAACCATGAAAAAGCCAAAAAGTCAAATGGTCACATGACTGACTAGGATATTCACGAAAAATATTAAAATACTATTATTTTAATATTCTCAAAATATTGATCGAACGAGCAAAGTCCTACTTGCTCATTCGAGCAAAATCAAGAATTTCAGTCAAAGATCAAACTCTTCTGAAAATCCAAGATATTGCTCAAACGCACACACCGAAAAAATATCAAAACTCTTAGATCGAGACACGGACATTCATGCTTCCTTGACCAACCAAGGCCGGCCCTAAGGATTGCAAGGAGCCGGTCCCACACATCTTTATAATTTTGACCTAATTTGCTCAATTGCTCATATTGGGTCCAAACTCTTTCCAACTAACAAGGAATTTGCTCGAACGCTGGTCCCACGACCACCAAGGGCCGGTCTCATGCCCTCTTGGTCGGTACCTCACTTCTCCATAAGTAGGTTTCATCACCTAATGCTCAGACAAGCACTATTCTAATGAATGATTAAACCGGCATTTAATCATTCTTTCACCAACCAGTCAACAAAGGACTTTGGTGCACGCTCACTCGAGCACTTGGGCGCTACATGGTCGTCCATCATCCCATGTATCCGGTCACTCCTTCACTCAGCGGCCTATTTTCAATAAATCATCAATTGATGAATAATTGATCAAAATTAGGGTTTCGAACAAATGCTCTGCAAATCACGATTTTGAGCAATTTCAAACACTAATAAATTTATGTTGACCCAACAATCAACATCTGGATTAATTATATAATATTTGGTAGGCTACCAATATTTTAATTAATATTTTATTAGGTCACATTACCAATAATTCGTCGAATTGAGCAATACTTGCTCAGTTGCTCGAATACCGATCCAACTATCAATATTCATAATTGCGTCGAATTGAGCAATACTTGCTCGGTTGCTCGAATATTTATCCAACTATCAATATTCAGTAATTCGTCTAATTGAGCAATACTCGCTCAGTTGATCGTATATTGATCCAACTATCAATATTCAGTAATTTATCGAATTGAGCAATACTTGCTCAGTTGCTCGAATATTGATCTAACTATCAATATTCCGCATATTATTCAATATTCAACAATTCGTCAAATTTACAATATTTGGTCAGACGAGCAATATCAACATCGTTTAATCCATGAATCACTGGGCATTCGTCAATCATGCTCAATTCAACAAAACCTAGACTCACTGTCTAATCAAGTCAACGACTGACTAATCAAATACATGTCTACTTTGCAGATTCCACATTCGTGAGACATTAATCACGTCACATGGGGGATATCATTTAGGGTTTTGGTCTGGCGGCCTACAGCACGTGTGTTCATCCACGATAAGAAATGTGAGTAAGTCGTGCAAGCGGTTGAATGAGTTAGCAAAGTAGTGGGTGGACGATCAACCAAGTTTCCACAAGACATGGAACTGATTTTACCACGATCTCCCACTTTCCCACTCTTTCACTCAAGAAACTGTCACTCAAGAAACTGTCACTCTTTCACTCAGCACCTGTTCAAGTCTCTGAAGTCTATGCAGCACCTGATCTATCCATTTTCCTCATGTATGAACTACAACTATTTAACCGACTTGGATACAGGTATGACATGTATATGATGGGTGACCAATTTTCATCCGGCATTTCTTCATATCTCCAAGCAAATATGTCCCGGTACTCTTTGAGAAGTTGCACGAGCTTCGTGCGTTTATCCGTACACAAGGTTGAGTGATGGAGATAGGCCTAGGAGATTCCTCAACGATTTCAATTTCATCGGTTGTAGAGTTGGTGCCATCTTGTAGCTGTTGTGGAGCATCTAGCACTTGCTCTTGTGGTTCGTTCTTTGTTGTAGCATTCCATTAGGTGGAGAGACGGGTAACAGTCTCTCTGCTTGATAATGGCGAGTCCGGTATACCATTTCCCTTCTCGGTCACGACTCACCATAAAAGTTCGTTCCCTCCTCGTGTGAACGTGGGTTGTGGCTTCACAAAGTATGGAGAAGAATGCTTCGTCAAGCAAAGATGCATCGTGGGTACTAGCCCTCAATGATGCAAGTCGGTCTTCTTCCGAATTGACGCCCACATGGGGAGTGGGA
Organism: Papaver armeniacum; assembly: GCA_023531295.1. Classification (NCBI taxonomy): domain Eukaryota; kingdom Viridiplantae; phylum Streptophyta; class Magnoliopsida; order Ranunculales; family Papaveraceae; genus Papaver; species Papaver armeniacum. The sequence goes on from JAJJWW010018816.1 coordinate 97,498, forward strand.
TGCAACGAACTTGTCCGATTCTTTCCACGGAGCTTCTCCCGTATGTCCGGTTTGGTTTCCCTCGAAGCAAAGTCATTGTGGTAGGCTTCGCACGACCTTGCACGGGAGAGCCTTGGATGTCCCGAGAATCTAGAGAGTAATGAAGACGATCCTGTGTAGATAAGGGTCGTCTTGAACTCGAATCCTTGATGCGTGCGGTGACATGTAGGTCACGGTCGTGACCTTCCTGCAGTTGATAGCAGCAAAACGTCTCCCGCGCCGATTCTTCGAGAGATGTGAAAGTTTGCATAAACTTTCCACTAGAGAAACCGCTTCCCGATCCACCGGCCTCTCCGGTTCATAGTGAAACTATTGACTTGAGGAAGATCGTTGTGAGGATCGGTCCCGGTGTAGGAGCCTCCATGACGGGACCATGAACCGCAGTCAAACTATTGACTCGAGGAAGATCGTTGTGAGGATCAGTCCCCAGTGTAGGAGCCTCCATGACAGGACCGCTGAACCAGAGTCAAACTATTGACGCGAGGAAGATCGTTGTGAGGATCAGTCCCCAGTGTAGGAGCCTCCATGACAGGTCCGCTCATATCCGATGTCGCTTCTTTGATCGGAGTCCATGTAGGTTCGTGCCATTGAAGTACCTTCTCCGGTGCGTTGAATTCATTCCTTGTTGGCTCCAGGGCTGTTGCGGGTCATGTGGAAATCGATCAGTTAATGTCTTAAGAAAAGTGAGTACCTCTTTCCGAGTTGCGGCCATATCCGTTTGAGTCTTGACAAGAACTTCTGCTTTTCCATCAAGTCTGCAATAATGGGAGATGGTCCTCCTCTCGCCCCTACGGTTCCTCGTCCCGATGAAGGAGTGGAAGTTGTTGCTCAGTAACTACCGGAGGTGTTACACTTGATGAGATGCCGGGACTTGCATTTGCTCCGGCTCTGGTGATGGGAGGTGTTGTAATATCAGCTGGCCGAGTGATCGAATTGAACGTTCCCATCCTCTCGTACTCACGTGTTACTTGATTGATCTCTCCTTCCTCAAGCGTTTCTTCACGGCTTCGACAAGGGTCTTGAGATGTAAATCTTCCAATGAGGATCCGTAAGCTGCTGGAGCTCCATTTCTTTATCCGGTAGACGTTGTAGTACTCCGGACAAGTCCTCTTCTCGTGGAGTTGCCTCGGTTCTTCATTGTTGTTTGGACCATATTGTTCATCTTTCTGAGTCACTGCGGTTACGCGCTCTTTTTGCCTCTCCACCGGTAAAGGTGTGACTCGACTAAGGATTGGCATTTCTTGCACCGCTTGAGTAGATGCCCGCCGATCCTTCTTGTAATTGTCTTTGCTATGTCATTCAAAAGGCGAAATGTCTCGCTCGTCTTACGGTGATACCAAGCTTGATTTTCCAAGACATCCTCCAGCATTCTATCTACACTTCCCATGGTATACGAACCGCTTTGTGGTTTCTGATGAGGATGCATCGTGAGCCGAAAACCGAAGAATTGAGAATTCAATTTTTGCAACCGATAGATCAACCTCCCCTTTGTGGTCGCCAATTGTTGATGGGTGAAAACTACTCCTGTGAGAATTTAGTAATTTGGGGTGTGGATGAGGAATGAATCTAAACCTTCAACAAATGCACTGCGCGGTGAGTGCTTGTAGATTCGAGAGATCAATCATGCAAGTCCGGCCTAAACCAAGAAATGGCCGTTTTCAGGACTTGTTTCGGTCACAAAGTGAAGGAGATGGGGTTGATCTTAGGGAGGGAAGCGAAGAAGGTGTTGAGATTGTGAAGATGTTGGCTTGCTTATGACTTGTAACAGAAAGATGAGCAAGCTTACGGTTGATGCAAGCAGGCTCTGAGTGTTTGAATACGGTTTGTATTAACACTTGGTTTCTGTCGTCTGAACTTGTGTTGTTCTCCGTTATTCCCCTGTTTGCGACATGATTTATGTCTGGAATGTGGATCGTGGATCCACGAAAGATAGCATGTAATGCTGAATTGAATAACTGCGTTATTCAGAAAGTCGATACTTGTGAAGTATCGTGTGTATTCTATGCGCAGTCGCATTACGGTGTGGTAAAGTGACGGGTAATGACTCCTCACTAACCAAATAACTCCCGACCGAGGTTGTATAACCAAGTTTGGTGAGGTCGGACGGACGAGATGATGTTTGAGACACTCATCTGCGACCGTTGGTGAAATTAGGGTTTTTAAAGAGGTGCGCAAGCATCACTCTTTTAGCTTGGTCGAAACCAAGCGTGGGAAGGATTTTGAGAGGACCGACCATACATGCGTGTTGACGGCATGATGGTGTAGGTGCCTGTATTCCGTTCCCTCATGAAAGCGCGATCTGGGCCACTCGATTTGACCGTCAAAGAGGAGTGGTCGAGATTGATTTTGCGATAAGAGTTTGATACCGCAAGAAGCCGCGCGCCATACCCTTTTCCGGCGCGTTTTCCAAGACGACCTAGCTTGGTCGGTCTTGGCCGGTTGGTTTGGCGTGTAGACGGTAGGTGATGTTCACGCCTATGTCTTACCGTCTCATGAAACGTGATCTAAGCCACCCAATTCGTCCGGTGAAGTTGAGTGGTCGAGATCGATTTGCAATTCGGGAAGTGTAGCCACGCATGTTTGAGCGGGCGTTTTGGATTGGCCAGGCATGATATGCCTTGGCCGACCGCATGGAGAGGTAGATGGGCCCACGGTGGTCATGCTGGTATGACCGGACCTGCTCGATTTGATCTGTGACCCTCCATTCGGAGGAGAAGATGGACGCGCGTGATGGCTCGAACCCTAATTTTGGCTTTCAAAGCCGCGCGACCATGCCATTTCAGGTGGACGATTGTGTTGTAACCAACCATGGTTGGTTTTGACCGACTGGTCAAGTGTGTAGGCGGTCACATGGTGATTTTGTCGATATGCTCCGGGCCTTTTGAGTCTACATCTACACCCTCCATCTATACCTGCGAAGATGGATGGTTGAGACTCATTTTTGCGGCACATGTAATATGCCGCAAACCCTAATTTAGGTTTTCCGCCCATAATGCTTGGTATGGACGGTTTCTTGGCAAGCAAAGGCCAATGGTCGACCATGCGGGGTCGGCCGGTGTGTATTCCATACACCTTGGGGGTGATGGAATTGATGCGTGGTCATCCAATCATGCTTGTGGAGTTGGATGATTGCGATCGAATCATATCCGGCAAGCTAAGGCCGTGTGTATTCCATACCGCTTGGGGGTGATGGAATTGATCCGTGGTCATCCAATCATGCTTGTGGAGTTGGATGACTGCGATCGAATCATATCAGGAGACCGATACGGTCAAGTCAGGATGCTCAATCGGGCTAGTATAACACACCGAGAGGGCTCAATCGGGCTAGTATAACACACCGAGAGGGCTCGGGCTAGTATAACACACCGAGAATCGGCACGTGCGGGTATTTCGTTACATGGTTTCATTATAGTGCTTGGAGGTTCGTATTTACTGTGAAGAGTAACACTCGATCGTCATGCCACACGATAATGAGTAGAGGAAATACAAAGGTGATATGAAATTCACGAGAATGGGATTTGTTGCTACAAGTTCCATTCTTGGTGAATCAAGTGAGGAGTATCAACACTTATAGATGGCTTTATCTTTTACAAGATGTCGCCGCATGATTTTCTCTGGTTTTTACAAATATAACCTTAAACGAAAATCCACCATCAACATTAAGTCCCCCGCCTAGCACATAATGGTTACACTATTGTGTGGTAGGCATGAGATGGTGATGATTAAAGATAAAACTTATGAGGCAAAGTTAGATGTTACCAGGAGGGACGGGTCATCCTGTCCTTGGAGTATGTCACGTTCAAAATGCATATAGGAGAGTGTTTCCCTAGTATGATGTCGGCCTTGCTCGCTTCGATCGACTTTGCTATGCCTCGCCCGGTCGAGAGGCTATTGCGCTGCTTCACTCGATCGTGGGGTTGTGCCTAATCGACGGTTTGCTGCACCTGCTTCGTTCATGGGGCTACTGCGCCTGCTTGATCGAATGTGGGCTTGTTTTGTCTGCTTGATTGAACGTGAGTCTCACCCACATACGCCTGACAGACTTGGAACTTGTACCGGTCTTGAAACTTGTACCGGTCTTGAAACTTGTACCGATCTTGAAATCGACACCAGACTAAAATTTGTACCGGACTAAAATTTGTACCGGACTTGAATGGTGTTTGGACCGGCCATTGTGTGCTCCGATGTGAGTTGTGTCTTGCCGTGTGACTACATCTCTCCTGTATTTTCATACAAGTTCTAACTCTGTCTTTTATTTTATTGTGGAAGAAAAGAATCCATGTTGAGATGTCTTACGGAGATAATGCTTTGGTGCCAAGTCGGGAGGTGTTGAAAGCTTCAAAGATATGTAGAACATTGATGATGAGTTGTTCACCGCGCCTTTTCAACTATAGGGAAATATCATTCCACAAGATAACTCTTCTCCTATCGACTTTTAGGTTTTTCATGCTCCCTGGGCCCTTATGAAGGATGGATAAGACGTATGTTGAGCAATGAGTACATCAAAGATAACTTGACCGGAGCGCAGATTATTGATGCGGCTTGAGTGTTGAAACGTCTCGAGAGGATGTTAAAGTGGTTTCGATGCGACCGTTGAGGTGGGTCCTGGAGAGAGTGTTGAAGAAGGATTACAGAGCGAACGTGGGTCTCGGAGAGAGCGTTGCGGTGGCTCTTGAATAGACCATTGAAGCAGACTTCCTGGAGGGAGCGTTGAAGTGGCTTCCTCTTCGTTCGATTACCCTTGCGAATCCATGATTCTTGGTCGACCATCTTTCTCATGTTGAAGAGGTCCTTGGTCGACGGTGAAGGAACTTCATGCCGAGCCTCGGTCCCCAAGCGTGGTTTACATGGTTTGTCCGTAGTGGTTGTTGTCGAGCCAGGTATGGAATACCTTGGACGTTGTTTCATCATTGTGGGATTCGTGCACGTGGTACCTGGAGTTAGAGTTGATGGACGCGCATGATGTTGTATCTTGGTGGTTTTCCTCTTGCTACTTCAAGGAACCGCTACGGAAGATTTGAATGTTGTATCGCCTTTGTTGGTGAGATATATGCCCCTACAAACATTATGAGGCTCTTAAGCAGGCCTGGTTCTTTCTATCGGGGCATATGTTGTTGTAGATGAACGTTCAACAGCTCAGAGGATGACCAAAAGCGCGGATTCTCCAATATAGCGTGATAGACATGTACCGCTTGTCGATAAAGTGACTCACCCGGCTCTTGTTCGACCACCATCTCGATAGAGTAACTCGCCCGGATCTCTCTCGATATGACGGTTGGACATCGTTATCTTCTTGAGGCTGCTCCCTTGAGGTATCGGCTCCGGTGGAAGATTACTCATAGAGCGGTTATACGTTGAACAAGCACTCTTTAAACCAAATGGCAAAGATGGTATAATAAAAATTTCCGAGAGGAGTTCGAAAAGATATCTTACTTGCATCATGCTCGTACATCCTTATCTGTTTGTAGCCGCTACATCCATCCATGGAGGAGAACATGCCGTGTCCATTTGGTTGTATCTATTAACATGTCGATGTTAGGCGAGAGGATGATCGTTTTTGGAGCAAAGACTGTTCAAGTCTCTCGAAGTCTATGCAAAGACACCCGATCTATCCATTTTCCTCATGTATGAACTACAACTATTTAACCGACTTGGATACGAGGTATGACATGTATATGATGGGTGACCAATTTTCATCCTAAGCATTTCTTCATATCTCCAAGCAAATATGTCCTGGTACTCTTTGAGAAGTTGCACGAGCTTCGTGCGTTTATCCGCACACAAGGTTGAGTGATGGAGATAGGCCTAGGAGATTCCTCAACGATTTCAATTTCATCGAGTTGTAGAGTTGGTGCCATCTTGTATTTGTTGTGGAGCATCTAGCACTTGCTCTTGTGGTTCGTTCTTTGTTGTAGCATTCCATTAGGTGGAGAGACCGGGGTAATGAGTCTCTCTCGCCGATAATGGCGATCTTGGGTATACCATTTTCCTTTCTCGGGGTCACGACTCACCATAAAAGTTCGTTCCCTCCTCGTGTGAACGTGGGTTGTGGCTTCACAAGTATGGAGAAGAATGCTTCGTCGGCAAAAGATGCATCGTGGGTACTAGCCCTCAATGATGCAAGTCGGTCTTCTTCCTGAATTGACGCCCACATGGGGAGTGGGATGCAACGAACTTGTCTCGATTCTTTCCACGGAGCTTCTCCCGTATGTCTTTGGTTTGGTTTCCCTCGAAGTCCGTCATTGTGGTAGGCTTCCATACGACCTTGCCTTGGAGAGCCTTGGATGTCCACGAGAATCTAGAGAGTAATGAAGACGATCCCTGTGTAGATAAGGGTCGTCTTGAACTCGAATCCTTGATGCGTGCGGTGACATGTAGGTCACGGTCGTGACCTTCCTCCGGTTGATAGCGAGAAACGTCTCCGCGCGCCGATTCTTCGAGAGATGTGAAAGTTTGCATAAACTTTCCACTAGAGAAACCGCTTCCGATCCACCGGCCTCGGTTCATAGTGAAACTATTGACTTGAGGAAGATCGTTGTGAGGATCGGTCCCAGTGTAGGAGCCTCCATGACGGGTGGCTGAACCAGTGAAACTATTGACTCGAGGAAGATCGTTGTGAGGATCGGTCCCCGGTGTAGGAGCCTCCATGACAGACCGGCCGAACCAGAGTGAAACTATTGACTCGAGGAAGATCGTTGTGAGGATCGGTCCCCAGTGTAGGAGCCTCCATGACAGACCGCTCATATCCGATGTCGCTTCTTTGATCGGGTCCATGTAGGTCCGTGCCATTGAAGTACCTTCTCGGTGCGTTGAATTCATTCCTTGTTGGCTCCAGGCTGTTGCGGGTCATGTGGAAATCGATCGATTAATGTCTTAAGAAAAGTGAGTACCTCTTTCCGAGTTGCGGCCATATCCGTTTGAGTCTTGACAAGAACTTCCCCTTTTCCATCAAGTCTGCAATAATGGGAGATGGTCCTCCTCTCGCCCCTACGGTTCCTCGTCCCGATGAAGGAGTGGAAGTTGTTGCTCGGGGTGACTACCGGAGGTGTTACACTTGATGAGATGCCGGGACTTGCAGCTGCTCTTGGCTGCAGTGATGGGAGGTGTTGTAATATCACCGCCGAGTGATCGAATTGAACGTTCCCATCCTCTCGTACTCACGTGTTACTTGATTGATCTCTCCTTCCTCAAGCGTTTCTTCACGGCTTCGACAAGGGTCTTGAGATGTAAATCTTCCGGCCAGGGGATCCGTAAGCCGCATGCTCCATTTCTTTATCCGGTAGACGTTGTAGTACTCAGGACAAGTCCTCTTCTCGTGGAGTTGCCTCGGTTCTTCATTGTTGACTAGACCATATTGTTCATCTTTCCGAGTCACCTGCGGTTACGCACTTTTTGCCTCTCCACCGTAAAGGTGTGACTCGACTAAGGATTCAGGCATTTCTTGCACCGCTGAGTAGATGCCCCGCCGATCCTTCTTGTAATTGTCTTCGCTATGTCATTCAAAAGGCGAAATGTCTCGCTCTTTCTTCCGGTGATACCACTTGATTTTCCAAGACATCCTCCAAAGCATTCTATCTACACTTCCCATGGTATCCGAACCGCTTTGTGGTTTCTGATGAGGATGCATCGTGAGCCGAAAACCGAAGAATTGAGAATTCAATTTTTTGCAACCGATAGATCAACCTCCCACTGTGGTCGCCAATTGTTGATGGGTGAAAACTACTCCTGCAGAATTTAGTAATTTGGGGTGTGGATGAGGAATGAATCTAAACCTTCAACAAATGCACTGCGCGGTGAGTGCTTGTAGATTCGAGAGATCAATCTGTGCAAGTCCGGCCTAAACCAAGAAATGGCCGTTCCAGACTTGTTTCGGTCACAAAGTGAAGGAGATGGGGTTGATCTTAGGGAGGGAAGCGAAGAAGGTGTTGAGATTGTGAAGGTGTTGGCTTGCTTATGACTTGTAATGAAAGATGAGCAAGCTTACGGTTGATGCAAGCGGGCTCGAGTGTTTGAATACGGTTTGTATTAACACTTGGTTTCGTCGTCCGAACTTGTGTTGTTCTCCGTTATTCCCTCGTTTGCGACATGATTTATAACTGGAATGTGGATCGTGGATCCACGAAAGATAGCATGTAATGCTGAATTGAATAATCTGCGTTATTCGGAAAGTCGATACTTGTGAAGTATCGTGTGTATTCTATGCAGTCTCGCATTACGGTGTGGTAAAGTGACGGGTAATGACTCCTCACTAACCAAATAACTCCGACCAGGTTGTATAACCAAGTCTGGTGAGGTCGGACGGACGAGATGATGTTTGAGACACTCATCCGCGATCGTTGGTGAAATTAGGGTTTTTAAAGAGGTGCGCAAGCATCTCTTTAGCTTGGTCGAAACCAAGCGTGGGAAGGATTTTTGAGAGGACCGACCATACATGCGTGTTGACGGCATGATGGTGTAGGTGCCTCGTATTCCGTTCCCTCATGAAAGCGCGATCCGGGGCCACTCGATTTGACCGTCAAAGAGGAGTGGTCGAGATTGATTTTGCGATAAGAGTTTGATACCGCAAGAAGCCGCGCGCCATACCCTTTTCCGGCGCGTTTTCCAAGACGACCTAGCTTGGTCGGTCTTGGCCGGTTGGTTTGGCGTGTAGACGGTAGGGCGATGTTCACGCCTATGTCTTACCGTCTCATGAAACGTGATCTAAGCCACCCAATTCGTCCGGTGAAGTTGAGTGGTCGAGATCGATTTGCATTCTGGGAAGTGTAGCCACGCATGTTTGAGCGGGCGTTTTGGATTGGCCAGGCATGATATGCCTTGGCCGACCGCATGGAGAGGTAGATGGGCCCACGGTGGTCATGCTTTGGTATGACCGGACACCTTTCGATTTGATCCGTGACCCTCCATTCGTGCCGGGAGAAGATGGACGCGCGTGATGGCTCGAACCCTAATTTTGGCTTTCAAAGCCGCGCGACCATGCCATTTCGGGTGGACGATTGTGTTGTAACCAACCATGGTTGGTTTTGACCAATCGGTCAAGTGTGTAGGCGGTCACATGGTGATTGTGTCGACATGCTCCGGGCCTTTTGAGTCTACATCTACACCTCCATCTATACCGCGAAGATGGATGGTTGAGACATTTTGCGGCACATGTAATATGCCGCAAACCCTAATTTAGGGTTTTCCGCCCATAATGCTTGGTATGGACGGTTTCTTGGCAAGCAAAGGCCAATGGTCGACCATGCGGGGTCGGCCGTGTGTATTCCATACCGCTTGGGGTGATGGAATTGATCCGTGGTCATCCAATCATGCTTGTGGAGTTGGATGACCGCACCGATCATATCCGGCAAGCTAAGGCCGTGTGTATTCCATACCGCTTGGGGGTGATGGAATTGATCTCGTGGTCATCCAATCATGCTTGTGGAGTTGGATGACTGCGATCGAGATCATATCCGGAGACCGATATGGTCAAGTCCGGGATGCTCAATCGGGCTAGTATAACACACCGAGAGGGGCTCAATCGGCTAGTATAACACACCGAGAGGGCTCGGTCTAGTATAACACACCGAGAATCGCCGTATGGGTATTTCGTACATGGTTTCATTATAGTGCTTGAGGTTCGTGTTACTCTGTAAGAGTAACACTCGGCCGTCATGCCACACCGATAATGAGTACAGGAAATACAAGGTCGATATGAAATTCGCTGAGAACGGGACCTGTTGCTACAAGTTCCATTCTTGGTGAATCAAGTGAGGGAGTATCCAACACTTATAGATGGCTTTATCTTTTACAAGATGTCAGCGCATGATTTTCTCTGGTTTTTACAAATATAACCTTAAACGAAAATCCACCATCAACACTACACCATGAAACGAAGTAGTGAGATAGATTGAATATTTATTACTAATTCATGGAATTCAGCTGAGAATAAGCCATGAAACGGAGTAATGAGATAAAATAGATTATTTTCTAGGAATTCAATTGATGAATGTTGCGCTAAAGTTAATCTATGAATTGCTCTATACGAGCATGCAATATGTCTAGGAGTGTTTATTCGAGAATCGAGGTATGAGATGGTAGAGACATCATACTCGCTCTGAATATTAGTTCTATATAGTCAGGGAAGAACATTGTGACATCCTGAAGACGTTAACACTTTATACTAGCATGCAATATTTCTAGGAGCCGTCCAATCATTGAGATTTTATACATGTGCATTCTCTATAGTCAGGGAACATTGCGACATCATGAATACGTTAATGCTCTATACTAGCATGCAATATGTCTAGGAGCCGTCCAATCAATTTTGATTCTATATAGAAGTGTTGATGAAATATGCGATGTGTCGAAAGCTCAGTTGAGAGGCTTTACGAATCACATATTCATGCCTGCTCTGAGAGGATATACGCTCAGTCAGAGATTATGACATGAAATTTCACGTCTGAATCCTAAAATATGAATTTAACATACGTGTCTGAAGCCGTGTCAGAAATATGCAAAATTATGATTTTTACGATTTTAGCCTTTGTCGAAAATCCACCATCAACAACCGTATACATCCATGTATTTGTTACAACACAAACAATTACTTTTTTCTGCAAAGAGGGGAATGCCAAGTTTATAACTAAGAACTGCACAAACATGGCGTGGCCCAATCTTCTGTCCAAGCCCATCAACAAGAATGACAAGTAAGTAGCAAAATAATAATAATTATTATTATTATTAATAAAGAGATGATGTAAATGGGAAAAAGCGTTTACAAGAGGTTGGATGGGAGCCTAGCATTAAATTACGCTCTGACACCATTTTGAATAGTAACCCCTACTCTGTGAAAAAGAACATTGTCCATTTTACTGCTAGCATCATGACTAGTTAAGCAATTCATCAATCTCTTAAAAAGACCATTATATCTTCTCTAAGTTCCCCCGTCGAGAAGACTAAAACGCTGAAACCATAAAAATGAGTTGTGCACTTATCCAAATATTTGTTATATTTACTAGAAACAGCACTGGAAATAGCATGGCCGGGTATGAAGGTGCAAATACCACCGCCTGTGAAGGTGATAATTTGTCATTTACAGATTAATTTTATAAATGAATAAGTTGTAACATAAAATTAGAAAGAGAATGTCAACAAAATATATATACTTATTGTTCATCAAAGGATATGATATACAAACAAAACTTGGTAACAATTAATCAATGTAACAAGTACAATTTTCGAATTACCAATAGTTTGAAAAGGTGAGTAGGTGTTTATACATAGTTGTTTATACAGAGTAGGTGTTTATACAACCCTTTGTTTAAAATTTATATAAATGATTACACACAAAAAAATTCAATTAAAGAGGAAGAATAAATAATCATTACAGAGTTGAATCAATTGTATGTCAAATAATTTCTAGCAATTACGATCAATCTCCGCTAATCATAAGAGATTGGGACGGAACCCTTTTAATCTCCACAAATGTAGAATACTCATTGTTCATTGATTGTTTCCATGGTTCTCCATCCATCTGCATATAGGCTTCTCTCCACTCCCCACCTCTTATTTCCAACCTAATTGCTGCTGCCTGGAAAAAGATGATGTGAATTTCCATCCAACCCCAATTTATGAATAATCTCCAAGATCAATAAGATTAAAGTTTAAAGGATAAACTTTTTACTTTCCTCGCCCACCCCCATCCCCATCCCATATTGAATTATTTTTGACATTTATGCACTCTCTAAAGCTTGACTGAAAGTTATCTAACCCGTAAATTGTGTTGGTTGTTCTTTATTTCTATTTTTTTTTTATCATATTCTATTCTCAAAATACAGATGACAAAGTACTTAACATGTTTAAAGCTACACTGCCAGATTCCATAATTTTCATAATTGTTTCTAAGAAAGTTTACACGAAAGTTATTTTTACCCTTCATCTAGGTGGTTTTTTTTAAAAAAAAATTATTCATAAGCTAAACGGAAAAACTCTAGAAAAGTTGTTGTACCTGAGCAATATGTTTTGCTGAGATAAGCTCGACCATAACTAAAGAAGCGTGCCAGCCTTGCTTTAATCCAAAGATTTCAAGTAACCCATCATCTGCATGCGCCTCGACAAAGCCTCTCTGTTAAAAATGAATATGAACATCATCTACATCATATTTAAAAGATCATTAATAATTAGATGCATCAATTCATGGCATCATTAAGTTTTTATCCAAACCAAGGATTGCCTGGCGTCTTTTGAATCTCAATCATTTTCAAGCAAATCCACTCTAGTATCTAACCTAGTATCTTTAAGGTGATCAAGTAAGTTTATCTAGTTTATCGGAATGCTATCTAATTTATATATAGGTGACTATGCGTGTTTATCAGAAACTTCTATATAATGGATATGAGTACTATTCTAGATCATTTTCTTTTTACAATGATAGATATAATATGGATAAACCATACCTTTTCCAAATATTCTGGTTTGAGATTACCCCACGGGTTCCTTCCACTTCCATAATGGTGAAGATTTAAAGCAACTATCGCCCTAACTCTAAAAAAGAGAAAGAAGGAACATCTATCAGGTTCAGGAAAATGACAAAAATAATAACAATATTTTAATAAAATGTGCATTTTTGCAAGAATTGAGAAGTATAAAGGTGGGTTTTGTTTTGTTTTGTTTTGTTTTTTTTTTTAAATAAAAGCACTTCGAAGATTTATTTATTTTGATCAATAGAGAATTTGGTGCTAGCGAGTTTCGAACTCAAGTCACTGGTATCATCACCCAATGACTTTACCACTATACTACAATAATACCGGCTTGAAAAAATATATATAACAATATTTTGTCTGTGTTTGGTAAGTTTTAGCAAAGTGATCTTTAGTACTTTCAGAAGTCCTTAGCTTTTGAAAATTGCATAAAAACAAAAGTTATGGGCCTACCATAATTTTCATATATGTTTTTATTTATTTTTATCGCTTTAGTATTTTATAAATGATGAATGAAAATTACCCTTATATAACTGTCTGTATACTTTTTTTTGTTTTCAAAATTTATCTTATATTCCATTCCAGATAACAAATATTAAATAACTAATTAACTTAAGTATGATTTATTTTCTCAAAATTATATCTATAATAAAATATAATTATCATAATTGTAAAAATTGTAATTATAATAAAATATAATTATCATAATTGTAAAAAAAATGTAAAAATAAAAATAATAATTATTATATATATTTGTATATATCAAGAGATAAATGTATATTTAATATTTAAAATTCTAATAATTCTAAACCCGAAAAGTCAGATAAAACTATTATGAGAGATATATATGTTTTCGTCATTTGTTTCAATAACAATAGTTGAACCTAATATTTTACCAAACACAATTTGGTTACTTTTTAAATTATCTTTCACTTTTAATTTATAGTTTACCAAATGTTCAACTGTTTTTTTAGAACGTACAACACAACAACGCACAACATAAAAGCGCTTTTATAAAACAGAAAACATGACTAACTAAGCCTTAGACTCAAAAGATACTTCACGACCGAAAGGAGAAACTAGAAACATCCATTTATACATTATATTATACGAGTTACAAAATAAGAACAGAGAAAAAGCATACCCGGAAGGAACTGGAACCTTTTCCCATTTTGAACAATTTGCTTTCATAATGTGAACTTGTAAAATGTTCTTGAGGCCCCTACACGCATAAAGTCTTGGAAAATGATCATCTCTAGACGTCAAACTATCTTAAACAATTATATTCTAACATATTTAACGCATCTAAAGAAACCTTTTACAATTCTATAAGATATATTTTCAAGTACTATTAGCTTTAACCATTGATAATACAACATCCTATTGCAGTATAGTTTAGTGAAAAATTAGATAAGGGATTTAATTTTTGGATATGGATGACATAACTTCATCATATAAAAAAAAATAACAAAAATCTACCAGTATGTTACAAAAGGAACAAAAATATTCGCTAAAAAAATACTACCAACCTTAAGCTAGGATCACTCATGCATGGTGTGCAGAACCACCCTTGACCGCAACCATATCCAGAATAAATCAACTATGATAAGAGAGAATGTGAAATTATTTTGAAATCCTTTAAGAAAAACACAAAACTAGTAACTTTAAGATAATAACTAAGTTGGCTAATAAGAATTAATTCTTAAGCAACGTAGAATTACTTCTACGATACTAAATGTTCTAATGATTTACATGATAACCATTGAAGTATGCAAAATATGGTTGTAACCACCTAAGGGAGAAAAATATTTGTACCACATTTATACCCCAATGCTAGAAAAATCTGAAAAAGACATTCTAACAAATAATACCAATCAACATTACTTGAGTTATTATGAATAAAAACAATATAACAGACTTATCTTAAACTATAAAATTATAAGAAATCAACATCATATAAAGAGACATAGTGTTTCATAGTTTGAATTAAAAACGTTGATCCATGATGTTAATATTCATAATCTTCTTGGGAAGACGTTTTAAAGTAGAGAGGGAATAGATTCTTTGAAAACGAAATCCATTTCTTCAAAATTTAGTACAAATTAAAATGAAAAAAAAAAATGTTTGAAAATAATTAATTGGTACTCATGCTTGAAGTTAAAGATGATTCAATTGATGACATATGCTGCAATCTTAATATTCCCGTTATCCAATTCCTCATGATTTTTGTACTGAATATGTACACAATACAGTTTAAAAGGACAATAAATCTTGTCAAACCTTATTTGATATTGGACCTTGTGCCAAGTATGGTTTTTCGTCACGTAACTGGTGGAATCCATAAGCAACTTGAGCATCCATTCCTATACGGCAACAACTTTGAAAATAAGAAACATCAAAAAGTTTATTTAATATGAAGTTTTTTATGACAATCACAATAAACTGGTGATTCATGAATGACATCGGTGCTTCATGTTATCTAACGAAAAAAATAAAATTAGAACATTTCCCACCTTTGATCATCTTTTCTATCTAACGTTAACTTACACCATGTTCCAAAAAAGTTAGAGCCACATCATAAATTTGACACAATGAAGTTTTACACATTACGACCTCAACCAACCATCGGGTTTATGACTAGCAACAAAAGCAAACTAACATAAAATCGCTCTTTATCTAATTTTGAACAAATAAAACATGTCTTATAGTTTAAGTTCTACCACATAAGATGTAACTGATTTTTTTATTTAACTAGTTTGAAAAATTGATCAACTACAAAATGAAAGAATACCTATGCTATAATAGTTGTAAAACACGCCTTCAAAGCATGTAGATGTTTCAGATATCTCCCCCTCGACATCCAAATCCTGTAAGTATATAACTGTATAAATATTTAAGATACATGTTCTAGAAAAAAATTAGCACATCGGTAAAGAAATTAGTACTGGCCAATTTAACCAACTTGTGAAGGGTTAGAAAATCAATATCGACCAACTTTTTGAGAAATTTTACCTAAACCTTTGTTTGACATTTCGGTATAATAATGTATTATTTAAAGTAAAACTTTCGACCAGTACGGCCTGGACATGTTTTGAGTTAACATTTTGTATAGAAACCCCATAACTGATGACTTGATGAAGATATGCACACCTTGTACTAGAATGAAATGGTAAAGCATGTTCATAAATAATTTAAAATATAAAATTGAACAAAACAATTATCATTCAAACCTTATCAATAGAACATTCTTCTGTAGGTTTTAACGAGTATGGAAGGTCCACAGTTTCTCCAGAAGGTGTAGAGACTACAATATGCCAGCTGTATAATATGAAGAAAATAATTTATTAACCAAGAAAAATTGTAAGGAGTGGTGAAGGAAAGTATAAAAAATAAAATAACTGAGAAATATAAGTTATACATGCATAAAAAAATGCAACTATTGAACTTAGATTTATCATAAATAACGCACGATGAGACGTGTAGAAAATACGAATTTTGGTTTTCCTTTACGTTTAAGCACACATTAATTGGATTAATTGTTATTGAGGAGAACATTATCCACAATGTAACTATTAAGTTTTGACACTTATAATATCTTTTGTTAAAAAAATATTAATCTAATGCGTATTATAAGATTATTGATATAAATGATTAGCCATCGTAAGTATATAATAAATAATAATAATTTTTTTAATTGTCATCAATGTGATAACAATCTGAAAATGCTTGCCTATCAAGACGACAAATTGGACCTGTAACAGCCTTGTGGAGAAATCTCTTAATGGCCGACTTCCACGCGAAAGGAAATGAACCTCCCTGATGACAAATTTTCATCTTGTTTTAGTATAAGAGTAGATTTCTAATCACTACTTAACAAATTTACACCACATTAAATCTCTTACCCAACCAAAGCTTCTGGATAGGTCATTTCCTGTACCAAGTGGGATAATTCCTGTTGGAGGAACCGGCTCTCGTTTCTGCTTATTAAGCTCCGAAAGGCTTCCTAATACCCAACCCACTGTACCATCACCACCTGCAACCTGCCAAGAATGATCTTAAAGTCTCTTTAGAGAAAAATGAATGGTGAATACAACATCTGAGAAATCCCTCGATCGACCATACCATATAAATATGCACTCATGTACTATTTTAGGTGTGAAAGTTTTAATTAATGGAATATTTTATATAATTCAAATGTGCGAGTAGTTAGTGTTTAGGTTCATATCGACATATCACATTGAAGTAAGTTTGAGAATAACTTCCAGGTTTAAGTTCATGTCAATACGCAAGTATAGGATTGGTTTATTGATAGATAAAAGCAGACATACCACTATCCTCATCTTTTCACGAACTTCTTTTGCACATTCATCGCCAAGAGAAGCCAATTTCTCCAAACAACCCAATCCATATTTGACAAAATCTGGAGGCTTTACAACTGAAAGATCAAAAACCTGCATTATATATGATAATAAAATTATATAATTATAAAAAGATTTAATAATAATTTTTTTCTTAAGTGTTATGATTGATGCTCACAAATAAACAAAACATCAAAAAATACATTACAATCATAGACTCATCGTCATATAGACTTGAAAGAAATTAAATATAGCATATTTCAATACATTTCATTAAATATTTCATGCAAATAAACTGAAAGAAAGACAAAGTATATTGCTTTAATTATCTTACAATATATTCAACAAAGAAACTTTAAAACTCTTTTCAATGATCTTCTAGATCTTTTCCCATCTACATCAACGAAATTAATAACCTTCCTAACCTAGTTTCTAAGTTATGCTTCATTTACATGAATTAACAAAATATTACCAAACTTTCTGAAGAGATAAGCTGGTATACCTATTGGGAGAAATTAGGTTCATGTGTAGGGAGAAACGATATGGAACGTGAGAGGTAAAGTGGTAACCTAGGTGCACTAATATAATATTCATAAAAATTTCTAGCATATGATTTACATATTATACCAAGGATATTTATAAGAAAAACCCCATAATAAATCATGTGAATTTGAATGAATCAAGATAGTCAAAAGTATGTTTGCCACTCCTTGTATCAATCTTCTCTTTGTTAGTTTAAAAATTCAAATGTTGACACTATACAACATAGTTGTCATTTTATAAGTTCGATGAATTTGTAAATCATTCGTTATTTCCATTAGTCGTGTCTATTACGAAGATAATATTCGGCGGTATTCTCAACCATATATATAGAGAGGTCTCTAGCCTTCATCAGTATCAACTTATTTCTCTCTTTGATCGGATATGAAATTTAAAGGACAAATTCAACAATAGGTTTTTCATAATCTCAACGTTACATTGTAATGAACCTCTAACATATAGCATTCACTAAATTTTTTACTCGAATAATCAATTCCAAATGCCTCGTTGTACTTAGTTAAGCCAATTTTTGTGGTTTTATTATTAAAAACCAGAAAACATCTGATTTACTCATGCAAAATTAAGTAAAGAAAGCTATTTATAGCCTTTTTCTAAAGTTTTATTATAACAAGCGTTTATATAAACGTTGATTTTTTTTTCTCTCCTAAAACGTTTGCTTAAAGGGAAACTATCCGGAAAAAAATAATTAACTAAATAATCTGAAAAAGAAGAAGTGATGATACCATTGTTATACAATCATTTGTTGATCTTTGCAATATTGAATTTTTTAAATGTTTAAATCTATACGAGGTTACTACTTTGAATTATAGTAAAATATAAAATACATAATTAAGGTAATTAAAACATCCAACATAAATATGATTAAGAGAATATGTAATGTATTTGTGTCTAATTACCTGTTCTTCGCCCATTATATCTTGAAGCCTTGATTTAAGAAAGGGACCATGACGACCACCACTTTTAGAATTAACAAAAACCACCATAGGTGCTTCAGGAGCTTCACAATTAGCATCAAATATTATTAAACCAACACCATTTATATCATTCGATAAAATTGCGTCTCTCATTGCAAATCGTAGATATTCAGGTATTAATATTCTTTTTCGCAAATCTTCTTTATCAATTCTACCTATAGCAGAAAGACGTACACTTCTAAATGATTCAACAAACGAAGAACGTGATGTTGTTAACCAATGAGTTGATTCACTTGTACCTGATGATGGTGAATCCATTTTCTTCTCTAAATTTTTTTTAGTTTTTTTTTTTTCTTTTTGTCTCAGAGATGATAAAATTGGATTAACCTTATGACCAGAAGAGGTAGTTTTTTCTGGGTATTGTGCGAGTACATGATTGTGCCAAGATATGAAATTCTAGTTTCAAAAAATATTTTGGTAGCGAGAAATGCCGAAATATTCTAAGAAACTACCGAAATTTAAGTAAAATTATTTATACTTTACATATAAATAGAAAATTAGTACCGTTTTTTCTACTTCATAATTGTATTTGTATATATAAACAATGGTTGTTATTTTTTAAATTTGCTAGTCATTACCAATAGTTTTTTCCCCACAAACACATGTCATTATGTAATTAGTAGAAAAGCAATAGCATAATAAGGAAGACAAACAGACAATTTGAATCCCCAATCACATCCTTTATTACCTCTTTATTGTTAGAAGGTTAATACATACTTGTTATTTTATTACACAAACTTCCCAAATTTTCGACTAAGATTTTTACATTTATGTATATTTCGACTAATATTAAAGATTTCCATAAATAACACACCAACAAAATCTCACAAATATTGGAAATTGCTTTTTTTCTTCTGAAACTAACAAAGAAAATAAACAAAATGAAGCGATAGAATGTATGAGATGCTTTACTTTGTCCAACTAACCATACATACACAAACCACAAATTGAATAAAAGAGCATCGCGGTGTGTCAAATGTGTCTTCGATTTCTTATGATCAATTGATACCGAGCAAAAAATTATCAAAAATATTTAATCGATTCTACTATTTTAACAGTTGGAGTTGAAATTTGCTCCCATAAAAACAAAATTGGAATGAATGAATAAAGGTATGGTTAACTCAATTGTATGTCAAATGAGCTTGAAAATTTTCAGACTAAATAAATATATTCTTGGGGAAAAAATGTCGAATGCAGTAATAAAAATTGAAATGTCTAAAACAAACCGAGCAGTGAATGATAGAGCCTTTGTTTTTAATTTTACTTTAATGTTGAATATTCATCGATCTTGATCATTATTTATAGTAGTGATGAACTTTACTTAACAACCAAAACAAGGAGAGAATATTTAGTTCCAGAACCTTCTACCAATTTTCAACAACAAGTTATCACTCGGTTTTGAAACCGAAAATAAATTTTGCAAGGTGCAAGGCTTGTATTAAGGTGAAACGTCCTTAGATATAAGACATGAAAGATTTCCTTTTGGAAGACAATAACACGAGAAAAATTGTGATATGATGTACTTAGATGAACTACGTTTCCCAAAATATTTGTACGATAAGTTATTGAGAAACCTTGAATTCGATAAACCCCCCAAAAGTAACCTTAGTTTGAAAACCAACATCATGATTAGATAGATTTATCTAAGCGCATGAATATCTTAGCTTGTTAATGTAAGTTGTTCCCATGAATCATGTTCTCTCCTCTTGCTTTAGGAGATACAAGCGGGAACAATTAATGCTACATAAGAAGTGTTGATACTTAAATCGAGTCTTTACATTTTTGGACTCACTAAAAACGATGTGGTAGCACCTTTGAGTCAGATTTTTCTTTGTTATTACTCTTTATTGTTTTAGGCGCGTAAAAGACAATTATGGCAACCACTTTGAGAATTAAAGTGTGTTAGAGCATTGCTCAGTTGAACCCACCAAGCGTTAGTATGTCACGTTTGGTTATCATATTTTAGTTTCAAAACTCTAAGTTGCTTGATTGATTACTAGAGTCAACTTCGTTGGGTTATACTAGGATCAATAGAAATGACACTCGCTCGTGTTACTCCGAAAAACCTGAAGACGTATCGGCATCAACAAACACATCTGTAATACCCCGATTCGGCAGGTAAGGTTCGCCGATAAGAATATATGTAATGGTTTGTCTTTCTTAACACCGAGGCCTGATGGGTTCACTTGATTGATTTGTGGAAAAAACTTCTCAGTTAAGCGTGCTCGGCCGAGAGTAGTCACAATATGGGTGATTTCTCGGGAAGCTGATGCTGGATTACCGCAGAGGTGCCCGTCGAAAACCCCACGCTGCCGGATGACCACGGTGGATAAGTGGGGACAGTATCAATGGAGGGTCAGGTCATTACAAATAGTACTTTCTCACCCTCAACAGGTCATTACAAATAGTATTAGAGCCGACGACGGGTCACCTGTTGAGGGTGAGAAAGTACGCTGGACGAAATAGGCCAGGTATTGGTCTTACAAGTGGAAGAAAACGTCAGAGATTGAGCTAATATATATATATATATATATATTCATGAGCCGAGGACGGTGTATACACCCTAATTTTGCACGGTCACGAGAGTATGCCGCAAAATCGTATCCGAACTGACCTCGGTGTTAAGGTCTAAAATGAGTGTGTTAAGGTCTAAAATGAGTGCAAATTTTGGTCGCGACTACCACCTAATAATTGATATCACTAGACCCTGAAAAAGTAACACGTACAAACTTGTCTGACTAAGTCCCAAAATGTGAGCTAGCCAGATATTCCGACCACCCTAGTCCACCTAGTGTTTGGGGCTGGGTTGCACGGACGCTCCGTTTTTGGAGTCGTGTCTGCGTCCGACTCGCGTTGGCCACAGGACGCCCGTTAGACGCTGACACGACGCGTGTCCGACGCACCAATTTGCGTGTCCCGGGCGGGTCTTATTTGGACGCACCGATGACTCGTGGTTGAAACATTATTTTTTCATTTTTATTTAAACTTCTTCCTTTATTTTTACTATTATTAACTAAATGAAGAAAAACAAACATTTAGATCAATCATTTAAGTCTCTATTAGGATTTTGTAATTGAAAATCACATCACATATATCCTTGGTTGGGCATGTGTTGTTCTTAGAATGCATTTTGATTGTGCCATGTGTTTAATAGTGATAATTGCTTGACCTTCGGCGTGTATAAACAAACGATCTCTCATTTTCTTTTGAAATTTATACACATGTAGCATTATTTTCTAATTTTTAGGATTGAAACACTTGACTTTGCGGTATAAATACATAATTGTATATATAAATAAAATATGTATATACGTGTCCGCATCCTAGTTTTTTGAGAATTTTGTAGTGTCCGCGTCCGCGTCTACGCGTCCGTGTCTGTGCAACCCAGGTTTGGGGTCATGCATACCGTGACTAGACTTTAGGTTCATTTCATTAATCCACTATCCACTCATTAGGAGACCAAAGGTCCACTGTGCTCCCCCGTAGCCCATGTCCACATTCCCGTAAATCCATCAACCCCACTAATTTGAAGTGTCGACACCACTGTTAGCTAGAATCATAGAAGTTAAAATGATATCTTTCATAATTTAGGAAAATGAGATAGAATAATTATTAATTTGAGAAATAATATTAATTGAATGGGAAAGAATATTTGGGTTTTTAATTTGAGTTGTTAGATTGAAATCATTTGATCCTACGGTTATAGATAATTGAGAAGAGCTACAAATAGCTAATTAATTCTTGAGAATGGGGGAGGGAACCCGGTATAAATTTAGGAGGAAGAATTTTTAGGAGGAAAGAAAATTAGGGAGAAAAACTTTAAGAGAATTGGAGAGAAATTAAGAGAATAATATTTTAGTGAAAATCAATCTTGGAGAAAAACATAAAGTAGTAGAGGTCTCGGAGATTTTTGGATACGATATTGCAGCACCGTTGGATTCTTTAATTAAGTAACATTTTCAATACCGGCTGCAATAACAAGTTTGTGTCGCATGTTTTATGATCATTTTATACACAGATGATTGTTTAATGATTAATGAAAGAGATATTTTGTAAAAAGGATCGTAAGTTTATAGCCAAATTAGGGTCTGGGTTGTAAAACATGATGTTAATACGTTACGGTCGTAGACTAACAGGGGACCGTTAGAAAACTGTTAGCTGACTTTTTTATTTTTGTCAAACCCCCGGACCGTTAGTTGGCTAGCGTTAGACAGTTTATAACAAATTAAGATCTCATCCTTTTATCTTCTTCTTCCCTCTCATCCCTGAAGTCCATGAATTTCTATTTCACTTGATCTCCGTGCTTGCCCTCCATTTCTTTGGTGAAAAATTAGAGCCACGAAGCTGTGAAGAATCTAAAAATTTCACCACATCACAACATTAAAATAGCTTCCAATAAGTATAAAGAAAGAATTTCAAGAAAAACATAGTAACGGTTTTGAATGACTAGTTTATGATTCTCCGGATCAAACATAAATTAAAAAACAAAACTGCATTATGACATTTCTAGCTGCTAAATTCATGGGAGAAACCATCTCCAAATCAATTGGGAGGTAGAAGAGGAAGAACATTCTGCGGGAAAGTTTTAGCTGCGGCAGTAACAATCAATCTTGATTTATAATGTCAAACCAATAATGAAGATGTATAATGTCTGAAGAGAAGTCCATCGTCGTTAATCCGGAAGAAACCTTAGAACTGATTCTTTCGAATCTGTAAGGTGATGGAGTAAATTGAAAACAACAGTGAAGAAGAGATGAAGATTTAAGCAAAAAGGAATTAGGGTAGGTTTTGGATTGAGTTCTTGCTAGTTGTGTCCGATAAGTAAACGGGTTGTGTATGAATTACATGGAAGAAATGCAAGTCATGAGAGAAGGGAAGATGGTTGATCGGTGATGGAGGAGAAGAAATTGCTTCATTTTCTTGCTCAGTTGTTCGATGAAATGTCTGTTAGGTATTTAACTTGGGTTAGGATATAATGTCATATGACTATTTTATAAGGGCAATTTGGTAAAACTTTTGGACGGTCAACCTTAGTCTGCGACCCTAACACATCAGCGACATGTTCTACAGCCCAGACTCTAATTTGATTATAAAGTTACGACCCTTTCACAAAATATCTCTTAATGAAAATTGCTGTGATAATAGTTGACGAACCCGATATAAGCAGTAATATGTTCTAAAGCACACACAGTTTTGTTTTGTACGTATATGTTTCAACTTACATTCGGTTTTGTGCACATGCAGATTTTAGTCAACAATCTTCATGGATTAAGGATTTAGGTAGTGATACTTGACTTAATCTTAATTGGTTGGCATAGAGGTACGAGTGGGTGTTAGGCTGTTAGCAACATCAAACCGAGGTATTTGATTCATTTTCATTCGGTCCAGAATCTTCTTTGACTTCCTTTAATCTTTTATTAACTGATTCATTGATTTTGATCGTTATTTCACTATTTTGGTATCTTTGATAATAATAATTTTGATTATAATAAATACCTGGGTGTACAACTGGGTAGATGGGAAGGATGTGTGCTTTGATGTCACGGGTGTTTCACCATTTACTAGTACAAGAACTCGCTCTTTTACACCCGATCAAGCCATTACTGCTGCTGTCACACGCAAAAATCACAAATACCTGGACCTGTGTATCTCCAATGGCTACGGATTTGGTGTTTTGGCTTTCACTACTTTAGGTGAATTGTGTGATGATTTTATCGTTTTTCTTAAAAGGTTGAGTAACTGCCTATCTAGTCATGATGCTAACTATAAAGTAGGTAGTTTACTCTTCCATAGGTTAGGCATTATTATTCAAAAGGGTGTTGGCGCCCAGCTTGTCGCTAGTTTGACCAGCTATTCTCGAATTGTTTTGATTTTTTTGTAGTAGAATTTAATTTAATTTTTTAGGCATGGTATCTAATGTTTTGGCGTTTTGCGGGTAATAATTGAATAAAACTTTTTTTTTATATATATATTTATTTTTTGCAATGAAACCCTAGTATCTCGATTATAAAGTAGAGGCCGATCTTCGGATTGGACGGGTTAGGTGCCTCACACCTTCATAACCAGTATCTTGATTCCTGGAACTATCTCTGTAAAATTGGACCAGTGCTCTCTATTGGGTCCCAACTCCCTAAGTTGGGTGGTGACTTCGTTAATAATTTTTAAGTGTATTTGGCCATTTTAGATATTTCAGAAATCTTAATGGGTTACATCCCGTGGATTTTCGACGGTATTTACAGACGACTCCAATTTAAAGTGGTGATATTCTAATACCCTGATTCGGCAGGTATGATTCCCGTGGAAAAAGACTGCTCCACACTCATGTTAAAAAAAACAAGGTTCGCATGAAGGTTTATCGCCTGTGGAAAATGTTAGAGCATTGCTCGGTCGAACTCACAAGTGTTGCTATCTCAAGCTTGTTGTCAAATTTATTTGTCAAAACTGTTAGAGCACTGATCGGTCGAACTCGCAAGCGTTGGTATCTCAATCATGTTTGTCAAGTTTAATTGATCGAAACTATATATTTGATTTCTAGTCTACTCATAGCTATGTCTCGGATTAGGATAAAAGTGTGTAGTTGAGCTTTAGACTTCACGGCGTTCACCAATTGAAGAAGAAGATCTACTGAAGAGCTTAGAGGAACTTCGACAACAAAAGGTATGTGGAGATTGAAACTTATCTATCACTCAGAAGTCTATTCAATTATATCTTCTAATGAGACTAAGTCGTATAGCTATATAGACTTTGTGTTATACACATTTGAAATTTCGAGCCGAGTTTATCTCGTTTATATAATTCTCGAAATACAAGTTTAAAGCTTAGTAAGCTTCATCATCTACTTGACAAGTTTAGTTGTAAACAATTCGTTGTTGGAAACTAAATATTAAGTCAAGATGATCATGTGAAAATTACTTGAACATCTTACATGATTTGTGTGAAACAATCATTTGATGTTAAGTTGGGAAGTTTCATATTGATCAAATAATCATTTGAAAATTACTTGAAGCTAGTGGTATGTGTGATATTACCATTGTCGCCTGCTAAGGATGTTTCAATGATTGAATGCGAGCTTTAGAACTACTACCAATGTCTGGATACAACACAGTATGCATACCTAGTATGCGAACTGTGAAGTACTAGTTCATGTCTGGAACTCTTGTTTGCGAACTGTGTTTGCGAACGAGTTTACTTGTGATAGGTCCAGAACTGTTATTTGCGAACAGTGTTTGCGAACGGCAAGACTAGGCAAGGTCCGAAACTGTGGTTCGCATACTCAGTTTGCGAACACAGTGGTCAGGTTCTAAAATCGGTAAGTATGACAACTCATACTCATGAACTCAGGTTTGTTTGCGAACTAAAGTCCCGGGAACTTTAATGAATTAAGGAATGCGAACTTGTTTTACAAACCGTGGCATTATATTCATGAATTGGTTCTTGTATAAGTACTTTGTACAATTACAAACCAAACCTAATATGCTTCAAATTGTTCATGGATATTTCTATGAGATAGTGAACATTTGAACAACTCTCTTAAGGCACATTTAGATTCATTTGATTATCTATCATGATTGATTGATTATCATATTTGATCTAGAAGTGTTAGATGAATATGGCTAAGCTAAAAGTGTTCATATGGCTAACTTGTTATTGAGCCAACTTGTTATACACGTTTAGGTACGGTTCACCCATATCTAAATATAGGTATATTTCATTTGTGTCTATCAAGCTAATACCATATAACGGGGGAGATTGATTACTTATTTTCTAAGCAAACTTAGCTTGAATCTTAAATCAGGAGTTCATCTAACGGTGGATGTTAATTACTTTGTTACTAAGATATCTTAGCTTTGATTGTAAGCAACCCTGATTTGAAAGACTATATAAGGGAGAACTCTAGCATTTGGGAAACCTAATCCCGACACTCTAGTGTGTCCTAGTTGCAAACTAGAGTCGACTCTCCATTAACCTAGGTTTCCAGTTCTTCTGAAAACCATTCTAGGGTTAACGCCTTAAAGACTTCATTTGGGATTCGTGAAGCCGGGTCCAACTATTTTCTCTGTAGTTGCATATCCTGATCTTACTTTTTCTATCATATTGAGTTTAATCACCTCTAAGGTTTTCTCGAGATTTATCTCCGATAGGTAAGATATAAAAAGTAATCATAACAGTTTCTTCGTGACAAACTTTTGTGATTCCGCAATAACTTATTTTGTTAATCAGTTAGGTTATTGTGAGGTGACTAATATTTCTAGGCTGCTTTTCAAGAGTATAAGACCGGATTATTAGTTTTGTTTCCAGTTCACTTTGATCTTTATCTAAAGAGGGAAACCAAAAATAGAATAGACTTATCTGTGGAAGACAGATTTGTTTATAAGTCTTTGATTTTGTGTTGTAACAACTTCTAGGCTGTTAAGGACGTCAACTAGGGGAATCAAGTGCGCAGGGTCTTCCGAGATTCAAGAGGCGTAAGGAACACAACCGTACCTTAATCGGTGTGAGACTTGGTTAGGGCACAACTACATTCCAGTCCGAAGTTAACTTGTAGTATGCTAGAGTCTGTAGCGGCTTAATACAGTGTGGTGTTCAAGTACGGACTAGGTCCCGGGATTTTCCTGCATTTGCGGTTTCCCCGTTAAATTTTTTTCTGGTGTCTGTGTTATTTCTTTTCCACATTATATTTTATTTATATAATTGAAATATCACAGGTTGTCCGTAGTTCAATCATAATTGATAAATCCGACCTTGTTTGTTGGATAAGACTTGATTGACACTCAGCCATTGGTCTTTGGTACCATCTGAGTTATTCTCATAACAATCATATTCACGGATTTCTATCTGGTTGATTTACCATCTGAGATAAAGCTCTTTAATATAATTCTTGATTGAGACTCAGTACTCGGTGCTCTCAGAATTATATTGGAGTTTAGTCCATACAGATTTCCGAACGAAATATTGGTGTGGTTGTTGTACCCCCGCGTTTTCAAAAACTATATCTTGATTTCTAGTCTACAATTAGTTGATTGACTAAAGGTTGTTGAAACTTTGATTGCACCTAGTTTGTTTATTCTTGAGAACCTTCTCTTATGATATAAGACTTACTCAAACTAGATCAAAGTATTGACAGGATCTTTAGAACCATCTTGGGATCTAAAGACATCATGTGATAATCTATTGTTAACAGACTCCGTTTTATGTGTGATTGATCACAAGAGAATTCAAATTGTGTTGTGCAGTTTATTATTGAAGACACGAAGATTAGAAGACGGTGAAGCATTTCTTATTAGTTTTTGTATCTTGTGAATTACGTGCACAAACCTTGATGGGTTGGGATCCAACTAGAATCGTGGTTATCTTTGATAAACTTGATTGGCTAGTTGCGTGATATCGACATCACCTTATAGTTACTCTTTGAGTTCTATATTAATTGATTGCAAATCTATAATTTGGTTATTTCGGTAATTAAAGTTTAGGTTGATCTAACCAAACAAAGGTGTTTATTAGATTAAACAGAAGAGCCTTTGTGAACGACTCAATAATATCTTATTATCAAGATTGAATAGAGTGGTTACCAAACAGATTTATCCTTTACTGTTTGGAATACGATCAAAAGGCGTGCGTGACTCTAGAAGTCGAAGGCGCAGGGATACTGAGGAAAATAAGTAGCTAGGGTTAGTATACTTGTTCTCAACTATACAAAGTTGGTATTAGATTTTGTATAGCGGCTTAATTATGAGAGTATTCAAAACTGGACTAGGTCCCGGGGTTTTTCTGCATTTTTGGTTTCCTCGTTAACAAAATTTTTCTGTGTCATTTACTTTGTTTTTCGCATTATAATTGTTATTATAATTAAATAAATTACACATGTACGTTAATCCGAATTACTTGACATTGATCCTAATAGTCAATCGGTTATTACCGTAACTATTGTCAAGTAAATATCTTGTTGTCGTATTGTTTCGACCTTGTCCATAAACAATCACACAAGGTATAAGACTTAAGTTGTATTATCTCGACTCTGTCCATAAACGATCACCTAAGATACCAGACTTATATGTTGATATTTAAAAGATTGTGGTGTATTTGGGTACCCTCGTCTTTTCACTCTTGATGATAAATTTTTTTTTCCATGGCCCATAAACAATGACTAGCTTCCTTTTCAGAAATCCAAATGTGCGTTCAACATCTTTTCTCAAAGCGATTTGTTGCATGCTATAATACTTCTTGTCCTTTGAATTGGGATCCACGCTAGTCTGACTATAGGCTTGAACTAAAGTTGACCATTATGGATAGATATTGTCTGCCAGATGTGCCCTTGAGAGGAGTTGTGATTATTAATGGTGAAATTTACAACTAGGAGCAATTCTTGCTTTAGATCCTCAAACAATGGAGATTTATGCAAAACATTAATGTCATTTTGACCTAGAAGTCCGAAAAATACATGCCAAATCAAATAATCATAAGTATCCGAAGCTTCCATAATTATAGTTGGTTTTAGGTAATGACCTTATATTGACCAGCCATTCGATAAGGCATCCTTCACATATCCAGTGAACGCAATCAAGACTACCTAGCATTCCTGGAAAACTTATGTTTGTGTTTTACGTAGTAATTCCATCGACATCTATCTAAGGAGGTTTTCGTAGCCAATATGAACCAAAATGGTTGACTATTTTTTCGTACAACTTTGCAAAATACTTGAATGCTATTGGTTTTCCCACAACATAATATTCGGATAGCTGCAATGATCTATTGTTCATGAATCATGACTAAATCTTCATACATTTCATGCATCATATGATAATTAAATAGAAGTTGCACCTGACAAAACTCAAGAATAATCCTTTGGTGCAAGTTTCATCCCATTCAGAATCGACGCTGAAAATATTCATGTACAAAGTAATCAAGTATCAAGTTTCTCATGGGTTCATTTTCTTGTGAAAACTTCTTTTGGCTCAAGAGACCTAGGTATTATCCATGATTGTAATTGCAACATATTGTTTTACGTCCCTCTAGCCTCATCCGACTCTTCATTTAATTGTTGCAGAATTTCCATATACGTTTATTGCTCTTTATCGTATATTTTCTTTTCCGTTTCCATATCTCCTTCAGAAGAATCAATATCACGATTCGTGGTTGTGAAAATTAAATTGAGCATAACTGATTGAAAATTGATTGTATAAGAGAAGTGTAATTTGAGAGAGGAAAACAATGTAATTTATACTGAAGAAGAAAGAGCCATTGAGAAACATAGACGACAACGACATAAGATATGACTAAGGATGCACAGGAACCGAGCCAGACCGACGGACCGTCCCGGAACCGGTGGAACCGTACCTGTTTTTGTACCGAACCGAGGAAGGGGGTATAGGTACCGGTCCAAAAAATAGGAACCGAGGCTAGGGAGGTACAAGTACACGGTCCTATGCATGTACCGTCCCGTCCCGTCCCGTTTGTACCGAGTAATAGTGATCATTAGATTTAGGGATTAATTATGAACCATCTGATGGTGGTATATAAATAAATTAGGTTGCGATGAAGAGTAGATGGGTTTCCTTTCCGTTTCTCAGAGAAACTTTCTCTTGTCGTCTTCATCTTCTTCTTCGCAATCGCAGCTCCTTCCGGTAGAACTTCTAGACTTCTAATTGTCTATCGTTATCTACCTTTTTTTTAGAGAATCCACTAACGTTGGTTCAAACTAAAAAAAAAAAAGAAAACGGACTGTCGGTGTAAGCTTCTGAGACTAGTTGGTACCATTCATGCTCAGTTTTTGAGATTCAAAAGAACGGGAAAGGGAAACAACAGTGGAGTGGAAAGAACATTCTTTACAAGAAAATATTGGGGGTTTCCAAGGGAACTAACTGTCTGGTCCATCTTTGAAAAAGTTCATCAGTTTGAAGATTTTAGAGATTCTTGAAGAAGATTTGCACTTAGAGACAACAAATCTTTGTGCTTATTTTTGTATTCTGTTTTTGGATATTTTCCGAGCGTCCCCGTTCTCCTATTTTTTAAACAAGGATATATTTTTCTTTTTAGTCTTTTTGAATTCCTGTCAAAAATGAAGGCCCATGATTCTACACTGGTGCGGTGTCTGCTTTCATGATTTTTTACTGAAAAATTTGTACCGAATGGTACCGGAACCGAGGTACAAGGTACAGGTACCGGTCCAAAATTTTGGAACCGAGGCTAGGGAGGTACATGTACTCGGCCTCGGCAAGAACCGAGCCGAACCGTACCGTGTGGACCCTTAGATATGACGCATGGCTAAAGTTTTGTCGTTGGGCGGCTCGAGTTTTCCCGCGACGGAACTTCAGCCGCGGGCCAGATCATTTGTTGTTAAATAGCTTTTGTCATAATGGAAATACGAATATGCCCATCATACTGACTTTAGCAAATTTGATATTTTGACCATTGCAGTAGGAACAGCTCGTATTGCTTTCATTCCAGAATGACGAGATCTTTACGGTTGTAACTGATAGGAGTTAATTCCATGGAATTAATCATCCTCCTATGAAAATAAGGTGTTTTCATAGAATTATGAGTCTACTTATAAACAAACATGGTCTAGAATATAACTTTAACTTAATTTCCATGGAAAATCTTTCCTAAACAAACATGGTCTACAATATCAAAATGGGACATTTCAAAATGAGAAACAACATTCCACTTTGCAAAAGTTCCTAAACACGATACGTTTCCAAAGATCCCTGAATCATTTTTCAGAAAAAAGTATTTAAAACCTGTTTTGACTTGTGTGTGAGTGCTCTAGGCGTTTCAAAATGAGATTTGCTGGCCGGAGGGAACTGCGTTTGCAATAAATTAATTGGGCGAACTTCAATTACTTGAATATACTCGTGTAAATATCCTGTAGAAAGTGTATATGTATACTCTTCTCAGGAATCAGGAGACGCTGACCTGCGAAACCAATGAAATATTCTTATAAAAATGAAATATTCCGAGTGGGGTCAACTCGTCGCACTTGTCTCTCTCAATTGTCCACCACCACTAATTGAAGAGATGCCCTAAGAGCCGGTGCTTGTTTTAGTTTTCAACTGGTATTCTTAGCTGGCTGCTCACGCTTCACCAAGATTTACTTTTGATCTGCTCACTTAGACCATCTTTGATTGGTCTAAGTGAGATTCTGTTAAGACGTTGGTTTTCTATCTAAATTAGAAATAAGAAGAGGAATCAACATATGGCATCATCAGCTATGATTGATGAATCAAAAACAAGGATAACATCAAGATCGTCATTAATTGATTCAATAGGATGTGGTTTAAATGGAGTTGGTATAATTGATGAAGAAGAACTAAAACGCAAGATTTTGATTCCTAAATATCTTAGAGTTGCTATGTGTGAAGCAATTCAAACCAAAAATCCTAATGTTGGGTTTCAAGAAAATGCTGCTGCTGATGATGATGATGATAAAAATGAAGTTCCTGAAGCACCTATGGTTGTTTTTGTCAACTCTAAAAGTGGTGGAAGAAAAGGTTCTGCTCTTCAACAAATACTTCAAGAATTTATCAGCAAAGAACAGGTCAATTTTCTGTTTTAAATTTTGCAGTTTTAATTTATTTTTATTTTTATGGGTTATTCTGATGAAGACATAGAGAATCCGAGATTTGGGTTTGCTCAGCAGTGAAAAGTTGAACACTTTCTTTACATTTGGGGAGAATATATAAAGAATTATATATGGGTTCGCTTTAGAAGTGTGAAAATTGAACTCTACCTGATTGTAAAACTACTAAAAATGAAGTAATCTTGTTAGAGTGAAAGAGATATTTCAGGGTTTTCGATTTCAGATTTGGGTTCTCAACTCAGAAACTTAAGCTAATTGCAATCAGGACAACAAGGCGAGTGGAAGCAGCTGAGGTCCTAAACATGTGGTTGTCCGGGGCTAGTGGACACCACACTCTACGGGTTGGATGTG
This sequence comes from Papaver armeniacum, assembly GCA_023531295.1. NCBI lineage: Eukaryota > Viridiplantae > Streptophyta > Magnoliopsida > Ranunculales > Papaveraceae > Papaver > Papaver armeniacum. Next base: position 129,815 of record JAJJWW010018816.1, read on the forward strand.
CTGCTGTTTGGTTTGCGGTGGATTTGTGGTTCAAATGACATTTTCATTTTAGAAATTGATTGAAGAGAAGGTGTTAGAATCTAATTGAGAATACTAGTTTGTCTTTAGAAACCATAGAGAATGGATAAATAGACTAAAAAGGTTTTGAAAGAGGACAAATCAGCATTCAAGCATTTACTCACAAGGTGGTTGAATTGAGAAACTCAGAAGCAATTCAGTGCTTTAGTGTGGTCCTTCATCAGCCAGATAACCAGCAAAACATGTTGTTCTTTACAAATTATTAACCTTGAATTCTGTCACTATTTTATTTCTGTAGAACTACCAAGTCATGCTGTCAATATGCTGTTTCTGTTTATCGATATAAATTCTACATTGATATTTAAAGTAAATTGTTCACTGGAATCAGTAATTAGTTCAGAGTTCTGTTTAATCGTCTTAATCTCTATTTAAATGTAGGTTACCTGTCTTTATTATTGTAATTAAATCGAGCACATTCATAAACTTAAATTGCGAGGCTTATGAATTTTCTATGTAATGCAGGTTTTTGATCTCTCGGTTGTTAAGCCTAATGAATTTGTCCACTATGGATTGGCCTGCCTGGAGAACTTAGCTAGTTGCGGTGACCTCAATGCAAAAGAGACTCGTGAGAAGTTGAGGATCATAGTATGTTCTTTAATCCCTTAATCTCTTGGTTGTTCAATTCATATGCTAAAACATAAACAGGAGATGTCACAGAGCTGTGATGAAACTCATATGCTAAAACATAAACTGGAGATGTCGCAGAGCTGTGATGAAATGCATATTGTTTTTCTCTGATAAATTTTTTGTTTGAGCAGTGGATTTGTAATGTTTGTTAGAGAATATGTTTTTGGCGAGAAAATTTTAAAATCTTATTTGCAGGTTGCAGGAGGCGATGGGACAGTGGGTTGGGTACTAGGGAATCTTACAGAACTCTTTAGACAGAACAGGGAGCCAGTTCCTCCCACAGGAATTATTCCCCTTGGTACGGGCAATGACCTTTCTAGGACTTTTAACTGGGTAAGAATTTATTGTCTGGATTTTACAGTTTGGTAATAGTCATCTGAATATTTATTTGACGCTTTACGTTTGATTTTATTAGGGTGGTTCTTTTCCTTTTCCTTGGAAGTCAGCCATCAAGAGAACCCTGAATGAAGCTATTACAGCTCCCATTAGCCGTCTTGATAGGTAAGCATCAACTGTATTATTACAGAGTAGATTTATACATTTTCACGGTAGGGAAAATGGGTAGTGGCCTATTATGATGTTTCTACTTTCTTGGCTTTGTAGAACTTGATTGGTACCTATATTAGCTACAAACGACTTATGTTCCACAATTACACTTTGAGGCTAATCTGCATAATATTTACTGACATTGAGTTCTTAATTCCAACGAATATTCCGTAGGCTTTAGTACTTTGAATTGAGATATTTAATTCTGTAGTCTTGTTGGGTCTTCGAGTAGTTAAGGGAACTTATCAAAATTTGCAAAAACTTGGGAGTCTTCGTAGCATTCTGAAAGTCTATTTTCATATTGTTGCAGTTGGAATGTCGTTGTCACAATGCCAGCTGGAGATACTTTAGAGCTTCCTCATAGTTTGAGGTATACAGAAGATTATACTCATAGTCAGGTACCTTCAATTATTTCTTTGTTTTGGTTCATTTATCTGATTATACTGGCAAATGAATTTCTGATTTTAGTTGTTATAGTGATTGTTTGTTGACTTTTTAATTTAGGCTTCATTAGATATTTTTATTTGTGTTACATATTTTAGAAAAGGATACAACAGTAGGAATCTAGGAAGGCTGCATAGACTTTTTTGGCATATATGACAACTGACAAGTATTGTTAAAACTTGAGATGTTACAGAAAGCATATGATATCGCAAGGTCTATAGCTTTAAGAGAGAGGGTGTTTCCTCTCATTGGCCTCTGCTCTTAATATTAATTGTTACGTATCCTGATGTGTTTTTTCATTCAAAGGAAATTTATGGTGTCATTTGATTACAGGATATGGAGGGGTTGCCTGAAAAGACTTCTAGTTTTGAGGGTGTGTTTTATAATTACTTCAGTGTAGGTATGTTTTTGAATCTCCTAAGTGTCTCAGTTTGTTTTTTCCAATTGGCTTATGGAACTGCTACATGGCCAATTCCAAGTCTGGAATCTTAAGAATATTTGCTCAAAGGGACCAGTTGCCATATTTAGCTTCTGGGCTCGGGTATAGCAGGGGGGAGTTGCACTTTGGTTGCAGAATTTCCGGGATGAAGATACCATTCCATATCCGAGCATACAATATCCTTGGTCAGCTAGTAAATTTTATATGTTTATCTACCTATAGGTGTCGTATATTAACCTGTGTTTCAAAATGTGTTCTGTACAGGAATGGATGCCCAAGTTGCTTATGGATTCCACAGTTTACGCAATCAGAATCCTTACTTGGCACAAGGTCCGGTAGCAAATAAGGTTCGGTTGGATGGCTTTTAATCCTTGAAATGATTCTTTTGATCATTGTTTGTATAGCATGCTGCCTAATTTTGTAGCTCTATAAGAGTGCAACTGTATGTAAATATATACATATGCACATATATATATATATATATATATATATATATCGATCATTTAGATGTTGCACAGTAGGATGCTTGTAGTCCCACTCCCACCTTACGGAAGGGTTTCACAGCACTCTTATATTACTGAATATGTTACATAAAATCATTTTGATTAATGAATCCTAGCCTAGAAATATTTCAGAATAATTGAATGTTTCCTTATCAACAGATAATTTACTCCTCGTACAGTTGCACCCAGGGGTGGTTCTGCACCCCTTGTATGAGTACCCCGAATTTAAGGTAAGATCAATCTATGACAACTATATTTTTTTCTTTTTGCTTTTGGGTAGTTTGTATCTTCAAGTTTTAAATCTTAACCTCTCTTGCTCAGTAAAACTCTTTTATATGTGCATTTTTACTACTTGAAAGAATTGTTAGACTGGGCTATATTATTTCTTTATTAACTTCAGATCATGTCTATATCTCAGCTTATACATGTTCTGTTTTCAAAGCATAGTTCAAACACCGCAAGCTTTTCCTTTTAAATTTGAAGGCTGTTCTCATTCTTTTTTGTACACTCTTTTTTATTTCTGCTTTTAGTTGCATTAGCTTCAATTTAGGGATGTGGTCATGCACTCATGCTATACTGAGGAGTGTAACCTTGTAACTAGTCTAGCATACTTAGACATTGAAAAGGCATACATTTAAGTTTATGTTACCTTATACCAGTTCCAAAATCTGATATACTTTGTCTACAAAAAAAACTTATTAAGTACGAAGAAACAATTCATTCTGTAGGTGAGTATGAAACGCTATTCCAGAAAAATATGCCGTTTATGCTGCGATTATTGGAATTTAAAATGTCAATGCTTACTTACTAATTATTCCATGTTACTATCTATTCACAAATTTTAATGCATGCAGGGGACTTAAAAACATCCTAAGGCTGTATATAAAAAAGGTGAATTGCTCAGACTGGGAGCAGGTCCGAGTTCCTTCAAGGTGATTTTAACTGTTTACAAAGCATTTGTTTGATTGAAAATATAGAGATCTGATGGCAATTCCACATATTCTTTTGGTAACTCATCGTCTTTAGCTTGATGGATGCCCTTACTTCTACTAGTGGATAGACTGTGCATCGATTTTGTGCAGTATTTATATTTACGTGCTGTAATTTCTTATATGATAACACTAATTCAAATCTTCTAGAGGCAAAATCGTTGTTATTATTGATAAAGAGAAAATCTTTGTAGTGTTAATATTGCTACATTCTGTTAGTCGAATATTCTTTAATGTTTTTCCCATTTCAGGTGAATTCACAAATTTCTTATTTCTATCAGTGTTAGGTCCATTGTTTGTTTGAATCTTCATAACTATGGAAGTGGAAGGAATCCATGGGGTAATCTGAAACCCCAGTATCTCGAAAAGGTCAGTTGTCTGCACACTGCAAATACAATTGCATTGCGCACCGTATATAAGTAACATTTTCATCATCTGAAGTCATTTGACTCATTTGAAAGCTTTATGTATGCTCTTCTTTCTCTCAATATTATTTTGTTCTCACCAAGTAAGCGAGAATACTAAGAAATAAATGTATATGGTATCAATCTTTCGTCCTATCTATTTATATCTATTAGCTTGAGTTCTATATCATATAAAAAATTTCTGAAATTTATCCCCGCCATTAATATTTTGCAGAGAGGGTTCGTTGAGGCTCATGCTGATGACGGACTTCTAGAAATATTTGGTTTAAAGGAAGGTTGGCATGCATCATTTGTTATGGCTGAACTTATCTCTGCCAAGCACATTGCCCAGGTACCGTAATCATATATATGTCTTTGTGATTCCGATGAAGAAAGATGATGTTTTTAGTTGAATAATTTTGCGGTAAAACAGGTGCAAGTACGACTATTGGTGCCTTTTTCTGAAACAATTTTCATGAATTTTTCCAGGCAGCAGCTATTAGAATGGAAGTGACGGGTGGAGATTGGAAGAAAGGCTACATGCAAATGGATGGGGAGCCATGGAAGCAGCCCATGCACAAGGAATATTCAACATTTGTTGATATTGCAAGGGCTCCATTTCAGTCGCGGATGATAACACGTGAGTGAATTGCTGTAGATTGTCAGCAACTCAGATCAGTGTATCACTGGAGTACTAAAGAACAGTACATTTTAGAGATTGGTTTGGATTCTTTGTATAGCATAAATATTACCTCAATCAACCTAGCGGTTGTAATTTGTGTCGCCTGTATTCTGCATGACCCTAACGTTACTAGTTAATGAAGAAACATTTGTGGACTTGTGAATATCAAACAGCTTACTAACCACTACATCCGCATCCAAATTGAGTAAATGTCAAAATCACTTGTTGACAGGGGTGAGCATGGTCCAAATTGGATCGATGTTAGCCTCATCCGCATCCAATCCAATACATGATGGATTTCAAGTTTGACATCCACATCCAACCCAACGTCCAACAGATTTGTATATGATGAATGAGCGGATGATCCAATGAATTTCTTTATAATTGATATTTTAAATAGAGAGACAAGTTAACAAAAATAACTTGAGTTCCCATGAAACCAACACGACATATATATAACGAATGTGACTCATAGGCAGTACCCATGAAAACCAAGATACAACAAACACCAATTTTATCATTACAGAAGTTCTGATGTCTAGAAAGAATATAAAACCAGCGACGGAGCCAGGATTTTTATGTCGTGGAGTCAGATAAAATTTGTTCCGTCGTTCGAACCATATTTAGATTACAGTTTAAGTAATATAGTAATATGCCTTCTATTTTGCAAAATAAAAGAAAGCTAAGCATGCTTTTAAATCAAAGATGGGTCCAAAAAAATATCCTTGAATAGGTTCAAATACTATTGAGTGGAAAAGCGTCCGAAGACCGCGACAAATTTTTCAGAACGAATTACAAAATACTAGATATGTTGACAAACAAATATTAAAATGAACAAATTTAGAACACTGCTTGGTTAAACACACCAAACGTTGGTATGTCAAGTTTGATTGTCATATTTTAGCTCCAAAACTTGAAGCTGCTTAATTAGATTACAAGAGTCAGCTTCGTTAGGTTAGACTAAGAACATTAGAAATGTTGAGACAAGCTCGTGTTACTCAAAAGAACCTGAAGACGTATCGATATCAATGTACACATCATCCTTGTGTTCGAGGTTAGTACTACAGACTTGACTTGTTTCTATTTCTACTTGTGTTGCTTTCAAGTCGTTTATATTGAAAACATAATATACGAAGTATATCAATATATTCCTAGTATTGGTGACTTGATCATTACATTATGATCAAAATGTCAAGGAAGTATATACTAGTTGTTTCATACAATTTTGGTGTATTAGATTACGAAATATAACGTTTATCTTTTGAACTTCGTAATTGCGACGTAATTATTTGGTAATTCTTTACTAGTTTAATGTGTTGAACTTTGGGTTGATTCCGTGCCCATAAAATTGTGTTTAATTACATGACTTTAAGGAAGTAGACTTGCGAAAAATTGTTTCGTAGTTGAAAGGAATCAAAGGATCTAATCTAGGACCGATCCCTTGAACAAGGATCTACTCTAGGACCGGTCCCAGGGATCTATAGGAGGATTGATCCCTACCCGAGGGTCGGTAGTAGGACCGGTCCCTTACTTGGGGATCTATTGCAGGACCGATCCCTAAAAAGTCAACCAGTTATAAAACGTAATTCCGATTTGTCTATTACTCTAGAGTTTGCATAGATATCGGAATATGTTTTGGTTAACATGGAAAGTTCATTAATGTCGACATAGTCTTTTGAAAATGTGCTAAACTCTTATTACTTAATGTTCAAGTATTTTCCTTATACTCATGGTCAGATCCCAATCGAAATATTCCATAATATCACTTTTGATATTCAAAATTTATATGTCTTTAATTTTCCAATAATTAAAGCATATCTCTGGATTATATACTAGTAAAGTATACTTTTATGCTAACTAATATTGAGTTGTTATCCATGAGAAATTTCGATATATTAGTTGGAAAATAGTTGGAATTTAGTGAATACTTATTGCATATCTTTTCATATTTTCGGATTTGAAATTCCTTGGTGTCCAAATTACCTTGATCATTATAAATAGTGAAGTTTGTTCTTCTTACAAACTTGTCTCGTGATACATAGAACTTTGCATTTAGTGTGAGGAAATCCCACTAGTATTAAACTTATGGCGCTTCATTTAATCACTTCTTTGGGATCAAGAAGTTTTTAGTAGTATCATTGGTGGGAAACTAAATCTTATTGTTATTTCAGTTTTTGGTTATTTATTTGATTGACTAACGGTAAAGTTGAATCTTGATTGCACCTAGTTTGTTTACTCTGTGATCCTTCTCTTATGATATAAGGTTACTCGAACTAGATCAAAACTCAACGATTTCAGATCTGATCTTTATCGATTGAAGGTCTGAAGATAGGACTTGTGATCATCCATTGTTAACAGACTTCGTTCTGTACGTGAATTATAATAAGAGAATCAAGATGTTTGTGCAGGTACATTGAAGACTGAAGATTTGAGGACATGAATATTGGTATTCTGATCCTTGTGATTATACTTCGTGCACACTTGATTGTCTGGATCCGACAAGCTTGTTTATCTTGATAGACATCTTATAGCTTGAAGTATAGATCGGTGATCTATTTATTGATATTTCTCTTTGATATCTACTTTGATAGATTATGAACAAAGGCATTTGTAACTCAAAAATATATGATTTACTTGTTGATATGTGAATTGATAGAGTGGCTACCGAAAACAGATTAGTCCTTTACTCTTTCGGAATACGATCCAAAGGAGTTGAGTGCTAGAAGTCTTCATTGCGGGTGAAGCAATTTAAGATAGTGGACTATATCTTAGGATTCACGTACGTAGACCAGATTGGTAGTAGGCGTAGGTATACTGAAGGAACTGAGTAACTTGGAGTTAGTTTACTTAGTTTCAACTATACAAAGTTGGTAATAGTCTTTGTATAGCGGCTTCATTTTGAGAGTATTCAAAACTGGATTAGGTATCGGGGTTTTTCTGCATTTGCGGTTTCCTCGTTAACAAAATCTTGTTGTGTACTTTTACTTTACTTTCCGCATTATAATTATTGTTATTGTTTTAGTTATAATAAAGTAATTTCTTTGTAGGTTAACTAAACACTTGGGTTTGATCCTAATAGTTACTTATGTACGGTTTCGATACCTATTCTATATATCCAGTGTCACCTTCTTGAAAAGTAGCCCCCTTGACAGTACTTTTCTGAATTAGATTACACAAGGTGTGTCTTAAATAGGTTGATATTGAAAAGATTATGGTTTAGTTGGTGGATGGGATCATTTCCCTAAAATAATATAATTGAAAATTAGTTTTGGAGTTATGTACGACCAGCAAAGTAATTTCGACCAATTTTTCATCTCTTCTGCTGATAACTTAATAAAATTGTAAAAAACAGGGACTCATTATTCTATCAGGTTTCATTTGGGGAACATTTCTAGCATTCCTTATAATTTTTATTTTTTTTTACCCTAAGCCCTTTTATATTTAATTGCGTCCACATATATATATCATAAATTCCTTATATTAAAAGTCCCAGCTCTACAATTCAAGTGTATAATTTTTAAAAACCAATATATAATATATCTAACAAACTATACGTTGTACCTTTACCTGTTTCATCTCATTGAGAGAAAGTATTGTAATCGATCTTTCAAGATTATAATTGATAAGAACAAGTCTTATAGGTTGTACACAATTGAGTTAAAAACTTCCTAGGTTAATTATGTACTACTTGTAATATTTTAATTATAAATATAAATAATATATTGCGGATAAATAACAAAAGACACCAGAAATTTTATTAATAAATTAAACCGCTACAAACACTAGCATACTATCATACTTCGGACTGGAATGTAGTTGTTAGAGCATAGCTCGGTTGAACCCACCAAGCGTTGGTATGTCAAGTTTGGTTGTCATATTTTAGTGAACCAAAACTCATTTAAAGAGTCGCTTGATTATATACTAGAATCAACTTCGTATAGGTTAGCTTGAAAGTATTAGGATATGAGACATTACGAATATTGCGAAGACTTGAAGAAGTGAAGAAGTAAGGAGCTACAACGACAACATCATCCTTCCACTTGAGGTTAGTGATATTTGACTTGAACTGTTTCATTCCCTAACGTATCTTTCAAGTCGTGCATATTGAAAACATAAATGTGAAGCATGAATGATTACACTCTAGTTAGACATAGCATTAAGGAATACGATACGAAGTATAACGCTTATCTTTTGAACTTCGTATATAAGACATCGACATAATCGTTTGAATGCTATTGTGATTATGTATGGGTATGAGGTGAAGATTTCATCCTAGGAAACAATGTTTTACATTAGTTTAAAGGAAGTAAATTCATGAACTTGTTTTATGAATCGAAAGGGAAATCGCTAGGCTTATTGGTATTGTGATTCATTGCATATCTTTTGAACTACCAATATGTGTGATTAGTATAACCGCTCATGACTTGTTTATGTTCTTGGTAAAACTATTCACAAGGCCTGACTTTTGTATTGGTATGAAATTTATTAGTGAAATCGATCTTAAGTAATCACCTGATATGGTATGATCGATTTAGTGTTATTGGTATGACCAACTCTAGGCAAAGGGGAACCGATCCTATGAATAGGTGCAACCGATCACAAAAGAGGAATCGATCCTTGTAAGAGGTGCAACACGTTTTTAGTAGTTGTGGGAACCGATACTATGAACATGTGCAACAAGTTTTAGTGAAAGGGGAACCAATCCTATGGACATGTTCAGCAAATACAAGTAGTTACCATAAGTATGTGGGGAACCGATCCTAGTACCTAGTCAACCGAATTTTCGGAAAGCTAGTGTGACTATGCACAGTACTCACATGGAGGTAGAACCGAAACTTGTATTGGTACAACCGTGAAACCCATGATTTGTGATTGAGTGTTCTTAATCAATCACATAATTCTTGAAAGTCGTATGAACTAATTGTAAACTCGTTTGGAAGTGTGGAAAATCGGTTTCAAGATTGTAAGTATGAAAGAGGACTTACAAAGTAAAGATGTCGACATACATTGAACATGTGCAGTAATGCTTATATTTTATTGTTCAAAGATATTCCTTAATAGCTAAAGGAAAATCCCGGATCGAAAAATAAGTTGAGAATCTTTTAATTAAGGTTTTTAATTTTATTTTTGGAAAATGAAAATTGGTAATGTGCATTTACTAATTGGATATTTTCTAAGAGATTTTCGGTCAATGTTTGAAAAAAGCATTTCCAGGAATTATGGAAACCGAATCTGGAATATATTGCGTATCTTGAGAATATTTTCGGTTTTGGAAATTCCTTGGTGTCCAAACTTCCTTGGTCTATAAATATCAAAGTTTGCATTTCTAGAAAACTAATCCTCAGAGCCAGCAAAACTACCTAGTTGTGTTGTTACTGGTGAAGCCGCCTATTCGGAGAGGAAAGTAACCTAATTAGGCGAAATCTCTTACGACCGCTCGGTTTAAAGACTTATTTGGGATTGAGAAGCTCTATTAGTACCGTTGGTGGGAAACTAGATAATTGCGGTTTATTATTAGTTTTCGATTGATTTGATTAACTAACGGTTGTTGAACTTTGATTGCACCTAGTTTGTTTATGCTTGAGAATCTTCTCTTCTGATATAAGAAAACTAGATCGAAGTTTCGACGGGGATCTTTAGACTGTTTGTAGATCTAAATACGTCTTGTGATAATCCATTGTTAATAGACTCCGTTCTATGCGTGATTGATCACAAGAGATTCAAGTTGATTGTGTGCAGGTGTTTATTGAAGATCTAAGAAGATTTGAAGACAAATAAGAGTTTGAAGATTTTTGATTTGGGTTCATAATATTTGGTGTGCACAATACTTGTTTCGGTTAAAGAGGATCCAACTATAATAGGTTTATCCTTGTGGTAGATTGGATTGATTAGTTGAGTAGATCGGCATCAATAAATTTCTTTGTGATTCAAAGTATTGATTGCAAAATCTAGACGATTACTTCGGTAATTGTTAGTAGATAGATATAAGGACCTGAAAAAGGAGTTTATTGAGATAAACGGAAGAGCCTTTTGTCGAACTCACATCACTTGGTTGAAAAGAGTTGATACCAAACATATTTGTTGTTCCTTTACTGTTTGGAATACGAACCAAAGGAATTGTTCCAAGTACGTGACTTATTACAAGTTGGAGGCGTGGGAGTACAGACGAAACTAGGTGAACTATAGGTTTAGTTGCTTGGTCTCAACTATACGAAGTTGGTTTGATTTTGTATAGCGACTTAATCCTGAGAGTATCAATTCTGGACAAGGTCCCGAGGTTTTTCTGCATTTGCAGTTTCCTCGTTAACAAAATCTTGCTATGTATTTTACTTTTCTATTTCCGTAATTATAACTGTTTTTATTATAATTAGAAGTAATATACACAAACCCGTTAATTCTTATTTACTTGATAGTAATCCTATTGTGTTTGATTAAGTTCGAGCCTCTTATCAAGTAAACATACTTCGTTGTTGTATTGTATCGATCTCGTATCCATAGACGATCACACAAAGTGTGAACCGATTAGTTGTATTGTCTCGACTCAGTCCATAGACAATCACTTTCAGAGAAAGGACTTATAGGTGGAAAAGTTTTAGATTGAGGTATATTTGGGTACCCTCGTCTTTTCAATTGGTATCAGAGCAGGCAAACACGAAAAGATCTAACAATCTATGTTTGATGCGCTCTTACCTATAAGACATGAGTCAAAGTAGAGTTAAGCGAGAGCAAAAACTAAAGAAAGACTCAGTTAACGTGTCACAAGATATGTGCTCAAAAGGAGATAGTTCTTCAATTTCAGGTTGCTCAATTGATGATGTCTCTAACGAGATATCTTTGAGTTTTATACTTGAGAATTCTGATGAAAGATCAAGTGTAAAAACATCTAAACTAAAGGAATTGAGCAAACAATTTCTTATTTGTTCTAATGATCTTCTTTCAGCACTTGAAAGAGAACGAGATTTAACTTTAAAGTATGAAAATCTCGACGAAGAGCATAACTTGCTGAAAGAAACATACCCACAATAATTTCAGAGTCTTAAAGATAAAGTAAGTACTGGTCTCTCTCTTTTTAAAGAGAAAGAAGGAGAATATCTCTCACGAGAAAAACGCTTTGAGGCTGATCTAGCCGGTGCTCTTGTTAAAATCAAGACGTTGGAAGAAGAAAATTTGGAACTGAAATAATCCAATGAAATCTCAAACAAGTTAACCTCAATGTTAGAAGCAAGTAGAAATCATCGTGATACACGAGGATTGGGCTATAAGGGAATAGATGCTTCCAATATTAGCAAAGAGGTAAAATTTGTTAAAGCTACAAATTCTTCTCAATCAGAGGCTTCCACTAATGACAAAGATGCTCCTATTTCTGGTAAAGAAGAAAATTCTATCAAGCCTAAGAATAGTGTTCAACCAGCAGTAATCAAAGAAGGCAATTCTGCCAATGTCAAGAAAGCAACAATGTTGAACAAAGATAAGAAGAAGAAGAAGAAGAAAACTCGTCGAGCTCCAATGAAAGAGGATACACAAAAAGGTAACATTAAAACTCATACTTCGTATATTTATACTAAGCATTGTTATTATTGTGGTAATAAAAGGAACTTGCAATAGGGATGCAAAGTTCGTAAGATGCAAGATGCACTTTCTTTTGTATCAAACGAATTGGCTAATTTTTCTCCCCGAAAGAACTCAGATCGATATTGTCCAAAGTTTAGGCAAAAGAATTATTATAATGATAGTTCAAATCGCTCGACTAGGTCATCTTATAAAAGACACGAATATAGAAAGAGAGATGACTTTGTAAATGCTAAGACAAGATCTGATGTTCCAAATTGGAGAAAATTTGTTTCGCAAAGTATTCAAAAGGACAATCATCCTAATGGTATGAAGGAGAAAGCTTCTCCTGCGAAACCCTCCTCTAAATGGGTCCCAAAATCCTCCATAGCCAAAAGGGGACCAAAAGTTAGTCACAAGAATAACTCTCAACTGTTAATCGTTGGTAACAATAATTACAAGAGTTTTCTTGAAAGACTAAAAAAAGACATCATGTCTGAATTCTCTTGTACTAGTGGATGTTGTGATAATGACACTCTTCATCACAAGTCAAATAAGAAAAACAAGAGATGGAACAAGAGAAAACAAACCAAGCAAGAGGTCAAGAATGATGATTCTGTCTTAGTCACTCGTGACAAACAAGACAAGGCTCAACTCAACACAATCTAGTTGTGTTAGAATGTGCATGCTCACCTTGGTGCTCAATCTTTTGAAAAGGTGAGAAAACACATGAAAACTGAGCACATGATCTCTCGGTTATTAGATGACTAATTAACATCTTTAGGGAGACTTCTTTTCTTCTATTCTCTTACCCTCTCTATCTATATTTGAACTTTTGATAGAAACGGTAATTTTAACTTTATGATGTTGATATCTACTGATCATATTTGTGTAGCTCTTGTTTTTACGGTTAAAAAGAGCCAAAAAACACTGAATTTGGACATCGTATGCAAAAGTTATGCCAAAAAACAGTTTAGTATTGTGATCCTTGTGGGTACCGATCCTAGTGAGAGGTGCAATACGAAGGAGTGTAAAACTGTTTTACCTATAACTTCTTCGTCCGAACTCGGAATGACCTCATTCTTTTTGCGTTGGTTTCGTAATTCAATTTGCTACAATATTGAGGTTATTGCAATACTTGATTTTACGTTGAATATTTATGGTGTATTGCAAATTGATTTATGAGATGTATGATTTCGGTTTTCATGACCTTAATATTCGATCTCATATGATGTGAAACCTTATGGTTTGGGTGACTTTTTGGTTTAGCAGGATTATGTTCTAGCCCATGTTGGCAGGCTTTATCAAAGGATCATGAGGGGTTCTGATTGAAACAATATGTGAAAAAGTCACAATATGTTGAATCATTTGGTTTAGCATAAAATCATATGTGTTTCGTGGTTTCAACTTTTGCTTGCAATAGTTAAAACCGGTTTTCAACCTTTCTCTGGTAAAGGTTGGTTGTTGTTATTCTTTTGTTTTGCATAAGGATGACAACATAATGATATTTCGATATCAATTCTCCCTGGAAGAAGATGCAAACATATTGGAGAAGAGGATGCGAAATTTGAGGTAAAGACTTTGTTAGTTAATCGTTTCCCTGTTTAAGAAAAGCATGAGTTTATTGCGTATATTTATTGCTTTTGCTTAACAAAATTTTGGTACAATTGATGTTTTATTCCATTATTTATGTATGGATGTGTGTGTGATTCAATTGTTTCCGGTTAAAAAAAACTATTGTTATCATGCTTTATTGTTTGGTATCAATTGTTTAGGCATACAAAATTTCGGTGCAATTGCGGTGCTTTAATTTCTATGTTGTTTCAATTGCTTCCGGTTGAGGTGAATAATTATGCAAGTTGATTTATTTGGTTTGTATGAATTGTTTATAGCTTAACGAAAGAAAAGTTTTACGGGATGAATTGTTTAGTCCAATTCGATTCCGGATAAGAGAAACTAAGTTAATTCTGATCTTAGTTAGACTTATCAAAGTGGAGGTTTCAGTTATTCAAGTCTAATTGAATGCCTTAACAAGGAATGCTAGTTAACTAACCTAGTACTTGTCTTGTTTGAAAGTTAAAGGTCTAAGTTATATGGATAATTAGAACCTGGTGAGAAAAATAGAGTTATCTTTATTTTGGTCTTATCGAACAAGCGATTGTATTTGTACAATCGGTTTAGCAAAGGAACTAAGGTGCTTAGTCGATTTTTGGTTTGCTAAACTATTAGGGAAAATTTCTTCGGGCAATTGTTTCCTTAGTAACATATCAAAAAAAATTACTTTGTAGTTTCGGTTTTGATATTAGTTATCAAAACTGGTGTGTGGAACCCTCGTGCTTAATAGGTTTGCAAGTCTATTTTGAGATTTGTAAGATCCTTTCGGTTTGTCCTTTATTTGCTCATACCTTTGTCATTTTGTGACAAAAAGGGGGAGAAACATATGGAGTAAACAAGTGATACTGGTATTGATTTATATTGATTGGTATCACTAAGGGAAAGGACATTGGTGCTTAAACGTGTATCTAACGAAAGAGTAAAGCATAGACTAAGGGGGAGTAGCATATCATATAATACTTGTAGTTATATGGACTACAAAGGAATAACAAAGACGTGTGAATTGATAAAATCTACCTATCTTACCGTTAGGGGGAGTATTAATCCCGAGAGTATTCAATTCTGGACAAGGTTCCGGGTTTTTTTTTGCATTTGCGGTTTCCTTGTTAACAAAATCTTGCTGTGTCTTTTACTTTTCTATTTTTGCAATTATAATTGTTTTTATTATAATTAGAAGTAAAATACACAAACGTTAATTCCTATTTACTTGATAGTAATCCTATTGTGTTTGGTTAAGTCCAAACCTCTTATCAAGTAAACATACTTCGTTGTTGTATTGTCTCGATCTCGTATCCATAGACGATCACACGAAGTGTGAACCGATTAGTTGTATTGTCTCGACTCAGTCCATATATAATCACTTTCGGAGAAAGGACTTATAGGTGGAAAAGTTTTAGATTGAAGTATATTTGGGTACCCTCGTCTTTTCAGTAGTTGAGACTAAACTCTGAGCAATTCAATTTTTATCGTGCTCCTTACGTCTTTTGGATCTCGCAAGACCCTACACACTTGATTTACCTTGTTGACGTCCCTTCTAGGCCTAACAGTTGCTTCGGGGTTGATTTCCTTCAGAAAGATATACATTCAAGGTAATATACATCTTGTTTGCTTATGAGGGATCTTCAAGGATAAATAATATATCAAATAAACCTCAAAAATTAGGATAGCTACTCTCTTCAAAAGATTATAGAGATGCCTAATCGATTCTATGTTACAAGATCAATCTAATAAATATAAAACTTGTGGAATTACAAAGTCTGAGACGAAGAGAACTTTGTAATTTCTATCAGTATTATTGCATGATCTATAGTCTTGAATAGCCATATATCATAAGAGAAGAACCCTAGAATAGACAAGAGTACGATGATCAAAGTAAGACTCCGGATATCAAGAACTATTAGGTAAAAGATAGTCTGACCAGGATTCACAAGAAACCTAGGTATTTAGACGACTATAGCCACAACTAGGACAAATCGTGTCATGATTCATATTCTAGTATGAAAAGAATCCTCTATTTATAATGATGAACAAGGCTAGGTAGCTTACAATCAATGCTGAGTTCGTGAACTAGTTTCTATGTTTACGAAATACTTTGACACCAACTAAGCTCAACTTCTCAATATAAATTGATCATGTAAGCTTGTGAAAAGTTTTCCTTAAATTACAAAGAAGAATGTGAACCCTCGTATTTATCTATACAAATTATCGTGCATCAAAAGGTTGGCTTAAGAACAATGGTTAAGTTTATTCACAAACCATCAAGAAATCATCGAGTTCGATAAATCTCAAAGACTAAATCAGTTTGTGAACCTACCAAAACAGTTGTGAACAAATTGTCGTCTCGGAGTTCAGGATATTTTGTATCTAAAAATTCACGAACTGTCCAAATCAGCTCGTATACTCAAGTTACAAAAAGTATCCAGGAACCTGTTAAAATCAACTAGTTCGTGACTTTAGGATTCAAATTATCCAGGAACATCTCAAAATCAACCAATTCGACCTGACCAAATTAGTTCGTCTATGTGAGTCTATAAGAGATTTATTTATCAAATATATTATAGTCAGTTTTTACATACATTTGATGATGAAGTCCTTGTAGATGTCTTGGTTGCTCTTCAATCTTCAATCTTCAAGTTCGTTTGGTGAATTCTCATATTCAACTACCATGCTCTATCCTAGTCCGAGACTGACTGTAGTAGACTATCAATCAAGATATAATTTGTTCAACCAAATTTAGCAACAAACTTGACATACCTATCTCCCATTTTGTCAATTTTAATGACAAAACTACCAATTACATAAGGATTCAAAAATAAATAAGCTTTCAACTCAATCTACATAATGCTTTTTGGTTTATTGAATCTTTAACATTTTTGAATTCTATGTTCTTCAAAGTATTCTATGGTTCGGCATGTGTTTGTTCAACACCTTGTTGTTGAAGATCCGTAGCTTGATAACAACTAATGAAAGTACTCAAGTTAGAGCATATACAAAGAATAATTAATCTACTCAATGGTTTTTATACCAGTGTGTAGTAGTTTTACCTACTTTAAAGTCAATTCTACCAAAACTTCAAAGCAATACTACTGTGATATGTTCTTGATGAGTGCCAAATATTGCATATTTCTACATCTTTTTATTGGCATTTAACTCATCTTTTGTGCTCAGAAATCAGATATTATCCCAGATTCTGTATTTTCTTTGTTTTCAAGAATAAATATTTGTACTAATTAATTTTGTGTTTTTAGGTAGTAAATAAAGCTCGGAGAAATTGAGGAGCCAAAAGAGCAGAGAATTGGAGGCGAGCGTCTATGGAGCAAAAAGCCAAAGCCCGCACACGCATCAGTTGCAGCCCAACAAGGAGCAACCCATTCTCAAGACATGGGCTTGAGCAGTCCAAGAACCGGCCCATAATCCAAATCCAAGACCCGTTTTACTCTGAGCCGTCAGATTTGCTCCTCCGAGATCCAACGGTCGCTCCATCCGTCCCATCAGTTCTCGCTACTCCCGCTCAACACCGCAACCACCTATATCATTACCCATTCGACCAAACCCATTTCTCATTTCAGTTTTCTCTTTCTTCTCCCCCGACACTTTCAGAGAAACCAGAGCTCCACCTCCTTCACCCGACCAAGCTCTGAGCAGAGCCACCTTCTGCTTCTCCGACCAGCCACCAACAGCCGCCCTAGTACACCCGCCTTCATCACCTCCTAATTGCTCTCTAGCTCTTCCATAGCTTCTTCCCTAGAAGCTAAGTGAGAGATAGAAATAATTAGGATTAGGTTTTCACAGATGAGGAGGAACATCAAAGTAAGGAGTTTTCAGAGCCGATTGAGCAAAGCCGACACTGATTCAGCGATGTGGGTGAAAGGGTATTCTTTTATTTTTCCAACTTGAAGTAAATTAGGGTTTTGAATTTGCATGTATAAATAGGGCGAGGATGAGTTTGTAAGAGGTTATGCCTGGACTAGCCAGAGCACCAACTTAGTTTAATTTGTATTGTTTTAACTATGTTCTAAGTTAAATTGCTAGGGTGTTGATGAAACCCCTAATTTCCATGTCAAGCATATCTAATTTAGGTTTTATTCTTGCAGTGTATAATATGCTAGGATTAGTAATTAATTGATGAAGCTTATGACCTCGTGATGAGTTGTCTTGTAAGAAGACAACTCATACTAGGGGGAGTTAGTAGAATTAGTTAATGAACATCTACCTTAAACCTTCAAGTGAAGGTACAAGAACATAGCTCAAATTACATTGCCTGAGCATGAGATTAGAGGTGGATTCACCACCCTGGTGCTTTCCAAATTGTCACAACCTATTTGCTGTTTTAGTTTAGAGTCACAACAACAACTCAGTCGCATCGACACAAAATCAACTTACAACTGTGTTACACTTTCCTTGAATTCAGTCTAGCAAAGCTTTAGATCACTTATGCACACTCCATTTCCCTGTGGATCGACCTGTACTTGCCACGCCTCCAACAGGCGCTGTGCACTTGCAGTTTAACGTAGGCGAAAGCACTTTTCCCAGCCTACCAAGTTTTTGGCGCCGTTGCCGGGGATTTGGTAGTGTGCTGTGTTGATTACTTGTTTACTTTACTGATTTTCAGTTAACCCTGTATATATGTGTTAGATTATCTTGTTTTCCTGCTATTGTAGTTGTTGTAGCTTGTCTTATTGCATAGTAGATGTAGTTTGAAACTCACTGCCTCATATGTAAATTTCACTTTTGATTCTTAGTTACCTTACATAATCTGCATATTAGTTAGTTATAATTTCAATCATGTCATTTGCATCTCTGTTCCATTATATAATCTGATTGCTAGTGTAACTTAGCTTAACATGTACATCTCTGCATCTGTTATTGCTGGTTTTCTTTTGTGCTTCTTCTAGCTCATTGTTTCTTGCAGCTTGTAACCTGTTTTTCTCTCAGTTTGTGCATGCTATAGCTTAGAGAGTAAGCCTGCTAGTTTGCACCTGTCAACACCTGTTGCTTACTCAGCACTAGAGTATAACACAATCATCGGCTCAATACATTGTAACATTCATCCTGAGCACACTCATTTGTAGCTTGCACTCACTCTGCATCCTAGCAATTGTTGTTTCGGCTCCATAACATCACTGAACCTTGTTGTCAGTTATTGTTATCCTTTGTCTCAATTTGTACCTTAGGTGTAGCTCTGAATTTTGCCATAGCATTAGTGCCCTCTTGCTTTAACTGTGCAATATTGGGAACTGAGATTGTTTTGCTGAGCTAGCAGGTACCTGCAACATCTGCTGTGCAACCAAGGAAGAAGAAAAGAAAAAGGTGCAGAGCAGTGTGGAATTGCCTAAACCCGATTTTTATCGGTGGTATCGCTTTCTAACTTTGCTCTGTGTGGTGAATGTATATGTGATACTCCATTGATGCATGAGAAATTAGAGACTTGCAAAACCCTGAGACCCTGCAATTGTTGGTGTGCATCTGAATGATCCATATATCACCTTAAATCTGTGTGCACAACTGTCAAAACTAGTCTTTAAATCTGTGAGCTATTATTGCCTGACAAACTAGCCAATGAGCTGTGATTTTGAGGATTAGCCAAACCTGTAACTGACCTGTACATTACTGAAAAGCTGCTGAGCA
Source organism: Papaver armeniacum (assembly GCA_023531295.1). Classification (NCBI taxonomy): domain Eukaryota; kingdom Viridiplantae; phylum Streptophyta; class Magnoliopsida; order Ranunculales; family Papaveraceae; genus Papaver; species Papaver armeniacum. The sequence goes on from JAJJWW010018816.1 coordinate 149,317, forward strand.
TCTGTGTATGTACATCTGTAGGTCTTGTTCACCTGATAAGCTGAGCACCTTTAAATATTTGCATGTTACCACCTTTGCATGATAAAACCTCTAGCTAGCTACCTTGTTAGGTATTGCTCACACCTGAAATCCTTGTGCTTGTGTGTTCTGTGACCTTACCTTACATTGCCCTGTGCTCAGCTCCAGCCCCTGAAGCTGTTGAGCTTGAGCTGCAACTTGGTTAACCAAGTTTGCTGCAAGCCCTACTTGACATCAACTGAGTGAGTTGATGCAACTGACCCTGTTGAACCATCAGCCATGTCACCTGTATGCATGCGCTATTCTGACAACGTGTGCAAACCTGTTGACCAATCTTGCTGATAATTGAATGTATGCCATGCTCACATGAGGAATTAGTTTCCAGCTTTGCTGACAAACCTGTTGAACCTCTTAACATGCTTGCATAACCACCTGTGTTGCATACCCAGCCATAGGCACTAGATATCAACTGAGTTGGTTGACATTAGCTAGACCTGTTGATACCCTAGCAATCAACCCTGCTGCTACCTTGCTTCATAACAAGTGCCCTGTGGTAGTGCTTAATGCAAACCCTAACTCTCTATCTATTGCATCCATTGCCATATATGCATCTGTGAACCAGCATCTGTAGGTTGTGTGTGTGATCCTGTGGCACTTGGTAGAGTGTCGAGTAACTGCTTTTGCATTAGCTGCTCACTTGTGTATGTCACACACCCTGCAACTCTTGATCCATGCTCATTACCCTGTGCACTCTCCAACAACAATAATCAAATCTCCTGTGTGCTTGAATTAGGTGTCATTTTGTGCTTAATCTGTGTGAAATCCACATAACCAGTGTTGTGTTGTTCAGTGCATAAGCTGAGCTGCACTTAAAGCTCTGCCATTTAGACCTGCCAAACTGGGCTGGAACCCAGTTCCATTGGGCTGTGCATTTGCACACGACCTGGGCTCTGCACAAACTGAAGCCCACATAACTGGGCCGTACAACAACTGGGCTTTGCATAACTTGGGCTGCGCATTTACAGCAACACCCAGCAATTCTGTGTGCTGAATTATAAGAATTGGTGTGTCGGCCCTGTGGGCTTTGCTTCCCTGTTTTGAGACATCATTGGTTATACCTGCTTGATGTGTGCTAGGCTATGGCTGCTTCTTTTTGAGTTCAAATTGAGTTGCTAGATCATGTCAGGATTTTGGTCTGCAACTGGGGATGAAAACAAATCCATCAGAGAGCTTGCTTACGAGCATGCTCCACAATATGAATCCCCCAGAGACCATAGTGATTTTAGGGAATATTATGAACCTTCTCAAGGCCCTGACCTTGAATACACACACCCTAATCATTATGACCACATGTATCATCAACCGCCATGGGAGGATGAGCAATTCTATCCTCCAATGAATCCATGTATGCAGTCTATAATGGAGAACATCAAACTCATAGAGCAAAACAATGCTAGGTTTGAATTGAATGCAATGCATGATCATCCATATAGCAACATGTCTGAATTTCCCTTCTCTAGTGAACCTCATGCACAACCATGCAGTGAATATCCATATGAGGCATGCATACCCACTAGTGAAGACTCTCCTTCAATTGAACAACTCACTATGATGCTTCAAATGAATCTAACTCAGTTACAAAATGAAGAATGGAAGGAAGTTCATGATAGGATGTGTGCTTCTATTCCTACTCATGCAAATGACACTGAATATGAACCTAATCTAGAGGTAAATGAGTGCACTAGAAATGCTACAATTTTGAATAGGGAAATGCATTTTTGTTATGATGATGAATATGATATGTTAGAAGAGCATGTGTATGCTGAAAATATGGTGGAACCTTTGGGTTCAGAGACATTCTTCTCTACTGTGAACCTTATGAATGATGCTTTTTCTAATATTCAATCCATACATACATGTGATGCTGAATTGGGGTTTGAACAATTGTTCGCTGAAAATGAGCATGCTACACAACTTGTTTGTGACTTAAGAAAGGATGAATCTTCTGTTGACACTAATGTTCTTATGGATCATGATATTATTTTTGTGTCTGATTCCCTGCCCATGTCACAATATGTTGCCTCCTCTGATTTGCCTATGCATGACACAAAGCTTTTGGATAATGATGATTATGACATGGAGATTGATGAATTGTTTTATGCAAGTGAACATGATTTACCTAATCTCTTTCCTAAGCCACAAATTGAAACTCCTCTACCAAACCTAGATGTGGTTTGTAACAAAATTGCAAAACCAACTTTTCTGAGAATGCCTAATCTAGGATTGGAACTTTGTGCTTCCCAAGTCCTCTTGGACTATTTCGCACCAAAGTATAACACCTTTAAGGAGCCACAGTTGGAATGTGTATATCTGCTTGTTCTTAGAAAAACTCATTTTGAATTAGACCTTGTGCATGATGTACCTTTAAAATTGCAAGATTTTGTGTTCAAAAACACATCTGTTGACAAGTTTAGGTTTGGGGGAAAATCGTTCACGTTTCCAATCTTACCTGCACTCTCATGTTATATTTGTGTAAGGCTGTTGATGTCTCTGCATATCTTCTTTTGGGTTGATCCTCAACTCTTTAGATTGTTGGTGTATGGTGAATTTTCATTGTATATAATCCAGTAGGACTTGTTAAATTTTCTATCTTGATTCGGTTGAGTCTTCTTTTTATTGTGCTAATCCGATATGATCTCCGCTGAGAATGTTGGATTCTAGCCTTGACTAATGAAGCTCTAACCTTGTTTCCACCGACATCCGGTAATCTCTTCCCTTTTCTCTACTCAACATAGTTCTCTTGGTATGTGACTGTTTAAATTCTTATCCTCTGTTGACACATTGAGGACAATGTTTGATTTAGGTTTGGGGGTGCATTTGCATATAGAGTTTTTAGTCTTTTATTTCAAAAAAAAAAAAAAAAAAAAAAAAAAAAAAAAATTTGTAAATATGTACATAAAAACCTCCAACTTTTAGAGATTTTAGAGTCACTAGCATGCTTCTAGCTATGTTTACATGGGGAGTCTGGCCGAAATAACAGAACTTGGAAGTATTGGAGAACACAATCGGGTTTCTTAGTTGATTAGAGCGTTAAAATTGGATTTAACCATACCGGAGGGCGAATTAGGTGCTATTTTGATATTCGGTAGTAGAATTGTGATCACCCATAGTGGAGACTACCCATTTTACATCAAGCGAGGCACCAACCTTCATTTTTTGCAACTTTCTAGAAAAGCTGTTAGAGTGTGTGTCATCGTACGTCAATTCCGGGTAGGAATGGTGAGCTACCCAACTTCGCACCACTTTTAGCACTATTTTTGATCTCTTGAGTGCTAATTTTGTCAATCATGAGGGTGACGTTTAAAGATGAAAACTCCTTCTAAATATCGATTTGCAGTTAGCATCACTCTCTCCCTCTCAACAACATCAACACATTCATAGAAACACATCATCGTCAGCAAGCGGAGCATCATCAGAATATTTGAAGAAAAGTTGAGATAGTCCAAGGTTTACATGCAACAAAGAAGAGAAAAGAAAATAGGATGAGAATTAGTGAAGTTTATGAAATCAAGACAATACAAGTTTTATTGTTTTATTGTTATTTTCATTTCATGTGTTATTAAAAAAAAAAAAAAAAAAAAAAAAAAAAAAAAATTTGTTTGTCAAGTTTTTGTGAAGTTCAGAAGTTCGTCATCAACAATTGAAGACCGAAGACCGAAGATTGAAGACATTTCTATGAATGCTGAGAGAGAGTAATGTTAATTGCCGATCGGGTGAGAAGGTAAGTGAGTACTCTCATCCTTGCTAATGGTTGATTTCCTTTCTTAGAGATCATCAGAAAAAGATTCTTTTTGTCCACAACTCGTGGAGTCTCCGAAATTATTTCGGAAGGTTATCCTTCTTACCTTCAACGTGTGCGGGATTTCTCTCTTTATTCCCGCCGCACACATGAGAGACTAAAAAAGCGATCTTTTTGAGTGCAATTATCATAAAACCCTAATGGTGAGGCAGAAGTCGAGGCTTATGATCACAATCGAATCCGAATTCTTTCATATGGTATGGTTATTTCTCGCTCAGCACTTAAGGATGAGAATGCGTTCTTTGGTAGTTCTAACTTCGTGTTACTAGCATGCATAAACTCTATGTCCTCATAGCTCCTTGGATGCTTGAGACTCTTTTACACTCTGAAATTGGAGAAGGTTTTGTGGGTACACCTCTGGTAAACCCTCACGAGACTACAACTCGTCCACTAGGGACACCTAGCGGTTTAAAGGCTTAGTGCATACGCTAAATGCATTCGAGAGACCAGCGACAGTGGTATAGTTAGGATTTCTTAATTTCTGTTTCACTTGAGGACAAGCAAAATTCAGGTTTGATGAGTGCCAAATATTGCATATTTCTACATCTTTTTATTGGCATTTAACTCATCTTTGTGCTCAGAAATCAGATATTATCCCAGATTCTGTATTTTCTTTGTTTTCAAGAATAAATATTTGTACTAATTAATTTTGTGTTTTTAGGTAGTAAATAAAGCTCGGAGAAATTGAGGAGCCAAAAGAGCAGAGAATTGGAGGCGAGCGTCTATGGAGCAAAAAGCCAAAGCCCGCACACGCATCAGTTGCAACCCAACAAGGAGCAACCCATTCTCAAGACATGGGCTTGAGCAGTCCAAGAACCGGCCCATAATCCAAATCCAAGACCCGATTTACTCTGAGCCGTCAGATTTGCTCCTCCGAGATCCAACGGTCGCTCCATCCGTCCCATCAGTTCTCGCTACTCCCGCTCAACACCGCAACCACCTATATCATTACCCATTCGACCAAACCCATTTCTCATTTCAGTTTTCTCTTTCTTCTCCCCCGACACTTTCAGAGAAACCAGAGCTCCACCTCCTTCACCCGACCAAGCTCTGAGCAGAGCCACCTTCTGCTTCTCCGACCATCCACCAACAGCCGCCCTAGTACACCCGCCTTCATCACCTCCTAATTGCTCTCTAGCTCTTCCATAGCTTCTTCCCTAGAAGCTAAGTGAGAGATAGAAATAATTAGGGTTAGGTTTTCACAGATGAGGAGGAACATCAAAGTAAGGAGTTTTCAGAGCCGATTGAGCAGAGCCGACACTGATTCAGCGATGTGGGTGAGAGGGTATTCTTTTATTTTTCCAACTTGAAGTAAATTAGGGTTTTGAATTTGCATGTATAAATAGGGCGAGGCTGAGTTTGTAAGAGGTTATGCCTGGACTAGCCAGAGCACCAACTTAGTTTAATTTGTATTGTTTTAACTATGTTCTAAGTTAAATTGCTAGGGTGTTGATGAAACCCCTAATTTCCATGTCAAGCATATCTAATTTAGGTTTTATTCTTGTTGTGTATAATATGCTAGGATTAGTAATTAATTGATGAAGCTTATGACTCTGTGATGAGTTGTACTTGTAAGAAGACAACTCATACTAGGGGGAGTTAGTAGAATTAGTTAATGAACATCTACCTTAAACCTTCAAGTGAAGGTACAAGAACATAGCTCAAATTACATTGCCTGAGCATGAGATTAGAGGTGGATTCACCACCCTGGTGCTTTCCAAATTGTCACAACCTATTTGCTATTTTAGTTTAGAGTCACAACAACAACTTAGTCGCATCGACACAAAATCAACTTACAACTGTGTTACACTTTCCTTGAATTCAGTCTAGCAAAGCTTTAGATCACTTACGCACACTCCATTTCCCTGTGGATCGACCTGTACTTGCCACGCCTCCAACAGGCGCTGTGCACTTGCAGTTTAACGTAGGCGAAAGCACTTTTCCCAGCCTACCAGTTCTCCCCCTTAGTCTTTACTTGGATTTTCTCTCTACATTTGAAGTTTATCTTCGCATAAGTAATTCACTTCCCCTTTAGACAATGCTCAGTAAATTTATATGTCTTAGTAGATTACTATTAAATAATTCTCCCCCTTTTCTCATAAATTAACATAGGGTTCGAATAGGAATCATAATAAATTAAGCCTTAAGAGATTATAGACACTAATGACAACATACCATCCTTTTTAGATGATTCCACTAAGTTCCACAGACTTAGAATCTTCACTAATGAGAGGTTTTTATAGGTATGTTCTCTCCTAAAATTCCCCAACCGCAATCCTGATAAAGATATGACAATTGAGTATAACATGAGCGACCTTTCACTATACAAGAGAAGGATTTTCCTTGGATAATAATTGTACCCAATATTTTTCTCACTTCTCGCCAGTTATGAACAAGGAAGTTTAGAAATAATAACCTTAGATTTTATAGGATTCAAGAGCCATTATTCTTAAGAGAAAAATAATCATCAACAAAAATTTACTCCTCTTAGTCAGTTACGAACAAAGAGTAAAGAGTGTAATTTTTGTGATACGTTTTCACACCAGATATTATTTTATTCTATCCATGTAAGGACGTAGAATTTAAAGTCACAACCTTATTCCCTACCACTTACGTACGAGAGAAATAAAACGATGACTACGAACTATCTACAACTTCAAAAATTAATCGGATAGCATTGAAGAATTAATCAATCGGATAGCATTGAAAAATTAAGATGGACCTAGAATCAATAACAGTGCTCCATTCAGCAAGCTCCACACAATTTTCTAAAACTTAAAAATTAGGGCAACATGGATGTGTGAGTTCTATTTGAACTAGAACATCACTGCCACAGTGGGGGGGGGGTCGATCGAAGAAAAACAAAACACCGCTTCAATTTCCGAAAATTGTGTCTAAAGTGAAAGTATCACTTTCCTGAAACGGAGGAGTACATCGTTTTATTAGTTGCAACGGAAAATTAGTTGACGCATAAACCAAAATATGATTGCATAATGTGTTATGCATCCTTTGTGGTGGTTTGCATAATGGCTATGCATTCAATTTTCGAAAATTGTGCCTAAAAGATAAACACCTCGGAGTTTTTCGTAAAAACTCTAAATTTGATATTGTTGTTTGTGCTCATTGTGTAGATGATTTTATATCCTTAAAAAAAACTCATTGTGTAGATCTATTTAAAATCTTTCCGACGAGATAAAATTTGTAAAATTCCAAGGCACGGATTTTTAGATATGTTATATTCTAGTTTGCTTGCCAATTATACCCCTGAAAAAAAATAATTTGCATAAATCATAAAAGGGAGGGACAGTTTTATGAGCAATCGTCACCGAAATCCTAAGATTTCGGTTTTCCTGCCGATCCCTCCAATGTTTGGTTCAACCCAAATAGAAGGACAAGCGAGTCTGTCCGAATAAATTTGTTAAGTTTGAATATTTTTTTCCAAGTCTGCCCCTCCATCAAAGTTAGAAACCAACCATAGTTAGGCTTTATATTTGGGTTAGGAGAAATGGGTGAGTTTGGGAAACCGATTTGAATATGGTTAGCATATAGTGTGGAGATATTTTTTCTCTCTATCAGAAGTACTTTACCCTACGGAGCTGCCATTGATGGAGAAATTGTAATTCAATTATTTGTTTTGGGTTGGTGATACTGATTCTGAGATTCATTTTGATTTCTCAGGTTAGTTTTTTATTGATTCATTTACGAATTTCATCATGTATTGTGTATTTCGATCCTGTTTGAGTGTTTACCCATCAATTTGTTGAATATGTGCTGAATTTATTTATGGATTTGATTTAAACTTGTTGTTCTTGTCGACAGTACACATGATCACCATGAGCTTAAACTGTTTGTTTGTATGTCGGATAAACCGAGTTAGTAAATTGTATTTTAGGTACCTAGTGTGAGATGTATGATTAGCATCCATCCAATTTCCCACTTACTTCATACTCCGGCTTGCGTGAATATTAGCAGAAGAAACATCAGCTTAGTGGATACCCATTTAATTGTTAAAAATGCATGGGTGCTAAAAATATCTTTACTTCCAACTCTTATCTCTGGCTTGATAATTATCTTCTTGGTTGCTTAGCTAGCGGGTGTCCACTGTTGTTTGTATGATATCCATCCGGGGTCATGGACTGTGTGCGGTTGATTGGTTCCTGTTTTTTTCGTGACCCAAAGTGGAGCTTCATTTTCTTATCATTTTCAGAGCAGACCGAACAAGTAGTAGCTGTGCTATCGGAAACTTATTTTGTTTCGTGGTAATTCCCATAAAGGATACATTCCTTCAGGAGTACCGATATGTCCCATCTCATCAAAGTTTAAAGAGGAAAATGAGAGACCCATTTTTAAGCTTATTTTATTAACAGGCCACAGACGCACATAAGTTTGGATGTATTTATTGTTCCCAGTATAATGAACCTTTTTATCGTGGAGTTACAACTAATTATGATTTTCTTATGCAGAAACTGGCTGACTATGTAGGGGGATTTGTCCCCAAGTGCAGCAGATCATCAATCCTCTTGTCTTGTCAAAATCGGTGATGGCCAGCTCTCTACAAGGTTTATCACTTTCTTATTACAGCAATCTGTAGAGTTTTCCAACAGTACTCATTATCTTTGTACTACTGGTAACAGACCGTATTGATCATTGTGCTCCTGTAATGTATCAGAATGTACTAGTTGTATCCCTTTAGCTCGGTTAATTTCATCATAATATTTGTCCCCAAGTGCTCATTAATAATGCCACTGACTATCTTGCTAGTGTGTCACATCTCCTGTTTGATGTATATTGTTTATTTTCGTTTTCCTTTCCTTGTGTTTCGGGGCATTGTAAAGAGAAGAGCAGACCACATATTCGCACTAAGAGAAGCTAGCCCCATTAAATCGGTTAGAAACACTTTGAAATTTTGATATAGTGTCGGATGGGACATGTTGATATCAAATTCGCAAAACTGAAATGAATTTACCTGGGTTTCCTTATGCAGCTTTCCGATTTGGAAGACATAGGACTTTCCTCAAAGCAAGTATAGACTATAGTTCACTAGAGTTCTTATTTCAAGTCTTTTTTATTATTCATTGAGTTGAAAAGAAGAACAAAGTAATAACTGGAAGAAAAAAATGCTTCAGGTGAACGACATAATTGGAAGTACTGCAAGAGGTTATTTGACTAAAAAGTAGTAGATGCAAGCAACCTTAGTTATTGGGCAAGTCATACACGACATGGCTTAGTTGATGCTTGGTTTTGATGATACTTGAAGACTTATATGCAAAACAAAGCAGCTTGCCAGTCTAAAGCTTTCACCAGCATAACAAGAGGTGTGGCTGCTGATCTCTAAGTAAAGAGAAACAGATTTATCTAATCAATATAAGTAATTAAGAACAATTTAACATCACAGTTCCCTTTTCCTGTTTCACCTTGCTATTGCAATATGTTGTTTTTCTCTGTTGTGTTCCAAGATAATGTAATGAATTTTGAAAAGTAGACCAGGACCGGGGGTGCCCAATCTTGGAAGGTCCAACGCTGGTCATGATCTTATATGTATCTGGCACAGAAAAAACATATGCATTCTATCTCTTTCCGCTTAATGCAAGAATTGTACACTTATAAATGCTTGATAACTAGAACAACCGATCATGAAGCGTCTCTCTAGTTTCCTATTATGGTGGCTAAGCTTCTCTCTAGTTTCCTATTATGGTGGCTAAGGGAATTATGTATCCTTTTAGGCCTATTCTTTGACCTCCTTTTTAGTTTTTGCTAGTAAAGTTTGTAGTTTCGAACAATCGGTTACTTATGGGATGTGATTGGAATTAAAATACCAATTAGTTGGTCCAAGTATCGACTAGTTGTGCTGGAGGTATAGCATGACATAATGAGGGATTGGTAATATCAAAACACTTCTTCACAGCAAATGACACGAAGAATAAATACATATCATTTTGGTTGTATAAAATAAATTGGGTACCAGCTACGACGGTCATATAAAATAAATTGGTAACATTGATCCGATTGTTGTATAAGTTAAACTGGGAAGCTTATTTCGAAAGTCGTATAAATTAAATTGGGGAGATGATTCAGATGGTTAAGTTAACCGCCTAAAGGGTGTTTCAGTCATTTCAGCATAGCTCCCTTACAACCAGGGTTGACCTGTTTGACTCTGTCCGTCAAAATATGTTGACTGAAACCTTGTCCGGGTGTGAGGCTTGACCAATTCCTTAGGATTTCTCTGACGATTTCTCCAGTTTTATCTAGTGAAAAAGTAACCAAAATTTTGATCACACCAAACCATTTCCAATCTTTTTATCAAATTATACATTTACGTTACTCTGCATTTTATAAAAAAGTGGCCCTAAAAGGGACTCTCTTCCTTCGGGCTCTCCGACCGGTCGGCCCAAAGTTGAGGAACAAACAAATCTAAAACTAACTTTTAAAATCCTAACTCATTGAGAGAGCGTTTTCCCCACGTTGAATGGTGCCCGGAGAGGACACTTGGCGATACTCAAGGGGTTATAAGCCAAACACCCTATTTCAAATCCCGTTTTCTAAAGATGAGGCCATAACATCCTGAGAAAAGAGTTCTCACGTTAAGCCTGGAGAGGACACTTGGCGATACTCTATTGGTCAAGGGGTTATAACTTGCCAAACACCCTATTTCAAATCCCGTGAGATTTAACCTAAATCCCATGAGGCCATAACATCCTTGCAGAAATAACAATCATCCTTACAGAAATCTTACGATTCCGTGCTAAAAGGTTTAAATAGCAAAATTCTTGAACTAGCTTGATGATAGTAGACATGAAAGCATCGTAGCATTGGTTAGATAAACAATGATAAGGATTGTAGTTGCTTTGTATTATGATTTCGTTTGCGTTATGAGTGATCAGACCAGGTATGGATTTGCTTTTGGTTTTCTGTTTTTTCTTTTTCTTCTAATATCGTCGTAAATTATGCATTGGGCTGTTCAGGATTAGGGTATGATGATCTTTACTACAAAACCCTAACCCTAACCCTATTTTTTGACTTCATGAATTGAGCTGTTAGCGGCTTTTACTATTTTTGTTGCAAGTTAAATGATTTCACTGTAATTCCAGTCTCAACCATTGTTTCTTTTTTGACTAATCAAGATAGATTTTCTTGCTGCAAAATATATGCACAATTACATCTACAAAAGGCGGGAGCGCACAAATATTATGCAAGGTTACCTTGCTCATATATTTAGGTTCTGACTTGAAATTTGGTTAAATGTTCTCCTGTAATCTTTAACTAAATGTTACGAGTAATTTTCTTTTTAACAAAATTAAAACTATTTTCATAAAACTATTATCACACATTAAAACTATTTTCTAGGTAGTACGGAGGTGCTTTATCAAGTGGATGAGTTACGATTAGATTGGTTATCTACCAAAAGCAAAAGAAATGCACTGCGAAGCCAACCATCTACGGAGATCCATTGTTGTTGTTCTGGCATACCCGTTGTTGCTGTTGCGCGAATGGAGCTGATGCAACCTACTGATGTGACGTACCCGATGCTTCTGCATTTGCTGTTGCTACGTACTGCTGCCGCTGCTTTGTACTTGCACACCTGCTGATGTAGCTACTCCATACGTGCTGTTGTTGCTGCTGCATACTGCTCCTGCTGCGAACCTGGTGTTGGTGCGAAACTGCGAACCTTATTTTTCATAAGATTCATAGCAGGTAATCAAAGAGTACTTCTATAAGCATAATACGCATAATACACATAATACAAATTGTAATCTTGGGTAATGTTTCATTTGCCTGTTCTTCATGTGGCTATAATTTCCATTTTCACTATCGGATTAAACTAATTGATTTCGTTCGAATGAGTTCTTTTATGAAAAAATTTTCTATTTGTTAAATTTTAATACGCATAACGTCAATTTCAGAATTCATAATGATGTGCTGCTCATGCGTAACAGGTTATCAACATGGCAGGACGTCTACTCGCTGAAATACCAAATATTCTCCGCTAAATTGCAGACCAAAAAATAGGATCAAGAGGCCTTACGACAAAGCTTGAGGGGTTGCTAAAGATAGAGGAGGCAGAATCTGAGGTGAGAAATTAAGGTTTCTAACTTTTTGTTATCCAATATTGTTTCCAACAAAAAAATTCCTAAATTTCAAGGATCAACTTTCATTAGTTGTTGGAGTCTGCCGACTAATTGTTTTTGGTAAAACATGTATGTAACACTGCCAATAGATTAGGACACTTGATATTTTGACCATAAAAAAAAATGAAATGTTCAATTACTGGATTCATGAAATGTAACTCCTGCCATGCGTCCATGATAGTAGCAACACCATTTGGTGACTAGGAAAGGTATAATCACGAGTCATAAAAACATTTCACCTAGCTTCAAACTGATAGTTAAGAGCCAGACCTTTCGTTTTCATTTGTCCTGCGATTAGTTCCCTTTTGAAACTTCCAAAAAACTAGCATGTTTCATCAATAACTCAAAGTAGAATTCCAAAAACCGTTCTGGTTTTAGTTTTTTATACAAATAAAGAATTTGGGTCTCTAATTTTTCACAATTATTTGCAGAACAGGAATACTTCTGTAGCTTATTAACGAGACAAACAACATACTCCGTTCTTCAGTTTTCATAAGTTACAAGTCTATATATTAAACACCGTTGGGGTTGTTTTTCCTTATGCAGAAATCTTGAAGAAGAGATATGAGATGCAGTGTATTGGTACATGGGCTGTGGTGGCATAAACGAGAATGTATTATGCAATTCCTTCCAGCCACACATAATTGGAATTTTAAACGGGTCCAACCCCAAGGAATTCACAGCGTTGTATCTAATTACAATCCCCACGCATGGGAAAATGCAGGTTGGTGTCTGTTGGAGGCAATGTATGGTTGTATGTTAATTATACATCTCTGTAAGTAATTTATAGATGAAATTTTACCTTGATATTTTTTAAGAGTTTTAGGTAAGTTTTATTAATGATGATCCGCCAACCAAATCCAAACTTCTCACCCGATGCGTAGCACAGGTTACATGCCAGTTTTGTTAAAAGAATAAGAAGGTTTAAATTTAATGCATCTCAACGGGGCGAGGCGAAGCCGAGCCACACCAAATCAAAAATGCATCGCGACGGGGTGAGGCGAAGCCGAGCCACACCAAATCAAAAATGCACCGCGACAGGGCGAGGCGAGGCGAAGCTGAGCTTTACCAAATCAAAAATATGGTCAAAAGAAAAAAGATGCTCGATACGTAGCATGATATCCTCAGATATAGTGTAGAAGGCATTTTTCTTCATGGCAGATGAATGAAGTATCTTCATTTTATCTATTTTGGCAGATAAATGAAGTATTCTTCATTTTTCTTCAGTATAGCATAAAACAAATAACATTTTCTATAAATACAGATGAATTATTTATCGTCTTTGAGCAAATAACAAAAGATGTAATCCAAACACTTCGATTGCTCACTTTTTTTTCATTTCTTATTCTGCTTAATTGTATATGTACAAAGCCACACCAAATTCAAGGTTTAGCCCATCGCTCCGACTCACCAAATTCAAGGTTTACTGCATCAAAATCACCAAATAAAAAATGCATCCGAGGAGAAGCCGAGCCACACCAAATCAAATCAAAAATATGGTTAAAAGAAAACGATGGGTGAAGGCAAATGATGGAGGATGATTTTGGGGTCTACCCGGCCGAACTTTACCAAATCAAAAATATGGTTAAAAGAAAAAGATGCCTAAGAATTTTATAAATATGGAGGATGATTTTGGGTCTCAACCCCGTAGGAGGGTTGGGTGCGTCAAGAACACTAGGCATTTTCATTAAAATCTAGTAAACGTCAAATCTCGGTTATTATATACTTCCACCTCCCACAAATCGAGAAACTTTTGGTGTTCGCACAACTTTTAAGGAAAATATGAAAGAGAATACTTTTTGAGTATTTTTTTCTCATGTTAAGATTTTGAATTGTAATATCTCACAAACTAAAATAAAAAAAAAAATGTTCTAAGAGCAACCACAGTGGTCGACTAAAACCAAATATTTGGTCGAAAACCCAAACACTACGGAGAGGAGTAAAGAGCAAATACCGGACTAAAACCAAAAACCAAACTATATTTGGTCTTTGGTTTGGTTTTGGTCTGGCGTAATTTGACACTACGCCTGATTGGGGCGCAATTATGAGTTACGTTTGGTAGAGACGTAACTTTAATCTACGCTTGTTTGAAACGTAATTTTAATCTACGCCCGACGAGACGTAATTTGGATTTGCGCCTGGTACCAGGCGGTATGTTTAAATTGCGCCCCATTGAGACGTAATTTATACTCCCGTTTCACCGGGCGGGCTTTAAAAATCCGTCCCATCATCAGGCGCATCTTAAAATTACGCCTGTCAATACTCGGGAGCAATTGCAGTAGTACGCCCCATGCTTCCACCATTTTCATTCTATTTTTCTTTTGTTTTTGGCAATGTCTTATTCTTTGAATAGAATGATGGAAATGTTTAACATAAATGGCTCCTAGCTGGATAGATGCAAGTAACCAAAATACAAGTTTTGAAACTGCAGAGCGTACGTTGGACCCAAAGCACACATATTGGACACAAACCTACAAATACTCTTTAAGAAAAGATGGATGGTTGATTGAATGATGTTTTGCTTACATGGGCATTTTGTATAGGTTGCTTGAGTTTTATGATTTGTTAAGAACTCGTTGAAGTCTGACTTCATTAACTTAAATGGTGGTTTTTGATAAATCATACTTGCGGTCTCACCTCAGTACCTAGAAGTAGTATATTGGGTTAAAATCCTGCACTTGATTACAAAACGCAGTATCAAGCTAACAATGGCACTATTGAAAGTGAAACCACAAAAGGTGTAAAAATAAAAAAGTCTTTATTTGAGAAGAACGAGTGAACTCAAATCGGATGGAGTTTAAGAGACGCCCCATCAGGCGTGTTTTCAAATTACGCCCCATCAGGCGTGACTTGGTATTGCGCCCCATCAGGTGTAATTTCAAATTACGTCTGTCAATCAGGCGGTTGTATATATTCCGCTCCACACCAGGCGCAAATTTAAACTGCGTCCCACATCAGGCGTTACTTAAACTTACGTCCCAACGTGACGCATTTTATATCTACGCCCCATGTCAGACGAACCTTTATACATCCGCTCCACCAAATTTACTCCTCCACCGTAACGCCACACCACGGACTAAACCCATTTCTTTCTGTTTTTTTTTAGTTTTTAGTCTTTAGTTTTAGTCGCCCCACTGCAGTTGCTCTAAAAGAACTAGCAACCATTATGAACATGACTATCAATTTTCTTTATATATCTTAGAGAAAATTTTAATTAACATTAATTATTAGTGATGATTTGTTTGGAAAATTAACATACAAAAATTAAAGATATCACTTTTGTGAGATGAAAGAAGTACTAGAACACCGCTGCCACGGTGGGGAGGGCCGATCGAAGAAAAACGAAACAAATAACAATTTCGGCCGGTATGTATATACTACCTCTGTTTCAGGAAATGCCTAAAAATAGGTCAAATTGAAAATGTGAAAGTATCGCTTTTCCTGAAATGGAGGGAAATTGGAAAGGCGAAAGTATTACTTTTTCTGAAACGGGAGTGAAAATATATTTTTTCCCTAAATCGGAGTGAAAGTGTCACTTTTCCTGAAACAGAGTGCAAGTATCACTTTTCCTGAAACAGAAAATTAGTTGATGCATAAACCAAAATATGGTTGCACAATGTGTTATGCATCCTTTGTGGTGGTATGCATAATGGCTATGCATTCAATTTTCGAAAATTGTGCCTAAAGTGAAAATATCACTTTTCTTGAACGGAAGGAACACATCGTTTTGTTAGTTGCAACGGACAATTAGTTGATGCATAATTAAAATATGGCTGCATAATGTGTTATGCATCCTTTCTGGTGGTTTGCATAATGGCTATGCATTCAATTTTCGAAAATTGTGCCTAAAAGGATATGCACTTCCGAATTTTTCGTAAAAACTCTAAATTTGATATTATTGTTTATACTTATTGCGTATTTTCTTTTAAATCTTTCCAACGAAATAAAAATTGTAAAATTCTAAGGCACGGATTTTTAGATATGTTATATTTTAATTTGCTTTCCAATTATACCTCTAAAAAATATGATATATATAAGAAAAATATGATACATAATGAATTATGTGAAAGGCTTCACAAGTCTCACCAAATCCACTCTTTTTATCAAATTGCACATCTTTGTTAGGTTTCATTTTATAAAAAAATGATCATGAAAGATACTCTCTCCTTTCGGGTCCTTCGATCGGTCGGCCCAATAAAAAACACACTTATTTGCAAGAGAATGAATTTGGAAGAAAAAAAATGAAAATTGTACTTATTCGACTGCCCTGCGAAAATAAGTAGTTCGTATCTTTGTACAGATGCGCATCATTTAATCAAGGAAATAATAGGCGGCACGCCCATGCCCATGAAGGCCATGAAGCCATCGATATAAATAAGCAAATGTGTTAAAACTTAAAAGTGTACCGCCGATCATCAATCACAAAGATTTTTTTGTAAGATACGATTCCTCCACGTGTCCACAATCACCTGAGTTTTGAAGTCGTGGTTGGTGTGGGCCGAACACAAGGATGATTCGGACGCTCACAAGGTTTCAGTGGCATGCCAAGGTGCTGGTAACAATATGTTCCTCCAACTGTTCATCATCACCTAGTACTTGCGTCACTGTCGGTGGGAGTAACCATTTTATCCTCCACATGCACAAGATTAGAGGGCTCTTCCGCAATTGACAAGGTAAGAGTAACAGTTGGATCCTCCATGTGTTCACAATCATCGGGTTCGTGCACCTTTGTCGAATTGGGAATAACAACGTCCAAGGCTACACAACTACTGGGTTCTTCCGCGGTAGTCAACACAGGTGTAACAATTTGATCTTCCATGTGATCACTATCAACAGGGTTCTGTGTAGTTTGTTCTTCCAAGGATCCGCAATCACTGGATTTTTCTGTGGCGTCTAAGGTGGGCTCCACGATCTGATCCTCCAAGCAATCAAAGGGACTGGGCTCTTCTGTCATTATCAAAGTGGGAGTAACGATATGCTTTAGCTTCCTCCACATTCCTTGGCGTTCTTCTTCGGTCGAAGTCTCCCATTTCTGTTTGAAAAGATCCCAATCAGGGAGGTAATCTGAATCACTGTGTCGCTTTGTGGTAGGGATTGCCGTGAGTGTCCTCCAATGTGGGTCAATCTCAGACAAAGGAATAGGTCGACCCTCTTGAGCAAATCCAACTATCTTGTGAACGCAAGGCAGTCCATGTGTAGAGCTTATTGCACATCGACAATCTGAACCATCACTGTCAACTTCGACATCCCACGAGAGCTCCATGACCAATAGATCGAGAGCATAATGAGAAACAAGACCCCTTAACTCATTAAATGCAGGTGAACTATAAGAAGGTTGTACTGTAGACAAGCTTTTCTCAAATGAGGCCTTCACTGCTATTATTTCCCCAATTATCATCCTGTGCATCGCCATCCAACATGATGTATAGTTGCGTTTTGATGATCTCAGGTGTTGTTTTAATTCTGAATGTGCTTTCTTAGCTCTATTTGTGGTTGTGTATCCAAAATGCTTAATTTCATTGGTCCATGACGATACAAAATGCTCTTTCTGTTCTAACCATGTTTCCCGCAGATATCTTAAGCAAGCAGGATAATTGACCCATTTACGTTCAAATTCTGCAAAACCATCATAGAAGTCAATATGCGTCTTCGCTTGTGTTATTTCATTCCAGTCCTTCAAAAATATGTCCAATTCTTCACTGTTCTGAATATGTTTCTTGCAATTTGATGCCACATCCTTGGAAATGTGGTAAGTGCAAAGTAGTTGGCTGGCTTGTGGAAAGATATCACTTATTCCCCTAATCAGTGCACTCTCTTTCTCTGTCACAAATACAGAGGGCAAAGAATCCGCATCATAAATCGTCCTAAGACAAGATAAGGCCCATGAGTAGTGCGCTTCTGTCTCAGCCTCCATAATCCCAAATGCAACGGTGAATGTCTTGCACGTTGATGTAACCCCTACAATCTCAAATAACGGCATTCGGTATCGCTTTGTTTTATATGTGCAGTCAACCAATAAAACAGAAGGAAAGCACTTCGCTAATTGAAGGGATTCAGGGTGGGCCCATAATATGTCTTTTACTTCATTTGTCTCTGTATCCATCCTATGCCATTCCACATAATGATGTTCTGACAAGAGTTTCATAACCTGCTGCATCGCAGACCTTCTTTCCATATCGCCTAACCTCAAACGTGACCTCGCATTGTAAATAGTTCTCATAGTCGACATGTTCCCTTCGCTTGTTTGTTTGATTGTTTTAAGCACTTGTCTCGGTCGGAGCCCACTCTTTGTCATTTCAATAAGTAATTGTCTCTCGTCCTCCTTTAGCCTGCCAACATAAGAATTCCCAACAGCAAGCTCGTGGTTGTGTCTCCCACACTGAACCTCAAGCTTCCATTTATCACCTGGAGACCATACTCCTTTTAAGGCAAAGGGACATCCACACTTCTTTGTGCCAGTTACTCTTTTCCTCTGTCGTGGTTTCTCCTTAAGTTGTTCTGACTTCTTCTTGTGGTTGCGAAAAAAACCTCCCCTCTCACACCCAAGTGTGAGTCTGGCTTTTTTACCTGCAATTGGTTTTTGAGATTTAATAATCACAACCACTATCTTATTTTGCTTACCGACCTCCTGACACCACTGGATAATATGATCTCGTGAATCAAACACCTACATTTGAAGACTATATCAATGCATGAGACAAACCAAATAAAATGAAGTAAGAAAGCAAACGCGTATTCACAGCCTCTGGAGAAAATTACCTGCTCAGTTTGGAAAACATGTCCCACATCCACAGTGAATGATAGCTCATTCTCATGACTTTGCACCAAATCAGTACCCACGTCTAAGCTGGTACTGATATGATTATCCAAATTCTACAAAAGCAAGAGAAACCCTTCAGCAATACATCGTTACTATTTGGAGAACTTCACCAATATCAAAATCCCACAGATAAGAGAAACATTATCTAAAAGGCTGAGTGGATAGACGTCTGAATTCATCTGCAGTAGCAAAGATGGCATACATAAATCAGACACTGGTTAATCTTTCTAAAGTTTCATCTCTGCTTACCTTTTCACCATCTCCAGCTACCTCAAACTCCTCATCACCATTTTTCTCTCCATCAGAATCTTTCTCATCTTCTTCTTCTCCCTCAGAACCATCTTCATCAGACACCTATCACAAGGAGGATGACAAATCAAATTACAGGAATTTACAGTAAAGCTGCAATGTGTAAGCTCTATTGTTACTATTTGGAGAACTTCACCAATATCAAAATCCCACATATAAGAGAAACATTATCTAAAAGGCTGAGTGGATAGACATCTGAATTCATCGGCAGTAGCAAAGATGGCATACATAAATCAGACACTGGTTAATCTTTCTACAGTTTCATCTCTGCTTACCTTTTCACCATCTCCAGCTACTTTAAACTCCTCATCACCATTTTTCTCTCCATCAGAATCTTTCTCATCTTCTTCTTCTCCCTCAGAACCATCTTCATCAGACACCTATCACAAGGAGGATGACAAATCAAATTACAGGAATTTACAGTAAAGCTGCAATGAGTAAGCTACCATCTCCAGCTACCTCAAACTCCTCATCACCATTTTTCTCTCCATCAGAATCTTTCTCATCTTCTTCTTCTCCCTCAGAACCATCTTCTTCAGATACCTATCACAAGGAGGATGACAAATCAAATTACAGGAATTTACAGTAAAGCTGCAATGAGTAAGCTCTATTGTCTAACTTTCTTCGGCAGAATCAGGAAATGTAAAAAAGCAACTCACATAGTTAAAATACTTAAGAGGATTGGGCCATAAATCCCCTTTTATTATCTCTGCCACCTGCAGTTATAGGAACAGAAGCTAAGTAGCAGAAACGAACATTTCAACCATGATGGAAAGAAATAACTCCTCCATTAAGTGTACTGTGTATAGCAGTAATGTGTAACCAAGAAACATGAACAAAGCCGTTCACCGTCTCAGTTCATTGCAATTCACGTGACTCCACATACGGAAGAGAAACTCAGAGATTACCTCATCATGAATCCCTTCCGGAAATTCTTGTCGGGCCTCATTGAACCAGGTAAAAAAGCTGTAGCCAAAAGGAACACAATGAATATGAGAATTATCATGTACTCTGTTAAGTGCACTGCAAGTATAGGCTTAGCAATAATATCATCATTCTATATAGCCAGTTGTGTTACAACAACTATAACGTAACTGTGGGTACACGATAACTACAAAATCATTTGCCCGACACAAAGAAGAAAAGAAAGAAACCTTTCTTCGACAAAGGGACGTTTGCTCCCTTTTTTCTCACGATTAACTCCATTAGCAATGTCCTTGAAAGCAATAAAAAGGTGAAATTAGTTATCAGATGAATAAGTACATTATACATTAATAAATATTGTAGCTCTATACTGAAGTGAATAAAATATAACTATATAAGTTTAATAAACTAGAAGTATACAAAACCGCCCTTACCATGCCCTCCTTCCACTTGATTTTTGTACCAGTTATCTTAATAGCCATCCCTTCATCAGAGAATGAGAATGTCTTTGAGAGGTTTGCATCTTCAAAGTACGGGTTCGGGCTAAAGTTCTGAAATTTTTAGAATATGAAATTTACTCAAAAATCCATATAGCAGTCTGACAAAAGAGGAGCATCATTGCACGCACCAAGTTATGCATGAACAAACAATCTAAGAGACACAGAAAGAAGATAACTCACAAAGGTTATCGAGTATGTAGACTTCACGTTTTTAAATTCTTCAACATCCAGTGACTTTAGGTACTTGAAAACCTGTCACAACAACGCCGCAATATACATGAACTTAATACAATGGATAAATTTACAAAAGCACAAATACTACAACCAAACCTTCCGATCATCTTCAGTTATGAGATCACCAAGTCCAGGATGATTCAAAAACTGCACATAATAACATCTCCCAAGTAAACACCAATTACGAAGTTCATACTGGCTAAAACAATATCGCAACAACACGAGGTTCAACTTACTCCACTAACAAAACAGAAACTACATAATACAACAAAGATAGAAAGGCAACGAACCGCAGTTAACCAGAAATCAGGAATCGAAGAGATTAGCTTCTTCCTTTTATGATACACAGACCTCCATTTCTCTTTATACTTATGCTCCAATTTCAATATCTTTTCATTTGCCTCATCCTTGACCTATAAGGACATAGAAATACAAAAAAAGAATCAAATCATATTCAACAATCCTTGATGATTAATGGAAAAAAAAAGTCTTTTTTTGTCTAGAAACCCCTAATTCGTCTGCAAATTTCTCATAATTTGGAATTTAAGCGATTGGTAAAGAAAATTCTTGGAATTGATGATAGATAGTACATCGTCAAGTTCATCTTGAAGGTCTTGTAACTTCTGAATAGAAGGTTTTCCTTCTTCAATGTGTTCTGATTCTTCTGCTGCATTTTTCTTTGTAATCTTAGACTTCCTTCTTGTTGTTGCAACCATCTTAACTAAAATTACTATCTTCAATTGAGAAAAACCCTAGTTTTAAAAATTTGAAACCCTAATTAGAGGAGAACGAAGGGGATAGGTCGAAGTTTTCAATTATCGCACTCGGAATGACGATTTAGGCACCTAGGCCAGGTATGGTAAAACAGAATTTATTTATAACTTATATTTACAGCCCCTCCAATTATTGATAATCCCAGTTACATCCTTCAATTTTCTTTTTCTTTTTTTTTGATGGAAACAGGGGCTTCGAAAAACCCCTAAATCTTATTTATTGGAATACCTCATTCAAATTGAGGTTTGAAGGATTACATTGATCAATTACATCAATAAACAGGACAATATAGATGTTACAAGATTTACAATCGAAACTTAAAGAAACGAGATATGAAAATCCTATTAAACTTCTGCAGCCCTTTGAAGGATTGGAAATCCTTATAATTGTTTTAAACCATTTTGTTTCTTGATCATCAAAGATATCAGATGCTTCCATAAAAGGGAAGTAATATGCCCAAATTATCTTCTTTAAAAACGATCTCCATATCTGACAAAGTAGATCGTTTCCATCCAGAACAATGCAAATCCAAATCCACAAAAAGAACCTAATTAGAAAATATGAAAACAAGTCCTGATAGTTTTGTGAAACCATCAGACTGATTAGAAAACCATAAAAATTGTTCAGAAACAATTTTTTTTATTGGAAAATAAATATATACAAAGAAACAGACTCGATCCGTCCGGTAGATCTGAAAAATCAAACCAAAACCGGAAGGATCAAGGATTTAAGTTTTTGAAGAAAGTAGTTTTTCTTTTTCTTCTTTAGTTCAGAGAGAAAAGGGGAGAGAGGTGCAATTCCGTTTCTTTGGTTATTCTCGATCCCCGCTCTAGTTCACATCCTTCAATTTTCGGATAGGGGAGAGAGTTTCTCTTTGGGAGCATTATTCCAAGGACCCTATACGGTGCCAAAATAATCATTCGGCCATTCTTTACTCCTGTTGGTAGTAGTGAGTTTCTACTCGAAAATGCTTTAAACCCCAAAATATTACCCCGCGATGTGTCATTACATTAGTGGCTCAATGGACCCCTGTTTGCTCAGAAGAAGAAGAAGAAAGGAGCGGATGTAGTGTAGCACAGAACAGGATTGAAAGGGATAGTTGAAGTTCCGTCAAGAACTTGGTTAAAATCTGATGCTAGGATCTAGATTCTAAGATAAAAAGATTGAATAATCAAACTTGATAATAATATTGATAATAAGATGTGTTTCTCAAAACAAGAAGGCATAGCCTTTAAATAGGTTCTCAAGAACCGACTAAAAAGAAAAGAAAAGCAAAGCTAAACAAACTAGGAAAGGAGTTTCCTAAAACTGGCATCTTCCTTAAATAAGAAAAACTCTGTTCACACTGATAAAAGAGTTTCCTAAAACTGGCACCTTTCCGTAAATAAGAAAAACCATGTTCACACTATAAACCAGTTTCCTAAAACTGGTACCTTCCGTAAATGAGACACGTTGTTCATGAGTCAACTGTCATAGTTGATACACAAAAAGATGTACTACATCAGTCCCCCCTTCTTGAAAGAAACTCGTCCTCGAGTTAATGAATAGAAAGAACTTCATTCTCTCCATGAAAAGTGAAAATTTCTTGCACATTGAATATATTAGAGATGTTCCAAGTTGATGGAAGATCAATAACATAAGCATTATCACTGATTTTCTTCAAAATCTTGAATGGTCCATATTTCTTCATCTTGGTCTTGTTGTAAGTCCCGGTAGGAAATCTTTCTTTTCTGAGATGAATCATAACCAATTCTCCTTCATCAAAAGTCTTAAGTCTTCTATGCTGATTTGCATCTTCCTTGTACTTGTTGTTAGAATCTGCAAGTTTTGACTTTACTTCTTGATGTATGAGTGAAGATTTCTCGATAAAGTTATCTGCCTTAGCATTTGATTTACGCAGCTTGGGAAGCACTACCAAATCCAAAATATGATTAGGAACTTTAGAGTAAACAATCTCAAAAGGTGTCTTACCTGTGGATCTATTGACTGAAGTATTATAAGCAAATTCCATGTTTGGAAGGAGATTATCCCATTGCTTCTCTTTTCCTCCAATAACTTTGGCTCTAATCAGATTGCCTAAAGATCGATTGACCACTTCAGTTTGTCCATCTGTTTGAGGGTGAGCAGTTGTACTATACTGAAGTTTAGTTCCCAAACGCATCCATAAAGACTTCCAAAAGTAGCTCAAAAACTTAGTGTCTCGATCAGAAGTAATTGTCTTGGGAATTCCATGCAGACGTACTACTTCTTTGAAAAATAAATAAGCAACATTTGAAGCATCTGTAGTTTTCTTACATGCTATGAAGTGAGCCATTTTTGAGTAACGATCAACAACCACCATAATAGAATCATTCCTCCTGGCAGTACGTGGTAAACCAAGCACAAAGTCCATGCTAATATCCACCCAAGGTGCATCAGGAATTGGAAGTGGAGTATATAATCCAGTGTTTTGAATATTACCTTTAGACTGCTGACAAACCATGCATTTTTGTACGTACTTCTGAATGTCTCGCTTAATTGAAGGCCAAAAATAACGTTCCTCAACCAAAGCAATGGTTTTATCACGTCCAAAATGTCCTCCTAGGTCACTTCCATGTAATTCTTGGATCAAATGAAGACGTAAAGAACATTGTGGTATACATAAACGATTTCCTTTAAAAAGAAAACCATCTTGAATGAGATAATCATCAACACTCCCTGTTGAACAACCACACCTTTCCCATAGATTCTTAAAATCTTTATCTTCACCATACAGATCTTTCAAGAAATCAAAAGCTAAACTCTCATGTTTAAGAGTAACTAGAAGATGAGCCCTTGTACTCAAAGCGTCAGCAACTTGATTAAGTTTTCCACTTTGATGTTTAATGGAAAATGTATATTGATTGATAGTTGATAACCACCTATCATGCATCCTATTGACCTTAGCTGAAGTTCTTAAAAACTTCAGAGCTTGACTATCAGTGCTAACAACAAACTCACTGTGAATAAGATAAGGATGCAAATTCTTAAGAGCTTGAACAAGAGAAATTAATTCCAACTTATAAGTCGACCACTTCTTTCTTGTATCTAAATTCTTTTCACTATAATATGCAACTGGATGTCCTTCCTGAGATAGTACAACACCAATGCCCACAACAGAAGCATCACAATGAATCTCAAAAGGTTTATCAAAATTTGGCATGGCAAGAACATGTGCACTGCATAATTTTTCCTTAATAAGATTAAAGCTCTTATCTGCTTCTTCAGTCCATTCAAAAGTATCACACTTCAAACAATCTGTCAAACCAGCTGCAATTGTACTAAAGTTTCTCACAAATCTTCTATAGAATGAAGCTAACCCATGAAAACTTCTTACTTCACGTATAGATGTAGGAGTAGGCCATTCCAAAATTGCCTTAACTTTAGAATCATCCATAGAAATACCAGTATCAGACACAACATAGCCTAAGAAAGTGACTTTGTTTGTAATGAATGTGCACTTCTTTAAGTTCACATACAAAACATTGTCTTGAAAAACCTTAAAAACTTGAGACAAATGTGTAAGATGTTCTTCTTCATTATTGCTAAAGATTAATATGTCATCAAAATAAACAATGACAAATTTTCCAAGAAAAGGTTGTAGAACCTGGTTCATTAGACGCATAAACGTGTTGGGTGCATTAGATAAACCAAAAGGCATGACTAAACACTCATACAACCCGTCTTTTGTCTTGAAAGATGTTTTCCATTCATCACCTTCTCGAATACGTATTTGATGATACCCACTACGTAAATCAAGCTTTGTAAACACTTTAGCACCAGAAAGCATATCAATCATGTCATCAATCCTTGGTATGGGAAACCTATATGGTATAGTAACTCTGTTTAATGCTCTACAGTCTATACACATACGATGACCACCATCCTTTTTGTCTACTAAAAAGGCTGGACTAGCACAAGGACTTTTGCTAAGTCTTATCAAACCTTTCTGTAACAAATCATCAATCTGACCTTGTAAAATCTCATGTTCTTTAGGACTTAACCTATAATGAGGTTGATTAGGAATAGAAGCTCCAGGTATAAAGTCTATCTAATGTTGTAGATCTCTTAATGGAGGCAAAATATTGGGTAACTCAGCAGGAAATAATTCACTAAAAGAAGACAATAAAGGTTGTACCTTGTCTGGAATCTCCATCATTGGTTTATTAGCTTCATGAGAACTCAAAGAATGATTTGGTTGTAAAGAATGAATAATGGTAGCAACTAGTGCATTTGTCTTCTTATCTGCTGGTTCCTTGACTGAAGTGGAAGATTGTAAAGGCCATAAAACTTTAGTAAATCCTTCATTAACAAAGGTATAAGTGTTTTCATAGCAGTTATGAACAACTCGGATATCATACTGCCATGGTCTTGCAAATAATAAACTTGTTGCAGTCATGTTAATAACATCACACAAAGCATAATCTGAATACCCAGGGAAAGAAAACTTCACCAAACATTGATGAGTAATTTGATGAGTGGAAGAACTGTTTATCCATCCAACTGAATACGGCATTGGATGAAGAGTAATAGATAAACCAAGCTTCTCAACCAACTTTGCAGAAACATAGTTTTCAGTACTTCCACTATCAATGATCATGGTGCAAAGCTTCTCTTCAATGAAACAATGAGATCTGGAAATAGTATGTCTTTGAGTAGGACATGGTTCAGTGATTAAAACTGGTCGAATCATTCCAAGGAAATTTGCATCATAAGTCTCATGTTCTTGAAGATAAAATAACTCATCATCTCCTAACGCTGCTTCTTCTTGTGTTTCTTCTGTAGTTTCATTAATGTGAGCATGGAATTTGCGACAATCACTAGAAGTATGACCAGCTTGGTTGCACTTGTTATATTTATCACCTCGAAACTTTGAATATGGATTAGAAGTTTTAGATAAGGGTGGAAATCTTGTTGAAACTGATTACCTCTAGTATTGCGAACAATATTTCGTTGAGGATGAGCCTGAGGTGGCTTAGCTGATGAGATATGCATCGTAGGTGCAGATTCTGAAGGAACAGAAGAATTTTGTTGTTGCTGATATGGTTGGTTTACACCTATTTCTTGTGGATCAACAAAGACAGTTGATCCCTGTGAAGATGGATCAACAACGATTGTTGACTCCTTGTCACCCTGGTAACCATAAAAATAATTATATGGTCTGGCAGCTTTATAAAAGTGTTGATAAAGAGCTTGACGTGGAGTTGCTTGTCTAGAGGTACTGAGTACACGCCTTTCAACTCTAATAGCTTGTTGGATGGCTTCAACCATTGTAAACACGGACTGTGTCATTCCATGTTGAATTAAATTGTTCAAACCTGCTATAAAACGTGCAACTAATTGCTCTTCAGTTTCATTCAATTGGTTACGAGCAACTAAAGCATAGAACTCAGCAACGTATTCTTCAACTAATCTGGCTCCTTGTCGACAGTTCTGAAGCTTAATAAAAAGTTGTTTCATGTAATCTCTAGGTAAGGAGGTTTATGAGCATTTCGTCGATCTTCACCGAGTTTATCCCACCAAGCTGCAGCTCCACCTTTTAATTTATAAGCTACCAGTTTAACTTGAGAAGATTCAGGAACTTCCATAAAAGTGAAAAAGGAATCGACTTCATAAAACCAATCCAGCAAGTCTTCAATATGTAAACCACCATGAAAACTAGGTATATCAGCCTTCAACTTATATTCTGGTAAAGTTCCATAAGGATTCATACCAGATTTTAATCGTTTTTCATCAACCCATTGTTGCTCTTTGAGTTCTTCAGCTTTGTCATCTTCATCATAGTTGAAGGGTATAGTAACCAGTTTTTTGTTGACATATCCTTCTATTGGTTCTCTGTGGTTAAGGTTATGAGAGATATTCTCGGGAATATAATTATTTTGAGTAAAAGGAGGTGTAACCTTTTTGGTTTCATCATCTTCTTTTTCGCCAGAGCTTTGGTCTCCTTCTCTTTCTGTATCATCGACTAACTCAGGTATGTCTTCCTTTTCTAAACCAGTGCGTTTCAATAATTTGTTGACATAATCTCCCTGGAAAACTAACCTCTTTTTCATAGTTTCAAACCTCTTTTTCAAAGTTTCAAACTTCTTTTCTAAACTACCAGTAATAGTCTTGACGTTTGTTTCATGAGTTTCAAATTTGGTAGTAAGTTCAGACATGGAAGTTTTCAAGAGACCTTTGATTTCTTCGAGAGCTTTGGTAAAAGTTGCATCTACCATTGCTTGTGAAGAATGTGTAGGGTTGTGGAAGTTGCGCGGAAGCTGTGTAAGGATCTGTTTCTAGGTAAAACCTAAAAACGATGTATCTGATACCAACTAGTGTAGCACATAACAGGATTGAAAGGGATAGTTGAAGTTCCGTCAAGAACTTGGTTAAAATCTGATGCTAGGATCTAAATTCTAAGATAAAAAGATTGAATAATCAAACTTGATAATAATATTGATAATAAGATGTGTTTCTCAAAACAAGAAGGCATAGCCTTTAAATAGGTTCTCAAGAACCGACTAAAAAGAAAAGAAAAGCAAAACTAAACAAACTAGGAAAGGAGTTTCCTAAAACTGGCAACTTCCTTAAATAAGAAAAACTCTATTCACACTGATAAAAGAGTTTCCTAAAACTGGCACCTTCCCGTAAATAAGAAAAACCCTGTTTACACTATAAACCAGTTTCCTAAAACTAGTACCTTCCGTAAATGAGACACTTTGTTCATGAGTCAACTGTCATAGTTGATACACAAAAAGATGTACTACATCAGGATGCCACATCATGGGGTACTTCTGGGTCGAATAGAGGTGTAAGGGGGTGACAAGCGTGATGTGTGGTGCCAAAAATTTAAAGTGTGTTGTGTCGTGTTGTGCTTTTTTGCGGTGTTACATCAGTTTTATCATTTTGTGTTCAATCAGCCTTTGATGATCGCTTTTGTAGTATATTTCGATTCTCACTGCCAATGAAGGGCAAGCGGAAGACAAATTGGTGGGTCATCGATTGATTGTTACCTCGGTAGAAAAACTACTATGTTGTCTGTATACCAATTACATTTACGGCGTCATGTATCCAAGTCGTGCACTAATGAGTAATGGAATACCACTCCATGCAAGTCCACGACCCAGTTTTTTTTTTTTTTTTTTTTTTGAAGATAAAGGTTAATTTCATTCAAGACGAAGAAAAATAAAAAAGAGTACAAGATGAGAGCGCTTAGGCGAGTCTAAAGGTAAGAGTAAACTCCACGACCCAGGTTCGTAGTTGATGAAAATGTCATCAAGTTCCCAATCTTACAAATACATGGCTTTAGTAGTTCATGCACATGGAAACTCGAGTGAAGAAGGATGTACAGATTTGTCGTCTTCGTCTGCTCACTTGAATTATAAAACTATTTTTGACTTCCACTGCACATGGGTACAATTCGGCCGCTCGAGGTCTTCCTCACCTTTTCTCTTTCTATGTATGTGGGACTTCAGATCCAGTTCAAAGTGGATTATATGAAGCAGAAAATTAATTTGCTTGGATCAGACGTTCATCAACTTAATCACTCCTATTCTTTCTCGGGTATTTTCCTTCTGGACATGAACAATTTTCTAGAATTTTTTGCTGTCATTGTTAATGTACTTTTGAGGAGATTTTACCTTCTAATCGATTTAGGCTATCAAAAGTCATCAACTTTCTACTTAGTTACGTTATTTGGTTTTATTGGAATTTCAATTTTGTTTTGGACGGAAAGCCATTTTGTAGAGCATGATATGAAGTATGAACAACGTAAAAGGTTGACCTGAGACCCTCTATAATAAATCCAAGTTTTAATCATCTTTGGATGCTTAACAAAAAATTATTTCCCATTATGGACAAAACTCCGGTTATGTAATGAGATTTTTCCTATGCCAATGGGAAATGCGGAAAATGCAATACATAGTAGCACGCGGTGTTTTTGTAGCTGAAGGCTAACAAGTTTTTGATATACATTTAACTGTTTGTATTGTGAAGGATGTCGGATGAAAATATTGGGCATATGATCCAGGATCAGTTAGAAGACGGTACGCTAACAGATGGTGCTACGGTAAACATGCTTCTAGAATTGACCAACTGTACTGAGGAAGGATCCAGTCAGCTGGCCGACTTTGTTAAGAAGTGGGAATACCAACAATATAATACCACTCACCTTGTACACGAAGAGCTTGATATCCAAGAGCTCAAACTGTTGGAAACTCAAGAGGTAGAAGTCGCCAAAGACGAGGCTATTAAGAAGGAGAAGCAGTTGTTTGTTCAAGAAGAGATGGTTGTAGCAAAAGCTAAGAAAACACAACCAAACGAAACCAGTAACGTAACAGGTTTTTTTAATGTTCCGACTAATTGCTGAGAACGTAGTAATCTTTGAACTGCAACTACAGTATAGCTTAAAGTTATAGGTGTTGGGTGCAATAATCAAAAATAAGGAAAAAATCAAATAAGTAAAAGTTATTGATACTTAGCTCCTTTATAATTGAAGTGATCGATTTGAGAAACGGACGAGCTCCCCAGATCTCCGCAACAACAACAAGGCAAAACTTTGGAAAAACAGAGTGAGTCACGTGTTCAACACGTTGCCCTTAAGACATTAGCGCCCGGCTACACTCAAGAGTGATGCTATAGCCCTCACAGGACGGATAACTCCAGGATAAAACACCCTACTACACCTACTACTAGCATAGATGCTCAACTTGAGCTTGGCAACTCCAAAAAAAACCCTTAAGGAAAATCACGAACGCTTGAGAAAACAATATAAAATATTTTTTCCCTTGGGGTCCCTCTAAATATAAAGCAACCCCTTTCCCATAGATTTTACAAAAGTAGTAAATTTGTTTATATAATTGACAAATACAACTTAAGAAGAGGAAATCCTCGATGTGGGACTAAAATGCTTATATAGTCTCTTAAAACAACTAAAAAGTGGAAACTCCACGGTGTAGGACTAATAAATTTTTTCATTCACAAAAGAAAATAATAAAATATAATTTTTATTAAAACTTTAAAAATCATATTTTGTTAATCGTTTTCCAACAATCCCCCACATGAATGAAAACTCAATAAAATACGAAAATACAGATAGATCTTGGTAAATCAATAACCCAATCTCACGACCCGAACTCACTGAACAGACATACAAATCGTTCATGTTGAAGTCATACTAGCCATTCCAACGTCATCTTCCTCACACAACAGTATGTTGACCCCAGGGTCATACTATGGATTGCAAAAATCATATAGTATAGAGAGCTTTCATCTTTAGTTCCTCACAAGTGAGACTAAAGGTTCCTTTCACCAAAGTGAAAAAGCATGAACTAGTGAACCCTTAGTGATCCTTAGGTCCTAAGTTCCCGTAATACCAAAACCATTAAAACGAAAATCACATAAAAAACGTAGGAAATACCATTTTAGGCAGAGGTGTCCATGAGGTCTTGAACCTTTGCTTAGTGAGATATTACCATAATTACTTGCTAGAGACAGTGAACTATGTATTGAACTGCTAGCGTTTGATGTAATTCGCGATAACGACCACGAATGATATATCCAAGGTTGCTGCCAAGCTCGTGCCGTTTTGTCCAATTTGGCCCTGGACATATCCTGTTTCTCATAATGCTCTAGAGAATCAAAGCTCATATTCTCATAGGAAGCAGCCCCACTTCCTCATTCAGATAGGTGAGTTTCCATAAAGAGTGTTACTGCTACACCCCACTTCAATCTTAAATTAAAACTATAGAACTCATTAAGACTTATGAAAAGTCATCCTTCACATGCAGTCACACTATCACGTCTACACCATAGGGAAGGGACAAAGAATGAAATTCTCTGATAGTGTTTACCTTTACCCACCACAAATTAGTTGTCTCATTCGAAACCTTGATCTTGGGATCTCCAGTCAGCAAGGTTGAGTATCCTTCATGGCAAGTTTAATTTATGAGCTTAAGCCCCATCCCCCTCGATGCATTTTTAACTATCTATTTGTACAAACATTTCGTCAAAGGTTGTGCTAAATTCTCCTTGGACTTTATCCAATCAATAAAAATAACGTCAATTGAGATTAGTTATTTTTAGCTTTAGCTATTATAGCTTGGCTAACACAATGTATATATATAGCTGGCACAAGCCTATGCTAGAGAGGAATGTCTTCCTAAAATCATCTTAGGCACTCGGCACCCTCTCGTACTTTATCTAACGCAATACTCTCAGATTCCATAATGAATTGAGCAATATATGTCTGTTTGGAAATCATCCAAAAACAAACCCTCCTTCTAGAGTGAAAAGATATTCACTTGCAGACTTAGACTCCTCTGAGTCAAATATCCAGTTCGCATCATAAAGTCCCTCAAGGACAGCAAGATACCTTTCATAAATCAAACAAAAGGTCATAGAGTATTTTAGGTACCATAATTGTAACAACACTGAAATTCATGTTCTGTTTTTAGCCCGATTTCGACTCATATGAGTTGAAAAGCTAGAACTGTGTAGTGCGCGTATGCGATCCTAGTATCGGATGTGTATAGTCGTGGTGAGTGCCTTAAATCCAATATGAGTGTTTTTAAATAAATAGGTTATCCCTTAGTATTTATAGGGTGCTTGGTTAATATAATCTATGGAAATCTCTAGAATTTCCAAGCATGCTTGACACGTTTCTTACATGAGAGCAGCTAAGGGCGTTTTGATCTTCTTTTTTTCTTTTCAACTATTTACAGAGAGACCAACTCCTTTCTTTGACATTTCTGATAATATTTTACTTTGCATCAAAATTCTGCTACTGATTTTTCAAGCAAGTTCATTTCAAACAAAGAAGATTTTGCTAACGGTGGCTTTGATTGTGGTCAATTCGAATCGGCAGTCGAGGTAGGGGGTTTTCTTCCTTATTCTGCTATTGATGCATTTTTGTTTCAACTTTGCGAAAATGTTTATGGGAGATGTATATTTAACCATGGGTTCAGTATACTTTGTCTATAAACTTAATCTCTTTCTATTATCCCATGATTTTGCATGATAAGAGGTTTGGTTTAAAATTTGTTATTTTTGTGTTTGTCCTTTGCATACTGAATCGTGTACGTTTTCAGTTGTATAAAATGATTTGATGAACAATAAAAATGTTTTGCAGTAATTGAAGTCCCGTTTTTCCATCATAAATCTAACTATTCTCTTAATTTTTAAACTAGCCTACTACCTGTTTGTAAAAATGCCAATGAGCTCTTTTGGTTTTAATTTCGTGCATGACACTACCTTTTGAAATGAACATGTTAATGGATCAAACTAATTTTGTATTAGTCGTCATTCTTTGGAACCTCGTTTCAGTAAGTCTTCGGAACTGTTTGGACTCAATACTAATTTGGTTACTTAATCTTATGTTTAACATTTTGAGATCCATTGCTTTAATGTTTTTAATTATAATGCAGTAGCTATTTTTGGTCCTCTATTAGTTTCTCACAAGTGTACAACTTTCTGGCTTACCTATTTTCATGCCGTCCTTGCCTCTCTTTACTCTTTTGGTCTCCAACAAATGAGAATTTTAAAATGAAAACAGTGTCATGCATGTGATCCAACCCTATTTGATTTCACTAATTTAGGTGTAAAGAAAATGTAAATGTACGAAGCACTTTGCTACTATTTTTAGTTTCAATTGTCGACTTTCGTGATTCATAGCTTTGTGAGTTTAAACTATAAAACATATTTTTAGCTTGCTGCCTTTTGGCTCCTAATCGAGTTTACACCTAAATGTTAAAGGTTACATCTCCATTTGTTGGTCTATTATTTTTATGGGTTATTATGTAAGTTTTGATATACCATTTTGAGTGTGCCAGACACAAATGACATTTTATTGATTTGAAGTTTGAGTTTATTCTCTTATCAGTTAATTACATGAATTTGTACTCCCGAATTGTTATAACTTCAGAACTGTTATAACGGTATTGCTTATAACTTGGATTAACGAGATCTAATTTCAGTTACAATTTCACCTTGGGTTTCACTTGGTTGCCGTGATCGATTTGTTGAGCATGTTTTGGAAGGTTTTTGGAAGGCTACAGTTGAGTTTGTTAGGCCCATAGGGGCATCCCACAAATGTGGCTACCCGCGGAAGACCGTCCAGGACGGTGGCTGACATCCTGACTATCCTAACATTAGAGACTGGTGCTCACAAGTAGCATACATGAATTTTCTTCACCATCGCTTGACGATTGTTTCATTTCTTGTGTTTCAAATGAATTGGGAAATGTCAAGCTTTATATTTATATTTTTTGAATTTGACATGCTCAACTCTTTTAGCTTGATTTACATTTCATCCGTCGTTGGTACATTATTTCGTTACCCCTACTGGGCTGTGGCTCACCCCGTTTTGGTTTTGTTTTCCACGGAGTACGAAGCGAGGTTGAGGCAGTAAGCTTGGGAAGAGCTTGCCGCCGGGTGATGTGGTTTTGAAAGTTGTTGTAGAAAGTGGTAAGAAAAATGTCGTTCCTCTCAGACTTGTGAAGGATTTTTTTAGACTTAAATTCAAAACAAAAATAGAAAACTCAATCAAAGTTTGTTATCAAGATTATAAAAAACACTGAGACTCAGGTTTCCACTATTTTCCAATTTTTATGTGATTCAATATTAATAATTATCATGCAATTCATACGTTCAATTGATTCTTAAATATTGCCAATAGTAGATTTTTGAAATACTGGTTGTTAATCTCAAGCATGGAACATCAAGAGCCCTAAGCTAAGCATGCACCATCAAGTGAAAACACAAAGAGTTAGCAAAAATCTTTTTTTTTTTTTAATTTCGATTCAATGCAAATAATCATAAAAAGAATTGCAGAAATTAATTAAATAAATATTACCACATATTTGTTGGAAAAAATAGCTTCCTCCGTCGTCTCAGCAAAGGGGTTTAGCTCCTCATATTAATCACTTGCTCAAAATACATGTTTATAGCCCAAAAGTTGATTAAAAGGATGAAAAATAATAACACAGCCAATTTGTAACGGTGTATCGGCGTTACAAAGCAGCTGTTACAATGGACCGTTACAGAAACTATCGTAACCACTGTTGAATTGTCGTTGTATTTAAGACGCCTTAAACGACCGTCCTAGATGGCCTTTGTTCTTCGTGTTCTTCCTCCTACACCAGCAGAACTCCAATTCCTGCAACTTTGATTTCTCGGCGCTGTGGTGTTCTAAACTTCCCCTAACTTCTTCTAAACTTCAATACCCTTCTCTGGGACTCGAGCACACATTTTATACACCTCCAAACCCTTTAAAACCCGATTAAATTTCTTCTTTTCTTTCCGTGGAAGTCACGGCAATAATCTCTCTGCCGAATCGTTTTACGCGTTTCCAAGCTTTCCAAATCCTCCCAAACTCTTCCTTAGATAGATACGTATATTTAGAAAGAATATCTTGCCTCAAATCCCCCCCAGAATCGCCAAATATAACCAAACAAACCCGTGAAACCTCACCTCCTCTGTTTTGTTTCTCCCGGCTTATCCGCCCAATTGGTTGGATCAAAACACTCGTATCAACTCGTTTGGTCAATTAGAGTCCACCCAACACAAATATGCGATTAAATCTCCTTGGAACATCTCTAGAATCGAAACACAACCGCGGACGATGCATGCGGTTTCCCGCCAAAACTAATTTTTTGAATTCTTGAAGATGAGGTGCCCCCTATCCAGAATAGGGGTGCCTTTAGCAGCTGCCTTTGGTGATGCCCTGGGGGTTACCCCTTAGTAATTTGGCTGCCCCTTATCCATTTTTGGGTTCCCTTTAGCAATTCTTCTGAGGTGTAATTATGACTTTTCTGGGGAGTCTGCAGCATGCTTCTGGGGTGCCTGTAGTGTGTCTTCTGGGTGCCTTTAGTAATTTTCTCCCACGAGCGCAAAAACCACTTTTCGAGCCAATTTCGCCGCAAAAGCTTATTTCTCCAAAAACACCTACAAAGACATAAAATACCAAAATAAGCGCAAAATCGAGTACTAACATTACAGAGAATTGAGACTAATATAGACACATAAATGCGTCTATCAAATACCCCCAAACTTATTATTTGCTAGTCCTCGAGCAAATCAAATCTACAAAATAAAATCCTAACTCACTGTCACAGGCATCGTCGATTGCATTTAGCGTATGCAATAAGTCTTTAAACCCCTAGGTGGCCCTAGTGGCCGAGTTATAGTCTCGGGAGGGTTTACCAGAGGTGTACCCACAAAACCTTTACACTCCAGACCTTAGCTATTTACGCAAAACCTTGGAAGGCACTAAAGAATCTCCTTGGTTGGCATACTTATTGACTACAGGAGGAAGTACCCCGATGCGAAATTCCAATTGCTGTACACGAGTTTGCACTCAAGCATACTAAAATTCATATATAAGTCACAGAGCTCTACTCAGATAGTTGCACTATGGACATCAATACCCGGAGTCAAAACTAATCACATGGATAGATCAAGAAGATGGATATAGAGAAAAACATAGATGGTTTTGATGTTTACTAAGTGATTGGTGTTTCCCATATCTCTGTCTCAAGGCCTCCGCCAAAACGAACCTATCCTAATGGGTCGAGATACTAGTCTGACTAATATCAACACACCGGCATATACAAGGGAACCAGTGATCGATAATCCTAACTCTAGGTCAACGCAACTGGCATATACAAGGGTTCCAGTGGTCGACTTTATTGAATTTATTCCGGTTGGTCAGATGGTCTGGTCTCACTTTTCTCTTTTTTTTTTTCAACTTTTTTTTTTCTTTTTTCTTTTTTTTTTTCTTTTTTTCTTTTTTTTTTTTTTTGTGGTATCTCAATCACTCTATTTCACCCTAGCATTGGTAACAACTTGATTCGTGGGCCCCACCTAATCACTTAGAGAAACATAGTTTAAAAACAAAACAAAATAAAAACAGAAGTGAAAAGGACTCAACGAGATATGGTGAAACTATCATGTTATTTCTAACACCTGAGCTCTGTGCTTTTATGAATAGACTCTTTAGATGTTGCCATCTAATCAGATTGGTTCCTCAACTCCTACAACCAAAATGCTTCCATCCATTTAGATTGGTTAGTGCCATCCTTAATAAGCATAAATTTCTAGGCTCTGGAGTTTAACAATGCAACTAAAACTTTCTCCCATACCCCCAAACTTAAATCTAACATTGTCCTCAATGTTCTAAAGATAAAATTAAAAGCATGAACAAGGAGAAACTGTTACCATTTGAAGCAAAAAGAGTTAAGGAAAGATATTACCGTGTCGCATGAATGTTGGGTTACCTCCCAAGAAGTGCTAAGTTTAACGTCTTCAGCCAGACATTATGTACCCATAAAATGGCTAATTACCTTTTCAAATCGTATATCAATAGTCGAAACAACTGTGGATCATCAAAATCAATTAAAACTGCCACAATTATGAGACAACTGCACCAAATCAAAAAAATGAACAGAGACGGAGCACATCCTCATCCAAGGTTTCTCGCAAGACAACTGGATTTTTCTCGTGGTGCCCACTTGGGCTTCATATGAGTGTCTTGATAAACGGATTTACCCAAATAACGAGTCTCAAATAATTTGGATTTCCTCCTGGATATTATCAGGAGGATCGGGTTGTGGAGTTGGAAGAGACTCAGGTAATACCTCATACACACTAGGCTCGAGTCCCAAGTTAGGGACTTCAAATAGGGATACTTGACGATTACTACCCCCAAACTTAGAATTTTCGGTGTCTCTAGATAGACTAGTCACAATATTCCTAATTTCTAGACCATTAGGTTCCGAAAAGGTCAATTGCTTTCTCTAATTTATAATCGGTGGTTCATCCTCTAAATGCATCTGAGGCACACAAACTGTAGGACTTATATGTTTCATATCCTCTATGGGCAACCCTAAAGTTTCCTTATTGTCTTGAAGTACGGTCACTGGCCTACTCTCATGATCACTATCCAAATCGGAAGCTATAGGCAAAATCTCAGATGGGCCTAAAAATGCATAATTAGGGTCCAACTTAGAAGGATCTCTAGGCTCTTCGAAACAAGGGCTTAAGGTAGATTCAGAAGCTAGTAATGGTTCGAACCTAGCTTTCCATTTATCGGTATCTAACATAGGAATAGAATCCAACAGAGCATTTACTTGTTCAATGTTGCTATCATCGTCAAAATCCATGCTAAAATGGGCTAGACAACTCTCTAATGGATCTTCCGATAAGGTGTTTGGTAATGACTCCTGAACTAAGGTTCCTATCATGTTCACCTCTTCAATGCATGTGTCATCTAGCTTAGAATGTAGCTTATTGACATTAAAAATATTCAACTCAATAGTCATATTACCAAAAGATAGATTCATAATACCATTTCGACAGTTTATGATCGCATTAGACGTAGCTAAAAATGGGCGACCTAAAATCACAGTATCCGGTTCTCTCGGGTCGTGGACAAGGTTAGGTATCTAAGACCACGAAATCCACGGGATAAATAAACTTGTCGACCTCAATAAGAACATCTTCTATCACACCACGAGGAATTTTAATGAGACCTATCGCCTAACTGCGGTGTTATCTTGGTAGGTTTCAATTCACCAAGTCCTAGCTGTAAGTACACATGGTACGGCAGTAAGTTCACACTAGCTCCTAAATCAAGTAAAGCTTTATCTACCCGATGTTTTCCTATCGTGCAAGCAATGGTAGGGGCACCTGGGTCTTTATATTTAGGAGTTGTGTTGTTCTGAATGATCGAACTTACATGACTAGCTATAAAGGCTTTTTTAGGGACACTAAGCTTGCGCTTTCGCGTACACATATCCTTAAGGAATTTGGCATAAGCCGGAAGTTGCCTAATTGCTTCTAGTAACGGAAGGTTTATGGTAACTTTCTTAAAAACCTCCATTATGTCATTAAAGTTGGATTCATTCTTTGTTGGTACTAATAGTTTGTGGAAATGGGGCTCTAGGCATAAAATAGGGCCTCTCAGAACCGAATCGGCATCATCAGAGATTTTATCGGTCCCCTCGCCTATGGATGGTCCCGAGGGGTGAACTACGAGTATGCTCACTATCGGGCATGGTTACTCGATTGTCTACTACTCTACCACTCCTAAGGGTTCTAATTGAATTCAACTGATGAGATGGTTTTTCACCTACTTCATGAACTCCTCTAGGGTTTGTTTGTGTTTGACTAGGGATCCTACCTTTTTCTCTCAAGGACTCATTTATCAGACTAACCTGCGTTTTTAACTCTGCAATAGCTTGACTATTTTCTTTCCCTATCCTGTTACTAGCTTCTACGCTTTGTGAAAGTGATTGGTGCATCTTTTCGGTGTTTCGAATAAATGAGGCAAGAGTTTCTTCTAGACTTAAAATTTTCTTATCGGACTGATTTTGAAACTGAGCTACTCGAAGGATTCTTAATATAGCCAAAAACCTGGGGGGCATTTGAATTACTAAACTGACCTTGATTCTGGTCCTTAGACCATGAGAGGTTCGGATGGTTTCTCCAACCAGGATTATAGGTTTCTGAATATGGGTCAAACTTTTGACGGTTATCAAATCTAGTGTTATTGTTATAAAGAGCATTGGCTTGCTCTTCAATAGTCTGGCCTTCCCAAAAAGGCTCCACTCTACCACTAGTATGACCCAATTCTAAAGCTTCTAACCTTTTAGCTATTCTTTGCAATTTTGGCATCCGATTCAAAGCCTCCTTCTAGCCTATTAACGTTTCCTCTTCCTAGAAGAATTGTTTTCTTGGGTTCCCTACTATTTTCCCATTCTTTGGGTCTTTTCGGCGATTTCATGCAAATATGTCATCGCCTCATCAACTGTTTGGTTTTCAAACCCCCTGTACACATAGATTCTACCGTGGTTGTAGTGGAATAATCTAAACCCTCATAAAGGATCTGAACTAACCTAACCTTTTCGAGGCCATGATGAGGACATTGGGCTAATAAATCATTGAACCTTTCCAAATACCTATACAAAGATTCTCCCTCTTGTTGAGAAAACGTGCAAATTTGCGTCCTAATAGACGATGTTTTGTGCCTAGGGAAAACTTGTTCAAAAAGGCAGATGTAAGTTGTTCATATGTTTCGATTGAACCGTAAGCCAAACTATATAGCCACGATTTGGCTTTATCTTTCAAGGAAAAAGGGAATAACCTGAGTTTCAAAGCATCATCATCCAGGTTTCTAATCTTTAGGGTACTACAAATTTCCTCAAAGTCCCTAACATGGAAATAAGGGTTTTCATTTTCTTTCCCTAAGAAGATTGGGAGCAGTTTGTAAGGTTCCGGTTTAAGTTCATAAGTTGCTTCAGATTTCGCCTAACCCGATACACGAGGGACGAGTAGTCCTAGTCGGGTTCAACAAAGCTTTCAAAGTTGCCATTTCGGCACTATCGGAATATTAGGATTGTCTCCTTAAGCGGACGTTCAAAAACGGACTCTTCAAAAATCGGACTTTCTAAATTGAGGTAATCGAGACGCTTAGAACTACTAGGTTTCTCTTTAACAAATCTACCTAGGGCGTCTCTTTTACGTTCAGGCATACAAAAGAATTAGGAAGGGGATTCTATGCAATCACAAATCAAGGCCGACTCAACCAAATCAAACCTATTGATTTCTAGCAAACAAAAAGCATGATGGCTCCACTTAGATTGTTTCTAGACCAGCTTCTAATCCTTCGAAAGGGAATTCGTTACAATTTAAGCAGACCCCTCTGGAATCAATCTGAGTCAAAGTAGGTTGAATAGAGGCGAGGGAAGCTCGGTGGAGCTTTGATACCCAAGGCCTCACCGGAATTACAATGCGGCGCAGTCACGCATTCAACTTACAGAAACCTTTATGAACTTCGAAGTGTGCTTAAAAGAGTAACCAATATTTTTCGAATGACTTTCCTATTAAGCTCGTTACCCTATCGGTCTTGTTCTAGTCAAAATTTTAAGGCTTAGGTTCGCGTAGGTTACGTGTTCCTAAGGCGGGCAAGAAGAGAACGGTGATGAAATCCGAACCCTTATCTTGTATGGCCAGGCCTTGCCCTTTACTAGAAAATTAAAACAACCGTATTCAAGTCCTCAAAGATATATGCAAACGAAGGAGTCCAAGAACTCGCCGACGGGGGATTCGCGAGTGTTCGAATCTTACCTCCCGTTCGGACGGGGATGAATCGGTTGTAGTCGACTCGGGCCACTGACTCCTATGTCAGTGTACGAACCCAAGGTGCAGAGACAATATCGTAATTGTCCTCCTTCTCTGCAAACAGTTTATATTTAAAGTACCCTTCCGTAGGGTAAAAATAAAAATAATGTCCAAAGTCCAAAAGTCCAAAGTCCAAAAAGAAAAGAAAAATTACAAAAATAATAAACCCTAATACAATTTTTTTTTTCTTTATTTTTTCTAAAAATAAACAAACCCTAAAAAAAAAAGTATCTAAAATAAAATCGTCTTCTTTCCGTTCTTTTCGCTTTAATCTTTCGCTCCAAGTCTTTACGAAATCACCAAACTCCTTGGCTCAATTTTCTTTATGATCCAGAACCTGTAGACAAAAGATAAACACCCAAAAACGTAAAAAAGAACAAAAAAAATAAAAAAAACTAAAAAAATAAATCTAAAACCCTAAAAACAAGTCCGCGTCGGCGGCGCCAAAAATTGATGTGGTTTTGAAAGTTGTTGTAGAAAGTGGTAAGAAAGATGTCGTTCCTCTCAGACTTGTGAAGGATTCTTTTAGACTTAAATTCAAAACAAAAATAGAAAACTCAATCAAAGTTTGTTATCAAGATTATAAAAAACACTGAGACTCAGGTTTCCACTATTTTCCAATTTTTATGTGATTCAATATTAATAATTATCATGCAATTCATACGTTCAATTGATTCTTAAATATTGCCAATAGTAGATTTTCGAAATACTGGTTGTTAATCTCAAGCATGGAACATCAAGAGCCCTAAGCTAAGCATGCACCATCAAGTGAAAACACAAAGAGTTAGCAAAATCTTTTTTTTTTTTAATTTCGATTCAATGCAAATAATCATAAAAAGAATTGCAGAAATTAATTAAATAAATATTACCACATATTTGTTGGAAAAAATAGCTTCCTCCGTCGTCTCAGCAAAGGGGTTTAGCTCCTCATATTAATCACTTGCTCAAAATACATGTTTATAGCCCAAAAGTTGATTAAAAGGATGAAAAATAATAACACAGCCAATTTGTAACGGTGTATCGGCGTTACAAAGCAGTACATACAATGGACCGTTACAGAAACTATCGTAACCACTGTTGAATTGTCGTTGTATTTAAGACGCCTTAAACGACCGTCCTAGATGGCCTTTGTTCTTCGTGTTCTTCCTCCTACACCAGAGAACTCCAATTCCGCAACTTTGATTTTCTGCCGCTGTGGTGTTCTAAACTTCCCTAACTTCTTCTAAACTTCAATACCCTTCTCTGGGACTCGAGCACACATTTTATACACCTCCAAACCCTTTAAAACCCGATTAAATTTCTTCTTTTCTTTCCGTGGAAGTCACGGCAATAATCTCTCTGCCGAATCGTTTTACGCGTTTCCAAGCTTTCCAAATCCTCCCAAACTCTTCCTTAGATAGATACGTATATTTAGAAAGAATATCTTGCCTCAAATCCCCAGAATCGCCAAATATAACCAAACAAACCCGTGAAACCTCACCTCCTCTGTTTTGTTTCTCAGGCTTATCCACCCAAATGGTTGGATCAAAACACTCGTATCAACTCTGTTTGGACAATTAGAGTCCAGCCCAACACAAATATGCGATTAAATTTCCTTGGAACATCTCTAGAATCGAAACACAAATCTGCCAGACGATGCATGCAGTTTCCCGCCAAAACTAATTTTTTGAATTCTTGAAGATGAGGTGCCCCCTATCCAGAATAGGGGTGCCTTTAGCAGCTGCCTTTGGTGATGCCCTGGGGGTTACCCCTTAGTAATTTGGGTGCCCCTTATCCATTTTTGGGTTCCCTTTAGCAATTCTTCTGAGGTGTAATTATGACTTTTCTGGGGAGTCTGCAGCATGCTTCTGGGGTGCCTGTAGTGCGTCTTCTGGGTGCCTTTAGTAATTTTCTCCCACGAGCGCAAAAACCACTTTTCCAGCCAATTTCGCCGCAAAAGCTTATTTCTCCAAAAACACCTACAAAGACATAAAACACCAAAATAAGCGCAAAATCGAGTACTAACATTACAGAGAATTGAGACTAATATAGACACATAAATGCGTCTATCACCGGGAGCTTGAGCAAAAGCTGGTATTTTTGCTTGTCTATAATGTGTATATCACGGGGTTATCTGGGTAGTTTATTTTGCTGTTATCCCATGTCATTTTGATGTGTTTTGCTATTGTATATATGATGGGATCTAGTAGAAAGTCTTTGCGTGGTTTGTAAGCGGAAACTTGGTTATGCCGCAAATGATAAGTCTAATTTTTGGTACATACGGGTAAACTAAGTTGTTGTTTAGTTATTGGGTAAACTCATTTTGCTGTAATGGGACCTCCTTATATATCCTAGTATCTTTGGATTTCCACTTACATAATACGATGTCATGGCTTTCGTCCCTGTTATCTTTGATTTTGTTTCCAACTGATATAAGATTGTTGAAGTTCTTTTTAATGCTTATTTTATGCATAAAGCTATTGGGCA
Organism: Papaver armeniacum; assembly: GCA_023531295.1. Classification (NCBI taxonomy): domain Eukaryota; kingdom Viridiplantae; phylum Streptophyta; class Magnoliopsida; order Ranunculales; family Papaveraceae; genus Papaver; species Papaver armeniacum. The sequence continues at coordinate 192,523 of JAJJWW010018816.1, forward strand.
TAATTACATTGATTGTGCTGGATTTAATAATAAACACATAGAGTGCTCTTCCTCCCTGTATTAAAATTGTTGTTATTCTTAACATTTCTCTTTAATCTGTTTGCATTTTATTAGCATAATTTGAATGTGCTGATCAGTTTTAGTACTTGCCAAGCATTTTAAAAAAATCCATTTTGTACCCCCATGAAGATGGTGTCTAGCAAAAAAAAAAAAAAAAAAAAAAAAAAAAAAAGGAAATTTTATTTTACAAACTCGTATTGGACTAAGTTTTGAATTTCTACTAAGCCCAAATTTTCGTATGGAGCTCGGATTCTTTCAGAACTTCTGCTGTGTAACTAAAATTTGAATCTACTTACTGTGTGCACAATCTTTGAGAATAAATTGTGTTATTTTTCATATCTATTGTGTATTTGCTACGTTTCTGCATTTTTTCCCTGCCTTGGACTAGTGCTATAAGTTCATTCCTTCTAGAATTTTTGTGTACATTTTTTTACACCTTGTTGTTTAATCATTTCTTACGAAATGTTGCTTTGTGGAATTAATTTGATTTCTTTAATCCTATTGCTTTAACTATTGTGTTTAACTAAATTTTTTCGGAGATCCTATTTAGTTGAGTTTCAAACTGTACTCTTGAATTTTTATGTGTACTCCATTTGCATATGGGATCAAATAAATTTGTAGCTATCGATGCTCTATTTATGAAAATTGCATTTTTCGTATCATTGTATATTTCCAGTGACGTACCGGGAGTTTGGCTCTGTTTCCGTTTTAGTCTCTGTCTTGAATACGTTTCGTAACTTTACATTTCTGAAATGGATGTGTATTTTTATTTAACATTCGAGTGGCGCATCAGAGGGTTTAGCCTTGCTAAATGGGTTCCAAATCAACCCGTTAGAGGGGAAATTCTCTGGTCTGTCACAATAATACTCTACTCAGTGCACCTGAATGCTCTTTCTCTGGACTATAATTATATCTACTTAACTTACTCACAATATAGGCAATGTCTGGACTCTTACAATTCATTAAATTCATCAGACATCATATAACCCTTGAGTATTCAAGTTAAGATACTTCATTACTCTTATTTTTCTTGAGTCTACAAGAAGAATCATACGGAGTAAAAGCAGGCTTACACTCAGACTAATTGTATCTCTTAAGCACAAATTCAACATAATGAGAACGACTAAGACTATAAACGTTAGATTATCTTCTAATCCTCATCCCTAAGATTACATTAATAGGGCCTAAGTATTTCAAGTCGTCGTTCTCATCCAGCACATGTTTTTTTAGTGGAATTAATTACATCTATGTTTGTATCAAGTATAAGCATATCAACAACATACAAGCATACAATCACACATGCATCCTTAACAAGTTACTTGTAAATATACTTGTCAGATTCATTAACTTAAATCCACTACACATTATCACATGATCAAATTTTCCATGTCACTGTTTACGTGCTTATTTGAAAACCACAGTTTTAGAAAAGAAAAGTTGTCTTAACATCCATCTGATGTATCTCCAAGTTTTTTATGGCATCAATATCAATTAGCATCTCAAGAGAAGTAATTCTCGTCACAAGTGAATAAGAATCAAGGAAATCTACACCTTCTTTTAGTTTATAGCCTTTAACTACCAACTTAGCCTAATATTTTTCCACGGTTCCATCTACCCAACATTTACTCTTAAAGACTCATTTACATCTCATGGTCTTACTCCTTGGAGGTAAACTAGCAAGCTCCCAAGCCTGGTTCCGACGAACTGAGTCCATTTCACTAAATGAAGCTTTTTACCAGAATGGGGTTTCAGTATATGTCAAGGCTTCTTTACAAGTCAGGGGCTCAGACTAAGCTAGGCATGTTATGAAGTCGGCTTCATAAGAAGTCTCAAGTCTAATTGTTTTACTTCTCTTAGGCTCAACCTTAACTTCATCTTCCTTTAAGATAAGTTCTGACTATTTGAAAATAAATCTAGGGGATCAATAATACATCTCTAATGAGGTACATGTTTAAGAAAAAACATGTTCAAAGAACTCAATATCCCTAGATTCTGTAATAATATTCACAACAAAGTCAGAAAAATCACACCAATGTTTGAAAAATCAGAACACACAACCAAAAATCTATATGTAGAAGTATACTCAACATACCCTATATGAAGACACAATCAACATTTTTGGTTTCTATCTAGTTCTTTTAGTAAGAGGAATGACAATCTTAGTCAAACACCCCCACACTTTAACGCATTCATAAAGAGGTCATCTACCTTTCCATAAATCATATGGAGTTTCATCTGATCCTTAAAAGGGTACTCTATTCAGGATATACTAGTTAAGAGGACTGCCTCCCCACACAATGCCGCAGACAATCCTGAACTAATCAACATGTCAATTATCATCTCCTTAAGGATACAGTTGTTATGTCCAAGGCTTCTAATTGGTTTTCAACTTCAAGTTTATACATCTTAAGGCTTCTAAGGCATCATCCTTATCCCTAAGTGATGTGAATCAATAATGTTGTAGTAAATAGGTTCGTTGAGACTTGTGAAAGCAAAAGATTTTAGACTTATAAAACTTAAAAACAAACAAAACTTAGCTCAAAATTTGATTCAAGATATGAGAAAATAACCAAGACACTGATTCCACTATTACACATGAATGAATAACGGTAAATAACCCAAAACTCTAATTATCTTTCAAATCCCTTGTTTCTTAATTCACAAATAATCAGGCAAATTCTCAAAAATTAATTGTATCCCCTAAGCATAGATTATCTTAATACAAAGCATAACCTATCTAATTGAATCACAACTAATGAAGAAAATTATGCAAACAATTAAATACTCTGCAAAAGCAGTGATTGAGTGAATTATTAATTATAAATTAGAGAAAATAAAATAGTTACCAATTATTCATGCGTAAATAGCTTCCTCATTGCCTTGGTTGTGAGAGAATTAGCCGCTCATCATGTTGGAAACACGCTCAAAAATCATTATTATTGCTCAAAGGGTGTTTACAAAGATGAAAAGGAAGAAGAAATTATAAAACCGGGTTTGTAACAGTTTTATTTGTTACAAACTGAACTGTTACAGAGAACGATAGAAACTAACTGTTGTAGTCGCTGTAGCATATAAGTCTGTCTCCTAAACTACGACCCTCAGTCGCTGTAGCATAAACGACTGTTCCTTGTGCGTTGTATGTTCTTGGTGTTCTTCACAGCAGCAGAAAATGGCGATTCTATGCAACTCTGAATTTTTGGCTCTGTGACGTTCTAAACTCTCCCAAACTCTCTGTCTCCGCTATAATACTCCTCACCACCTTTTATAGCCTCTCATGCACGAGAAATCTCCTCCATAACTCCATATATTTTCTTCATTACTCGGCTTTAAAGAAAATATTCCGGGAATATTTTCTTAACCTTTTTAATCTCCTCCGAGCCTTGATATGCTTCAAACACACTCCCTACACGCTGATACATCTTCCAGAAGTGGTATAACACGGTGCAAACACACACCAGCAGCTAATTCTCACAGCAAACTCGTGACAGTCCGAGTAATACTCCACCTATGTTTTGCTTTACTTCAGGTTTTCTAGCCAATTTTAGTCGAGCCAAAGACCCAAACCAAGCCTGTTAGGCCTAATCAAGTCGTCACAGAGAGTTTCAGCGATTGAATCTCTCCCGAAGTACCCAAAAATCCAACTCTAAGTTCTGCCAGTGAAGGACCAAATTTCCCGCCAAATTCATAAATTTGAAATGATGAAGATGGTCAGCCCTTATCCAACAACTGGGGGTGCGAATATCAGTTGGGTGCCCCTTAGTAATTGGGTTACCCCATATCCAAAGTGGGAGTCCGAATAGCAAATGTCCTCCGGGGGTGTTCCGAGCAACTTTTCGAGCCGAATTTTCCAACAATCTTTATTTCCAAAAAATACCTACAAACACACAAAACACCATAATAATGACAAAAACGAGTACTAACGATACGAAACATTGAGGACAAATTAGACACATAAATGCGTCTATCACTAAGCAAGAATACAAGATAGTATCTCGTACAATCATCTACGAAAGTTATAAACCATCTTTTACCACAGTATTTTTGGGTTGAACTCATGTCAACTAGACCTAACTGAATTAATTCTAAGGGCTTAGAATTAGTCTGAATATTTGTGCTAAAAGGTTTTATATCATATTTTGATTCTACACTGATTTCACTTTTGTGTTCAAAATCCAAACTAAATTGGGTACGCAGCCTATGCTGTCCAGTTTAAACATTGACTTATAAGTTTACGGTTCCAAGTCTACCATGCAAAACATTCAATCACACAAAGAAAGAACAAGAATCAACTATGTTCACTTCATCAGTTTTTCCGTGAAGCTTATACAGACCCAAAGTCCTATAACTCTTGCCTAAAAAATCACTGCCTAGTTACAACAAGTTTGCAGATTCAATTAAAATCTTTTACCATCTACAACAGAACAAGATACAAGATTCTTGCATATGCTCGGAACATGAAAACTTCATTCAATGTGAGAATATTACAGATATGAGCTTCTGCTCGACCTTTTCCTTTTATGCAACCTCTGTCGCAGATGAGTTACTCATAAAGAGTTTCTCGACATCCCTTATCCTCTGATAAGAGGTGAACAGGTTTTATTCCTGGTCTCTGTTTCAATAAACTTGCTTAGTGGCTCCAGAGTCCACCCCAGTCTCTCACATTGGTTATTAAAATAACTTCCGACATCATGCCACTAAACTCGTTCTAGTTTGTTTCAACTAAATTAGCATTAACTTCCTACTTATTAAGGTTTTTATGTTGTCTACACTTTACTGCCGTGTGGCCAGGAATTTTACAAACATAACAATCACCCTTAATTAATGTAATGCCGGATTCAGTTTTACGAAACATACCTTTCTTACGAAAACTACGCTTAGAGTTGTGTTTGATGTTCTTTCCTTTGTCATCTTTGGAAGACTTGTGTTCATCCACATGCGCCTGGTAGCCATGTCCCTTTTCAGTTTCATGTCACAATCTTCGTTTATACTCTGACCACAGACACAGTAATTTCCCAATCACCTAATACACCACATCTCACAAACCTTAGTTCCGAATCGGAAAATAAAATGTGAGTTTTGAAGATAACATCTATATCTACAAACTTCGTTTGAATTATCATTTCAAAAAACTCATGGTTACCCCATAAAAACTACTTTAGTTAACAACAAATTTATGCTCGTCAGAATTTTTCAGAAACATTTCTCTGTTTTGTAAAATATCAAAAAAATACTTTTACAAATCCAAAAATTCTGAAATTTTATGTGGGTAGGGTAACTATCAAGAAGTCTACTACATTAAGTCAAAAGGGTTCATCGAAGTTACTTCTAGGTTAAGAGATAAATTCGAAACTCTACGGCCGACCAAAAATTCGTTTTTTTGTTTTTCACTTCACAATTAACATCCATGATTATTACGAATTATAATGTCTTAAGATTGTTGGGTGCAATAATCAAAAACAAGGAAAAAATAAAATAAGCAAAAGTTATTGATACTAAGCTCCTTTATAATGGAAGTGGCCGATTTGATGAAACGGACGAGCTCCCCAGATCTCCACAACAACAACAAGGCAAAACTTTGGAAAAACAGAGTGAGTCACGTGTTCAACACGTTGCCCTTAAGACATTAGCGCCAGCCTACACTCAAGAGTGATGCTATAGCCCTCACAGGACGGATATCTCCAGGATAAAACGCCATACTACACCTACTACTAGCATATGTAGTAGATGCTCAACTTGAGCTTGGCAACTCCGAAAAAACCATTAAGGAAAATCACGAACGCTTGAGAAAACAATATAAAATATTTTTTTCCCTTGGGGGTCCCTCTAAATATAGAGCAACCCCTTTCCCATAGATTTTACAAAAGTAGTGAATTTGTTTATATAATTGACAAATACAACTTAAGAAGAGGAAATCCCCGATGTGGGACTAAAAGGCTTATTTCTCCCCCCTTTTAATAGCAACAAGGGATTGCAAAACTTAAGCAAATATAACCATTGGATCTCCAAACTTTAAAATTCCACCGTTAGATTTCACAAATAGAATTCCGTCCGAACTATTGATATTGTCCGTTAGATCATTAGACTTCCTCTTTCTTATCAGCCGTTAGATTTTAAAGAAGTGGTATAAAGAATTTTACAGGGACATAAAAGTAAATGCACTTTTTATATATTTAAAAATCTCATATCTTTTAAACTACATGTCGGATTTTTGTAAATTTTATATATTTGGAAATCCCTTTAAATTAGCTACGCAATGAGCACAAATAATGATATCAAATTTTTGTTTTTCAATTTTTTTTATATTTCTCCAAATCTTATATGTTTTATCCTTAAAAGTTAGACATAGCTTAAAATTAAACATAACTTAGAAAAAAATTGAAAAAATCTACAAGAAAAAAACAAAACAAATGATTGATTCTTAGGTACAAACAACGACTAATTTTCAAATAAAAAAAATGGTTTCGAATTATCACCAAATTATTTGGAAATTAGAAAAATAGTATCGTCAACGTGCAACGCACGTGCTCACTGCTAGTAGTCTCTTAGAGCATCCACGGTCATCGACCAAAACTAAAAATTTGGTCGAAAACACTGACACTATCGAGCGGAGTAAAGACTAAATCCTAGACTAAAACTAAAAACCAAACCAAATTTTTTGATTGGGGCGTATTTGTAATTTGCGTTTGTTAATGAGACGTAAATTTAATGTACGCCCGATTGAAACGCAACTTAGACTCCGCTCGATGGGACGTAGTTTACATTTGCGCTTTGATACCAAGCGGCACATTTATATTGCGCCTCATCCGGGCGTAGTTAAGTTACGTCGGACCGGGCGTGATTTTAAAGTCACCGACTACGGGCACAATTATTAGTACCTTTTTGTTACTACATGGGGCGTAATTAATTTTTGCTACTACATGGGGGGCGCAATTTGTATCTACGCCCCATGTTACTCCCAATATCTCAAAACTACATGGGCGCAATTTGTATCTACGCCCCATGTTACTCCCAATATCTCAAAACATGGTGCAAGCAACGACTTGCTCGAATTTTGCTAAGTGGACTTCAATATGGTGCACGCAACGTATCAAAAAGAACTTAAATATGCTTCAAGGTACACCCAACTACCACGGGTCCACAACATGGATCAGTCTAAAATTCTTGTATAACCGTAGCTCGTTAACAGTGTTTCATTGAGCCACATCAAATATTTTTTCCCAAGTTGCGCCCCATCGGGCGTAATGTAGTATTTGCGTCCTATTCAAGCGTATTTTCAAGTTGCGCCCCGTCAGGCGTAGTTTTGGATTACGTTCCACACCAAACGCAATTATAGACTCCGCCCAACATCAGGCGTAAGTTAAAGTTGCGTCCTTAACTCCGCTCCACCAAATTTACTCCTCCAACGTAGTGTCTCACCACGGACTAAAACCATATCTTTTACTTTTTTTTGGTTTTTAGTCTTTAGTTTTACTCGTCCCACTGCAGTTGCTCTTAAAACAACTAAAAAGTGGCAAAAGAAAACAATAAAATATAATTTTTATTAAAATTTTAAAAATCATATTTTTTTAGTCGTTTTATTTTTTATTTTTTAGAATTTTAAAAAATCATATTTTATTAAAATTTGTCGTTTTATTAAAATTTTAAAAATCATATTTTTTTAGTCGTTTTCCAACAATAGGTAGCTAAATAATGATTATTCACTATATTTCTTTCTTTCAGAGGAAACGATGCAAGTTAGCCAAAGCTTAGCTCATGATATACGAACTCTCCTCTCAGAGGTTGTCAGTTTAGCTAAAATTCCCTCGAACTCGGATCTGGACCAAAAGCAACGACAACTTTTGGATGCCATGATGATGTCTTATGGAGAATCAGCTTTTCAACTTATTAATGACAATGTTGACCACTTTAAGATCGAGTTAGGTATGGTTAATGACTTTAAGTGTATGTTCCTGTTATGAATTATACTAGTAATAGATATTTTATGTTCGCTGCTTGCGGAATAACAATCTTGTAGAAATGGACATGGAAGTACCTCTTTCATCCATGTGGCCTGAAGATCTTGATGAATTTAATATCGAAAAACTTGGATTGGATCAAGGTATGTTAGAAAGAAACGAAAATACTGAGGATGCTCTCATAGTGGATTTTAAGCGGCTTTATGAATTGACAAGTTACAGCGAGAAAGGGTCGATTCAGTTGAATAACCTTGTCAAGAGCTGGGAGTATAAGCAGAATAATGCTGTTCGTCTTCTCAATGAAGAGCGTGTCATCTTAATTAAACAAAGGAAAGAAATTGAGCTCAAAAAATTGGAGATTCAAGAGGAACATCGGTTTGACGAAGCAAGTCTAGGTGATAAGCGGCCAATATCTATATGGAAAAATAGCCAAATTGCCCCAATTTGGGTGGCATGGTTGCGAAAATGCCTCGGATTTTGAAAAAAAGTTAAAATGCCCCATTCTGTCTATTATAACAGTAGGAGCAGTTAAGAGGTCAACGAATGGTGTTTTGACCAGTCAATGGTCATATGAAATGTCACATATAGCCTTTCATTCCCAAATGTGCGGTCCAGGATCGACCACACATGCACCATACCTATCTTCTTCGAGTTTTACCTGCAAGCCATAGAAAAAGAAAAAGAAAACAGAAACAGATCGAGAGTTTCAGAGAAGAGATAGAGATAGAGAAAGAGATCCAAAGAGAAGAAGAGCAGGAGAGTTAGGTCGAGAGAGCGAGTGACGATGAGTTCATCCATGACTATTGACGGTAGCGCTTGAGTTGCTGAAGAAACTTCTTCTTTGTCAAAACTAGTAGGTAATCAAAACCCTTTGACTGTTTTTGTTAAAATCCACTCATGAATAATTTTGTGTATGTTTTTAGTTGATTATAATTGAAGTTTAACATTATTCAGTAACTAATTTAGAATTTTTGAAATTAGGGTTCCTGAAATTGGGAATTTTGAGTTAAGGGTTTGTTTTTTTCCTTCTGAAAATAGACTGCAGTATGGAAATGAAAACTAAAATGTCTGATGTTTTTATTAATCGTAATTCGAAGTTAAAATTATTCTGTAGTAGCAATTGGGGATTTATGAAATTGGGTTTATGGAATTGGGTATGAATGAAATTAAGAATGAAAGGGTTGGTTTCACAGTGGATGGAGCCTGACTTGTGAATACAACTATCTATTTAGTTCTCAGTGTTGATTGTGAATAACTCTGTTTCGTCGACTGTGTTGTGCAGAGATGCTGCTAAGTTGGGGTGGTATTATTCTTTTTTGGATGGCATGAGTTGTCTGTCCACTTCATAGGTTCTTCCAAATAAATCACTTTGGAGGAATTGGCATACTAGGTCAGTTGTATTGTCCCCAACTCCCATTTGTTTCCATCTTAGCATTTGTTGTGATGCAGCAAAGTACGCTCATTTGCAACCAACAAATTGCTGCATCTCCAGCCAGTGTAACCCATGATGTTAAGATAGTTTAAGCTATCACTTTCCGAATGATCAGTTGGGTGTATGTAAAGCCCAAAAAATTGTGGAAGCCATAAATATAGAAGCTGACCTTTATAATGTTTTTCAAACTAACAATGCAGAGCTTTTATCTAGATTGTTAACCGTGAAACTGATGTTATGCGACAGGTGCACCAAGTCCAAGAGTGAGAACAAGATCTATGCCCTTAACTATTTGGCGTCGTAATCTAAACAATCGAAGTATAGTAAGCCCCTACCAGACATAAAGCATCAGCCAATTCATCAGATTGATTTCGGTATTCAGGCACAAAAATGTTCATTATACTCCAAAATCTGAATGTTGCTGAGCTAAAAAACTTTTATTGCTTTGAACAATACTGTTTAAACTACACAAGATTGTATATTAGCTAGCTAGTGGTTGGTTTTCCTACTACTTGTCGAATATGAAATGATTTCAAGAGTAATGAGAGCATGTTATAACTTTTGTTTTATGCATATTCAGTAATATTCATGGGACACGTTGGGAATCTTCAAAAGATAATGTCCTTTTGAGTACAACCAGGGGAACCTGGAGCCGTCCATTTTGACAATGTGCCACGTGTCACACTCTCAAAGCACAGGTCATGGGGTCATTTCCTAAGATAGGAAGGCCATTTCAGTAAATGAGAGCTCACACGTGTTTGTCACATGCTCGCTCTTCAAATATCTGGCAGTTCATCAAACTACACACGGCGCCATCAGATTTAATCTTGAATTTGGGGTTAAAGCTGTCTTTTTCCCACACGTGCGACTTCACATGTGATGCAAATTGACCTTTTAACAGCTGCTAACGGCAAACTTAGCGGAACGGGGCATTTTAACTTTTTTCCAAATTTCGGGGCATTTCCACTAAGAACACCCCTAAATTGGGGCATTTCAGCTCTTAGCCCTCTCTATATTTGAAGGAGATTATGATATATGGGACGCTGCACCTCGGAGGAGACTGGATATTGTTGTTCAAGAAAAGCGTGTCGAAGTAGATGCCGAGTTTGACACTGTTAAGTACTGGAAGCTGAAGGCAAAGCAACTAGAAAAATGGTTACGGGAAAGCTTGCAGAGAGAGCAGGCATTAGAAGAAAAGCTACAAGAAAACATCAAATTGCTCGAGACACAAGCATCGCCAGTAGAAGAATTATCATAGGTGCTAAAAAATCCGATAATTTCTTACACTTCGTTCTCCAGAATGCACCAATTTTCATGGGACATCAGGTAATTATCCAAACTAGATTCGTGCCCGTGCTACGCATCGGGCATTTTTTTTGGGCCGACCGAATGCGGCGAGACCTTATATGGCCACTTTTTTGTAAATTGTAAGTCATCAATTGACACAAAAAGATTGGATTTTGGTGTCCCAAACAATTTTCAATCAACAATGAAAGGACTAAAGAGCCCCTCCATGCATTTATTTCTCACTAAAACTAGCGTAAATATAACACAAAATGAAGGGTTATATCGTAAATTTCGTGGATGAAAAAAAAAGGACACGGAGGTTGGAAATGTTTTAATTATTGAGGGATAGTTTAGTAAAATCCTAAGTAAAGTGACCCAAAGGTTGCAGGATCGAATCCCGACAACTCCTCCTTCTTTTTTTTCCTTCCTTTTTCTTTTCCCTTCTTCTTCCTTCTCCTTCGTTGTTTATTCTTCTTCGTCCCAAACTCAAACAGAGAAACTCTAAACCTCAATCTCTTCTCCATTAAAATCATCTCTGATTACCTCCATTTCCGAATAGAGAAGATAGATTGATTGATTCACATAAACGCCGAACAATTTATAGATACGAATCAAAACCAATTAGGGTTTACAGGAAGGATTCGTGTTGGTGATTGAGATCAAGGAACCGAGTGACCGTTCATGTCAATCAAGGAAAAATTGAGTGAATTAATTGAATCAGGAAGGTGTTGGTAAAATTGAGATTTTGATTGGTTTCAGATTTCTCATCGATTGAAGAAGAGCAAGTCAGTGAGAAATAAAGGTTAGGGTTTCTTGATTTGATTACGAAATTGAGTGGAATTAAAGTTAACACAAGCAAGGAAGGAGGGATTCCTTTAACACAGATTTATCGAATTAATTGAATGATACCGAAAATGGGTCTCTTAATCTCTAATTCTTCAACCAGAAATGGTAAAAAAAAGAAAAAACCGGCCTTTCCATTTTTGGTTTCTCCATCTTAATGATTTTGGGTTTTTTTTTTTTTTTTTCTTATTGTAACAGAATTGGATGATTTCATAGGGGTTTGATCTGAATCTCATTTCTTTCATATTATCTTTCTTAATTTCATTTCGTTTTCATTTTAGAGACGCACCAAGATATGCTCAGTAGGAATCATCGGCTCCGCAGTACTATTCTTATTCTTCTCTTCTGGATTCGTCCCGAAAATCGAATACCCAATGGCATAATCTGACTATTAAAAACCGACCCCAAATTTTTGTTATGCTCATCATACTATTTTCTATCATGGGTTTAGTAGAAGCCAATTGTGCATTATAGATTCATAACATTGACAAGAGAAAAGAAGAGAAGTAATGATCCACTTCAGTCGAGTTCAGTTTCAACTATGTATTCCGAATGAGCTCATGGTTTCAATATTTCCTTCATAAGACATTTAGTCATGAACTTTAGTTGTATGTTGAAACGCTTAGGAATCTACTTATTTGCAATGGCAGATATTTGCAAAAATGCCTTGGACAAAATTTAATGATGTTTAGGTGCGAAATTCGCAACTCTGGGCTAAAAAGTCATGTTTCTTATTCTAGGAAATTGGAATTCACCATCATAATTTTAGAGCCTCTTCTCATGATGACAACTATGCCTAACTGAATTATCTATGCCAACTACTATAATGACATGAAATTCGGTTAATAGGGAAGTGTTTCGTAAACATGATCAAGTGCTGTTAATATGATAGGGTGAGCTAAGTATTCCCTGTCGTATCCTTAGAATCACACGGAAGGATTGAATTTTATTGTTGATAGAAACATCAATGAGCCAGAATAGAGTAGCATAACTTCATGGAAGTCCTAAAATTCCGAGCAAGCTCGAACATGAGAATGAGAAGATCCGGACATTTCTTTTGTGCATTTTCATTTTTTCTGCTCTACAAGTCATACCACTAATTATACATTGGTGGTCTCTTTTAATGTTTCAACGAGTATTTCTGGCAGCATATATAAAGCGAGCATCTCCAACAGAGATCTCTACCGTGAAGCTCATGATCATCTTTGCCTAAGTAGAGACTAACGATAAAGCTAGTGATGAAAAACTTAAGTATTCAATTTCTTGGAGATGTGCTAAATGATTAATGTTGTATCTTCTTCCAGGATTGTGCGTTTCTCGAGTCGGGGGCTTGAAACTAAGCAACAATAAGCTTCTCATAAAGGAGCACGCATCACCATTATCCTTCCCATAAATTAGTGCAAAGCCTCCATAAATTAGAGTTCCGGGATTATACAGGGGGGTTCCATACTATACTTGGTCAATTTTCAAGGTTAGGTCCTCATATTTATGTTACATCACACAGGGCAGCTTAGGCCTTTTGCTCACTTTGTTTGTTTTAAACAGCCATGGACTGGACAAGAAGTTTCGATATATTTTGCAGGTGATGATATAGAATGGCACTCAAGTCGAGCGCCTTAGATATGTTTTTCATTCGATGCACTCTAAAAAATGTTGTATATAAGAATGTTTTTCTGTCTTAGAAAATACATTTTGTGTGATGATAAAGAGTTCAACTTATTCTTTTTGAATTTGAGGCGGGCACATCGCGCATGCATATATACTAGAACTTTGTATTACCGTCTTTTTGTATGATTTCTTTTGAACTTTGTATTACCATATATGGGCAACCCAATCACATCATACATCCGTGTATTTAGGGTCTTTGCTTTATTCCTTCATATAATTTTCATACAGAACTGTCTTTTTTTCATTCATTTTCTTTCGGGAATGCTAACTGAATTTATGTTTTTGGGGAATGCCTAGAGGAAGAGATCCAATGGAAGTCAGGCTCATTGATTTGATGTTTCAGTGGAGTACAACCAGGTCTTCAGTTCCGGACTTCCCAAAAATCCAAGACTTGAAATGGTTGTTGAGAAAGTTGGAACCTTTGTAGAAAAAAAAAGGTTCTGTATAAAGAAGTTCTTATAGCGTGTTATGTAATGTAAATTAAAAAGAAAAATAGTGTAATTAATTTTGTAAGAGACCATCTTACTCATGTACAACTTAAAAAAGAAAATCACTAAAATATTCTTACGGGCTTGGAAACGGAGCGGCACACGCATCGCACGGGCGTCTTTACCAACCTATACATAAATGAACGTGCGGTGGTAGGCGCATCGCGCGTGCGTGTTATACTAGGGAGTTATCTTGAACTCATCATCTAGGAAAAATACACTACTAGTTAAGTTATGTTCTTTCGATCCTTGTATTTAGACTCTTTAAGAAATTTTCTAGCTAAGAAAACGAGAGCCTTCTTTAAAGCAAGCATGCATGAAGTTTTTAAGGAAACATTTAAAAGTGGGACTCGGTTAGTAGGATTTTGTAAGTGTATGAAAGAGGTGAAATTAAACTCATGCTCATCTTGGTGTAGATTGCCTGTGCATCCAAAAATAAATTCTTTCTGGTTGCTGGATTATCTTGCTTAATTTCCAATTTCTTAGATTTTGGTTTTAAACTGTATAGCAAGATCTATTATGTGTTCATTTTGGTTTGAACTGTATAACAAGACCTATTATGTGTTCTCACTTCTCGATGATCTTAAAATCTTTTGGCTCAAATCTGTATTTTGGACTTACATAAATCATGTTCTTTTCTGGCAGGGTGCGGTAGAGAATCTACTGGAGAGAAGTAATTACATTCAGCTTCTCGATGGTTCTATTGTAAAATTGGATCATAGTTCACTACCCTTATTTTAGAATCTCTTCATAAGATGTCTTCAACTGCGCTACGTTGTTTGGGTTTTGCCTACAAGGATGAGCTTGCGGAATTTGCAACTTATAACGGTGATGAAGACCATCCATCTCACGAGCTTTTACTTCACCCATAAAATTATTCCTCAATCGAGAGTAATCTCATTTTTGTCGGCTTAGTTGGACTGAGGGTGAATTAGTGCACTGCATCATTTCATGTTTATAAATGGTTAATTACATCTTAAATGACCTTGGCTAGATATTGGCGAACTGATGTTGTATGTTTTATTTTTGAACTTTAGGACCCTCTAAGGAAGGAGGTACACCAATCAATTGAGGATTGTAGTGCTGCAGGAATCCGCGTCATGTCCCTCAACAAATGACCTAGGTAGTCCTAACGTTTGCTTTAGAATGAAAAAAGTTAGAAAGAGTGAAGATAAGTAGAATGAAGTGTTATGTATAAATACTTAGTGCTTGGCTGTTTCTAATGGAATAAAAGAATGAAGTGTTGCCTGCGGTATGTCAAGTAATTTAGATATGTTCTTTGGCATTGGTGTGGTGTTGTTTCATGGTTTTCTGACAACCTTGTATCATGATTCATGAAGATCAATTTCCAATTCTAGTCCATATCATTGCAGAGACGTTATTTTCCTTTTCTTTTATGATAGCCATACAGAATTGGAGTTCTTATATGAAAGATAAACTTGGTTCATTCATTCATTCATTCTTCAATCATTTAGATATTAAGTTCATTCCTCTCAAAAGGGAAATATGCCTGGCTGATCAAATTGAATTGCATAAATGCTTACAACTTTTTTAGACAGACCTTGTGTCGACTGTTCAGAAAACGGCGACCATGAGGAAAAAAAGGACTTGCGGACTATCGATATTTCCCTGAACCAGACCTTCCAGAAGTGGTTCTCGCAGAGGACTATGTCGAAAGTGTTCGTGCATCTTTACCTGAACTCCCAGAAATGAAGCGCGGAGATTTGAGAATATGGGACTCTAAGCATGTAGGATGTATACGTGCATCTCTTTTACAAAACAAAAAAAATTCCTTTAAAAATTTGAATCCATGCAATCACGTAGTGGTGTCGTTTCGTCATGTTATTCGGTCGGCCCTTCCACCGTGGCAACGGTTGTACTAGTTTAAACTTGGTGTACGCGGGACTTTGCGCCCTGTGGCGATGTATTTTTGATTTAGTGTGCGTGGGGCTTCGCCTCGCCCCGTGACGATGTACTTTTGATTTGGCGAGCGCGGGGCTTCGCCCGCCCCGCCCCGTGGCGAAGTATTTTTGATATGGTGTGCGCGGGGCTTCGCCCTGCCCCATGGAGGTGTATTTTTAATTTGGTGTGGCAAGGCAATTAAATTAAATAGGTGGAAAATATGTGCAGATTTTATTTGGTTTGCACGGGGATTCGCCCCGCCCCGTGACAATGCAATTTTGATTTGGTGTGCGCGGGGCTTTGCCCCACCCCATGGAGATGTATTTTTGGATTTGGTGTGGCGGGGAAAATACATTATACAGGTGGAGGACATGTGCAGATTTTATTTATGTTTTCTTTTTATTTTCGCAGAAAATATATGAATTTTTTCCATTTTTATAGTAATTTGGAAAAAAATAGTCCTGATATAGTAATTACTCGATATCCAAAATGAATTTGGACTTCAATAAAATTCCAAACACGGTAAGTTATGGTTTTCTTTTAAAATTTTAATTTTTGAACCAATTATACGTTGCCAAGTGTTTCCTCACATAAATATTGTCAGTCAGTCAATGAATTCCAAATTGAATTTGGTTTCCTTTTTTTAATTTTTTTCTCTTCTTTTTAAACCAATCGTACATTGCCAAGTGTCCTCACCAAAACGCTCGTTTCACAAAACTCAAAAAAGACACATTACAGCCATAAA
Organism: Papaver armeniacum; assembly: GCA_023531295.1. Classification (NCBI taxonomy): domain Eukaryota; kingdom Viridiplantae; phylum Streptophyta; class Magnoliopsida; order Ranunculales; family Papaveraceae; genus Papaver; species Papaver armeniacum. The sequence goes on from JAJJWW010018816.1 coordinate 208,903, forward strand.
GAAGGGAGGGTTTTCTCACCGTTCAACGTGGGAGCTTTATTTGTCTAGGTCTTTAAGTCTTTAGATAATACCAAAAATGTGTATGCCATGTGCAATTTGCACCCCTGTGTGCTGCCGATAAAGCACCAACTACCCATGATCATCCCACCCGTGAAATGGCATCCAAAGGAAGGAATCAATATCACCAAACCGATCTCATTATTAGATATTCGTGGGGATACTTGGAAAGCGCAAAATCAAACTACGTTTCCGTCTCTTATCTTCTCAAGATTATACAAACAGACATTAGAAATCATGAATTCACTTCAGGAGGTTCCATTTCAAATAAATGAGCTCATGTTAAAGTTTATCCTTAAAAATAGAGATCTATTAGTCCAGAAAGGACTTCTCGTTGAGGAGTTTTAGCCGATGTCATTGTGAACAAAGCAAAAGAGATGTTAACTATCTTAATCAGTAAAGATAAAGGTCTTGAGAAAGAGAAGTAAACGTAACACGACTCTTATAAGTAGCGCGAAAAAGAATACAATTTTCGCTGGATTTCCTTAATTACTTTGTAATATGATTTCCTTAATTAAGAGTTTTGTGTGTTTTTTTTATACTGGATTTCCTTAATTATTTTGTAAGACGATTTCCTTAATTAAGAATTTCACGTTTTTTTTTAACGATTTAGATGCAAGTGTCGTCCACCTTTGACGGTGTTAGTAATGTACAGTTAAATTTTGGTATAAACCTGGTGTAACAAAATTATTTAATGGTGGGTTTGGATGTAGAATTTTAAAGGTGGGATTTATGGGTTCATAGGATTTGGTGGAATTATGTTTCCTTCGGTATGTTTGGTTGCCCAAATCCCTGGAATCACGTTTCCCACAGGAATCAGTTTTCCAGCAAATCCTCCATATGGAGTCCGACCCCCCCTAATATTTGCTGGGAAACTCAGGGATTTATGGACCCACTTTTTATAACTTTAAATCTCATATATATACCATTTTAAGATTTTGAGCAGGGGCGAAACTACGAAGAAGCTTCTCTGGTCAAGCCACCCCCAAATCAGCCCAAGTCCATGTTTTCATAGCTTATTCTATATAGGTCCATAAAGTGTGTGCAGATTTTAGGCTTAAGCCAGGGATAAGAAATTGCTCAAGCCAGGGCTGCACCAAATGTCTAGTTCCGCCACTGATTTTGAGAGTAATACCAAACTGTATATGGACTTTAAAATAAGATAATTCTATGAATCCTAAGAATTTTAAATGAGTTGCCAAATACATGAGGGACTTACATGAATCCCAGAATTTATAATCTCATGGGATTATAAATCCTTGAAATCGTGAATTCTACAAACAAACCCACCATAAGTTCAAATTTTGACTTAAAAATTGTTCACCTACTTTTTTTTTCCTACACCGTTACTAACGAACAGTTAAGTAATTGATGTAACCAAATTCTAACCAAATTTGAATTATTACAACCAATAGAGTTATGCCAAGTGTCCTCACCATAACTTCTGCATTAGAAAAGGCCTATATCGGTCAATAGGAATGGAGGGTTTCATCACCGTTTAATGTGAGAGTTTTATTTGTCAAGGTCTTTAAGGGGAAGATAAATCTAGTACTGTACATGGCTATCAAAAAAAAAATAATCGAGTGGTATTATTCTTCTTGCTTAGGCTGTAATAAATCTCTAATGGTCCTTTCACTTTTCCTATCAGGATAACGAGTTACGTTACATATTCATTTATAACCATTTTCCTAGTTTGAGTGACGAGGTTAGTAATTATTTCTTGTTCATTTCGTAAAGCTACAATGCCTAAAGCAATGTAAGTTAATGATTCATAAATTACTGGTCCTACGCAACTACCACCTTTGTTTTCCTTGTACAAGGAAAGTTAATGATTCATAAATTTTTCAGTTTGTATATGACATGTTAGCTTAAATCTTCTGGATTATCAGGATATCATAGGCAAAACAGATTTGGAGATCTTTAGTGGATCGGGTATTCAGAAATCTTGTGATTTTAAGAAAGAAGTCATGGAACGTGGAAGACCGGCAAAGCGGGAAATCACATTCGGTACAGAATTATTTAGGACGAAGATATATTTGTTACACGCAGAACCTGTATTTAACATATCAGGGGATACAACTGGTATGAACTATGTGGGAATGGATATCTCTGATCAGGTAATTGGCTTTTTGCTCCTTTAGCTACCTCTTGGCCGAACCAAATGAGATTTCTCTTTAAAATTACTTAGTTTGTTCTCCATAACGACTGAAGAACTAATGCTTAATTTTGGCTAGTAGAGATTTGTTCTTGATAATTATTATATGTCGAGGAAATGTGGCAATCAGAAGAATATGATGTTATCTCGTTTTTTCAATGATTTTTTTCCACATATTTTTCTCACGATGTTGGAAATTGTCGTTGGCAGAGAAAAGCTAAGATATGAAATGCTACTGATTGGTGCAACAGGTTATTAGAAGAGAAAAAATGGCGAAACTTCGTGAGCAAATAGCTGTAGAAGAGGAACTAGACAACAATTCACGTAACGGGTATTTTAATGTTCTGACTAATTCCTAGCAGTTTTTGAGCTGTAACTAGCAAATACTTCAGTTGTTACAGCGTAACATCTATATATTCTTTCAGAGGAAGTGATGCTAAAACAAAGCTTAGTTCATGATATACGACATCTCCTCACAGAGGTTGTCAATTCAGCCAAGATACTTTGTAACTCGAATTTGGACCAAAAGCAATGACAATTTTAAGATGTCGTGATATTCTTTGGAGCATTAGCTTTTGAACTTATTCGGGACAATGCTGACCCAACATTAATTTCAGGCATGATGTTCAATTAATTTCTTCGACTTACTTCGTTTCCTTAAATTCAATTAGTAAGCTGATTTCTAGGTGGCAAAAAGAAATTCACGGTAGGAACCTCTATTTTTCTTGCAGAAGAGGAAGAGAAAACTTTCAGAACGGCTTGATAGGAACTACATCTACGCCATATCATATCTTGAATATTTGTTTAAATTTGTATTTTTTTTTACTTAATGGTGCTCATTCAAACTCGACTACTAAAAATCTGAACATGAACTTAACTTGGTGACCCAGTTTGTAATATGGAGCTGTTAAAAAAAATCAAGTTTGAATTGCCAACTTATCTGATTCATCAACTTCAGAATCAAAAAAGAAACGTGAGTTTTTACTCCAATTTTAAAACCATGATATGACATCCATAAGAGCAAGTCTTATGGTGGAATCCAAGCAATTCCAAGTGTGGAAAAACCATGGAATGTCAAGTCTAGTGGCTTCCAAGTTGGGGCTTTCCACAAAAAATCCAAGGAGGGTTCCATGGTTTGGTGGAAGGGTTTGTGGAATCCATCTAAACGCCAATAAGAATAGCGCTAAACGCCAATAAGATTGGCGCTAAAAAAACGCCATTAAGAATTGCGTTTTTTTTTAATCCGTAGATTTAAGATGAGTTGTTGAAATCTAACGACTGGAAAAAAAAGCTCCATTCTTATTGGCGTTTTTTTAGCTCCAATCTTATTGGCGTTTTTTTAGCTCCATTAAGAATTGCATTTTTTTTTAATCCGTAGATTTAAGATGAGTTGTTGAAATCTAACGGCTGGAAAAAAGGCTCCATTCTTATTGGCGTTTTTAGCTCCAATCTTATTGGCGTTTTTTTAGCTCCATTAAGAATAGCGTTTCTACTATTCCACCATTACACTTGCGCTTCCATCCACAGTTCCAAATGCTGAGGTGGCGTGGAAGATGGAAGATGGATGGATTCCACCATAAGACTTGCTCTAATAGAAATGTAATCAAAAGAACTCAGGAATTCGGGCTTAGGCATTTAGCACTCCTAGAGTCCTATTTAGAGGGATTGATGAAGAAAGGAAAGAATTCTTATTAACTGAAATAGAAGAGAGGAATCTCTTTAAGTACAGACAAGACTCGGGTACAGACAGGCTGTCAAAGACAACACACTATTGTACGGACATAAAATACTGAAGGTACTCAGTTTATACAAAAGGGGTACTCAAACAGTTATAACTGAAAATAACAGAATTTCAGTTCACTAGCCCCCCTCAAGGTGGAGAGGATGTAGAATCTTCAGCTTGTCTATGAGAAAGGCAAATCTTGGAACAGAGAGTCCTTTAGTGAAAATGTCAGCAACTTGATGAAGAGATGAGATTTAAGTAGTAACCTGCAAGTGCTTTGACTGAACTAATTCTCTAACAAAATGGAAATCTATATCTAAGTGTTTCATCCTGCTGTGAAAAACAGGATTTGAAGATAGAGCAATAGAGCCCTTGTTATCACAAGTAATAATAGGAGGAACTGATAAGAAGACATGCAGATCTTTCGGAACCTGACATAGCCAAAGCACTTCTGCAGCAGTGGTAGCCAATGATCTATACTTGCCTCTGTAGAAATTCTAGAGATGGTTGTTTCTTGGATGACCAGGAAACAGGATTGGATCCAAAAAAGATGCAATGTCCACTAGTTGATCTTCAATCATCTGGATTACCAGCCCAGTCAGCATCTGTACATCCCTTGAGAGCAGTAAAACCAAAGAGAAGACCATAGACAAGAGTCCCTTTAATGTATCTCAAAACTCTTTTAGCAGTTGTAAGATGTGTGGTTGTTGAGTCCAAATCTGTTCACACTCCTTTAACGAGTGTATATTTCACATATTCTTTTGATTGGTTGATTATTTAACTGATGGTCCCATTACCCTCCATGTTTAGAATCACGGACCTCGTTACATAACTCCCTAAATTAAATCAAGGGTAGAGATTGAAATGTGAAATATACACTCATTAATGAGTGTGCACAAATTCGTACTCGTGGTTGTTGGTGCTTCCATATGCTGACATATTACAGCATAAGATAATTATGGTCTTGTCCAGGTGAGATACTGAAGAGAGCCTACTATGGATCTATATTCAGTAGGATTAGCTAGTAACTCACCATCTGAAGCAGATAATTTGAAGTTGTCAGACTATGGTGTATTACAAGGCTTAATTCCAAGAAGATTTGTCTTGTTAAGAAGATCCTTTGCATATTTAGTCTGACAAAGAAACAGTCCTTTTGAACTTCTGTCTACTTCAAGACCAAGAAAATAATGTAAATCCCCTAGATCCTTGACTGGAAAATCAGTACCAAAATAAGATATCAAGGAAGCACAGTGATTACTGCCATTGCCTGTGATGATAATATCATCTACATATACCAGAACATAGGTCAGTTTAGAACCATTTTTTTGCACAAAAAGACTGGAATCAGCTGGTGATGGAATGAAGTCAAGACCCACTAAAACATCAACCAGTTTCTCATACCAAGCCCTTGGTGCTTGTTTAAGACCATAAAGTGGCTTATGAGGTTTGCAGACATAGTTGGGATGTTCATATTAGAGCACTGCTCGGTCGAACTCGCATGCGTTGCTATCTCAAGCATGTTTGTCAATGTTAGTGATCAAAACAATAAGTCTTGATTTCTAGCCTATTTATAGATGTCTCGGACTAGGACATAGATTGTGTAGTTGAGCTTAGTTTTCACGGCGTTCATCATTTGAAGACGAAGAACTACTAAGGGGAGCTTGTGGAACTTCATCTACAAAAGGTATGTATAGACTTTAAACTCATCTATCACTTGGAAAGTCTATTTCTCCTCTATCTCCTATATTGAGACATAATTCGTGTTACGATGTAGTTTTCTTTATACACATTTGAGATTTCGAGTATATCTTGTTAGCTAGAGCATAGCTCGGTTGAACCCACCAAGCATTGGTATGTTAAGTTTGGTTCTCATATTTTAGTGAACCAAAACTCATTAAAAGAGTCGCTTATGTACTAGAGTCAACTTCGTATAGGTTAGCTTGAAAGTATTGGATATGAGACATTACAAGTATTGCGAAGACTTGAACAAGTGAAGAAGTAAGAAGCTACAACGACGACATCATCCTTCAACTTGAGGTAAGTGATATTTGACTTGAACTGTTTCATTCCCTAACGTATCTTTCAAGTCGTGCATATTGAAAACAAAACTGCTGAGCATGATTACACTCTAGATAGACATAGTATTAAGGAATACAATACGAGGTTTATTGCTTAACCATTAAACTTTGTATATAAGACATCGACATAATCGTTTGAATGCTATTGTGATTATGTATGGGTATAAGGTCAAGATTTCATTCTAGGAAACAATGTTTTACATGTGTTTTAAGGAAGTAAATTCATGAACTTATTTTGTGAATCGAGAAGGAAATCGCCAGGCATTAATTATTGGTATTGTTATTCATTGCATATCTTTTGAACAACCAATATGTGTGACTAGTATAACCGCTCATGACTTGTTTATGTTCTTGGTAAAACTATTCACAAAGGCTTGAATTTTGTATTGGTATGACTTTTATTAGTGAAACCAATCTTAAGTAATCACCTGAGATGGTATGATCGATTTAGTGTTATCGGCATGACCGACTCTGGGTAAAGGGGAACTGATCCTAGTAAGAGGTGCAACCTATCACAAAGGGGAATTGATCCTTGTATGAGGTGCAACAAGTTTTTAGCAGAAAGGGGAACCGATCCTATGGACATGTGCAACACGTTTTTAGGAAAAGGGGAACCGATCATATGGACATGTGTAGCAAATACAAGTAGTTACCATAAGTATGTGGGGGAACCGATCCTAGTACCTAGTCAACCGAATTTTTGGTAAGCTAGTGTGACTATGCACAGTAAGCTAGTGTGCCCATATGGAGGTAGAACCGAAACTTGTTTTGGTAGAACCGTGAAACCCATGTTTGGTAATTGAGTGTTCTTGATCAATCACGTAGTTCTTGAAAGTCAGATGAACCAATTCTAAACTTGTTTGGAAGTGTGGAAAATCGGTTTCAAGATTGTAACTTTGAAAGAGGACTTACAAAGTAAAGATGTCGACATACTTTGAACATGTGCAGTAATGCTTATCTTTAATTGTTCAAAGTTATTCCTTAATAGCTAAAGGAGGAAAATCCCGGATCGAAAGAAAAAAATAAGTTGAGAATCTTTTAATTAAGGTTTTTAATTTTATTTATGGAAAATGAAAATTAGTAATGTGCATTTACTAGTTGGAGATTTTCTAAGAGATTTTCGGCCAATATTTGGACAAAGCATTTCCAGGAATTATGGAAACCGAATTTGGAATATATTGCATATCTTGAGAATATTTTCGGTTTTGAAAATTCCTTGGTGTCCAAACTTCCTTGTCTATAAATACTTGAAGTTTGCATTTCAAGCAAACTAATCCTCTGAGCAAGCAAACTACCTCATTTATGTTGCTTCTGGTGAAGCCGCCTATTCGAATAGGAGAGTAACCTAATTAGGCGAAATCTCTTACGGCCGCTCAGTTTAAAGACTTCTTTGGGATTGAGAAGCTCTATTAGTATCGTTGGTGGGAAACTAGATAATTGCGGTTTATCTTTTGTTTTTGATTGATTTGATTGACTAATGGTGGATGAACCTTGATTGCACCTAGTTTGTTTATGCTTGAGAATCTTCTCTTCTGATATAAGATTCACTCAAACTAGATCGAAGTTTCGACGAGGATCTTTAGATTGTTTGTAGTTCTAAAGATATCTTGTGATAATCCATTGTTAACAGACTCCGTTCTGGTGCGTGATTGATCACTAGAGATTCAAGTTGATTGTGTGCAGGTGTTTATTGAAGATCTAAGAAGATTTGAAGACAAAGAAGACTTTGAAGATTTCTGATTTGGGTTTATAATATTTGGTGTGCCAATACTTCACTACACCAAAACAGCAGATTTGTGACGGATATACGCGTTGCAATGAATTTCACCAACGCCTATATCCGTTGGTAATATGGCCTAGCAAATTTGTGTGCAACGCCAAAATCCGTTGCACAAATTAATTTGTGCAACATATATAAACGTTGGTTAACCGGTTTAGCAACGTTTTATTTTGCAATTTGAGCAACGGATTCTTAAATTTGTGCAACGGTTACATTAATTTAGGCAACGTATTACACTAATTTAACTAACGTTTATATACGTTGCAAAACTATTTACAGGTTAAAAAAATAATTTCGACGACAATAATCCGACAGATATCTCCACCTGAATATATACTTTGTACCATTATATACCATTGTAGATCAACTAGAAGACCCAATTTTTCATATGAACATATGGTTAGTCATCACAATCCATCAGGATAGATAATGAAAACCAAAAAAAAAAAAAAAAAGTACATAAAAATCTGTATATTTGAATTTCTTGTATTACACACCGTTGTTGCAATCAATCCTGATTTTTATAAAAGTCTTACAAACATTCTTTTCGGCATAATTTACATTCAAACCTAAAGGAATGCCCTTAAAAAATCTAATGATTGAAGATCAAACATACAACTTGAAACTATAAAAATTATTACACCAAAAAAGTGCTTACTTCGGGGTGAGATCCTTCCATCAGATGTTGCATATCCATCTTTCATTTCCTTGTACAGTTGGTTTAGCTTCACCGTAACCTGTTATTACACAGGGTCCAGAGTATTAGATCATATCAAAAGTGAGTTGGTATTAACAAAATTTGGCTTGATAGTAACAAACATATTTAAAAGTTGATTTGCCTCCAGTCGATGTTCTAACATAATGCAACATAAAATATTGTGCATGTGAACACACAGAGAATTACTAAAAAAAAAAAACGAAAATAGTCAGGAAAATGTACACTGTTTGTTTTCGTGTGAGATCAATAAGTATTATGAAATGCCAGAACAAGTTACTACTAAACAAAAATGAGTTGCATTTGATTCTCCACTTGTAACGATCCAAAAGGACTAACAAGGTCTTTATCCATAAAGACAAACAAAACTAAATAATTTGTCCATGGATAAGAGTACAAAGAAAAAGAAACGAAAATGAACATCCAAAATTTCTTTGTTTTAATAAACTAGAAGCTTTGAAATGGAATGCGTGTAGTTCCATACCTCTTGTGAGCCTTGGGAGCTTCCTTTTCAGTATTCTTTGCAGTAAGATCGACACAGATAACTGCTTACATTTTCTTGTAAAGAGCTTGAAGTCCCAGTGGAATGGAAACCTGCCACACGATTGTTTCACGAAAAAAAAATAAAAAAAACTGAAGCACCACGATTATGAAAAGAAAAAAACTAACTTTTGGCGCTCTACATTTTGAAGCACATGTAACTGGCATCAATAAGATTATAACAAAAGAATGAATAAAATATTATACTTGGCAACAACCAGACATGGTAGCTATACTCAACAAACTTGAAGCACACCTGTGATAGTCCTTTAATTTTGGAGGAAGGTCAGCTACAGTAGGAATTACGAGTATCCATCATACCAGGATATATGATAGAAAAGCCACTTTTATGTGAAAATATCCTACCAACTTGAGCACACTCAGGCAGTGATACGAGAGCATCATTTTAAATATATAGTCTTGAAAATGTTAACAACGGAAGGGATTCAGATACATTAATGTTGGGTGTCATAATAATGTCCTGTGTGAGGGAAAAAGGTCACATTTTCCTACTTAACTCTACATTTTAACCTCATAAGAAAGCTACAGATCTAAGGAACAGAAAAGGTCGACGGTGGAGGAATACTGCAGTACCCACTCATTGAATATTTTTTTCATCTGAACAACTACTAATGGTGGTTAAATATATAAATATATACTTAGGCTATGGTCATAGATCTAATATATTGCAAAACAGAAAAACAATAAGGACGGTCAAAGATTTCACTCACAATTTAAAGAAATTGAATCCTACTGTGATAGACGAAAGCACCAGAGAAGCATACAATTGCTACTTTACTATTGCTATCTCAACCGCAAAGGAATAGTTCATTGTCTACCAGAGAGGATCTATTTCTCAAAGGGATCTACATACCTTGGATTGGTGTTGCCTTTCACCATTTTTCTACCATATTTGTGCCAGCGGTACCCATCATCCACTACATCAACCGCACTAGGCTTTTCGGCGACATAACGTGGTACCCGAACTGCTCTACCCATTGCAGAAACGTCTAAATCATCAATGTATTTCTTCCTGCTTCCAATTTATTCACCACATCAATATCATATTTATACACGGAACCTACATGTTTCAATTAGTGTCTGGATAGAACATTAGTCACCTGCGTTTAGACTGCGGGTCATCATCACCCCCGACATCATTTCTGACCCTATTTGATTGCGTAGTTGGAGATTCCAAATCATCATCACTTGTCATGATAACTGGATGCTCGTTGGCACCTATTATCTTGATATAATGAGATTTCTGGCTCTGGCCCTCTTCATTTGACAGCTTGCCTGCAAAACATAAAACTATAAGCAGTTTTGTTCATGCATTAGCAATTAAAAAACAATGGTTTGGTGTGCTAACCATCATATCTTTCATCCTGGAAAGAAACACCCAGTTGAAGCGAGTTTTGGAGAAAACTAAAAAACAGTACTAATCTAACCTCCTATTGTTATTGAGTCCCTACAAAGACCAGAAGTTTGATCCAACAAGTTGCTTTATACAAACCTTTAACCATCAACTTTTAACTTAGTGATCAATTATTATGCGAAGAATACAATATTACCAGTCCACCTGACAAGGGGTATCCCACAAATTCAAGGCTGTCATTTCATCACTTGGAAGCCGTGAACATAGCTAATTGGCTCCAGAACCGCCTAGTATCGGACTCAAAATACTGGCACAAAAAACTCGTGTGTGACTAACAAAAGATGATATCTATCTTTGGCATCCAACATATAAACCAATGGGAAATTATGAGTTTGTTCAAAAGAAAAAATGAACAAGGATTGGAAGCATTGTACATAACTTCTGCAGCTTAAATTAACAGGGTTTCGCTTCGCCAAAGTCAAAAATTCCTCATGGGAAGTAGAATATAAACAATACATGGTTTTACAAATAAGACATCAACTTTACCTCTGAAGAAGGAGCATAGCATTTGCAAGTAATCCTAGTGAAGAGGTCTTCACTTCGCCATTTTTGCTCATTTTATTGAATTGTTTCAGACTCGATACTTTGGAACCCAAGTAGTCATGATCAAGGTTTCTGTTGGCATATACTCAAAGAAACGAGTTTAGAACTTTTCAGGCTCATCCTCCATCAGGGACTGGACATCTTCATAGGAGGATAAGTATTCAATCTAACTACGAGTATCATTGATGAAAGTAAAAAACAACAAGTGTGGTAGAATTTTGAGATGCACCCTCATGTTTGTACCAACATGCCCACCAAAGGTGTACTTTCGGTTACTCTCAGGGTCCAGTGCAGCATCTTTTTTACCTTCACCCTTCTGGAAACCAGCAAACCTTTTGTCACTATGAGGAATGTCAAGTCCTCCACCCAATTCTCCCTACAATTGTAGAGTAATGATTAGATTTTAACCACGGTAACTAAGAGAAGATAGGATCTACAGGAAAAAGGAACAACGAATAATGGAAAAAAACAGAAAACTCTAGAAAACACAGCTGCAGTAGACGATGTTACCTTAAGATCACCAAAGATACGATTTCCGGTAGTTTTTCGTAGAATACCGACATCAAGAAGAGCTCGGAAGGGCCTTTGACTTTCACCAGGTTCGACAGAGTAGTCTTCACCGGTTGCCTGCAAGTGATGATAACTGTCAGTCAAATGTTTCTTCTGCCTACAATTTATCTACACTACAACAAAACAAGAAAAAAAATAAAAATACAATGTATATACCTCGACATTGCCTACATACTCGGCATCCATCTCAAGTTTTTTCAACAAACGACGAGCTAATAGAAGACCAGTAGAGTAAGCTATGGTTTAAGAGAACAAATATTATAATTCTTTCAAGAAAGCGGATCAACTGATGAGCAATGTAATGCAAATATTACGTTGCTTGTTTTCGTGTGAGATCAATAACTTATTTTCGTGTGAAAAATATACATCGCTTGCCTTCATATTCATTGCTCGTTACAGGAAATCTAGAAACAGAAGAGGATCAACTTATGAGGAATATTAGAAAGACCAATATTTAATGAAACAGAAGATACAATCAACCCAAATTTTGAAGCTTGTTTAAGATTCTTATTCGAATCAAAACCAAGCACATAAGCTTTATGACTACCCTTTTCGTCCACAACTTTCTGAAATAAAAGAAAGTATGCTGAATAAGCAAATGAACACAAAACCAAGAATTTCCTACCAAAATTTTAATGTCCTCACATCGACAATTCTAGAAAAGAAAACATATTTTAGTTCCAAAAACTACTAAGAGAATTTAAATACATTTAGAAACTAACATAAATTAGGTCTAATCCCCCCAAATGCCAATACTGTTTCTTTTGAGACTTTTTGTCGAACAGCTAGGAGACGTGAAGCTAGTGAAGGATAACTAAGTTTGCTGCTAGTTTGTAACTTTACATAGCTTCTTCCGTGCAATACTTTAGCAATCAAATTTGAGTTCTAATTAAACCTAATTATCCTAATTACTGACAAACTGTAAACAACCCTTAATCAACCAACAACAACACAACAACCACCACTGTATACAAATTTTTCAGCAGGAATTGCAGAGATTAGAAACATATTTCCTTCTAATCTGAGATGTAGCTTTGAAGAAAACAAATGAACTAAACTGAAATAAAAATCAAACCCATACTTTGAAACTAAAACAAAGTACAAATAACACATACGAAATAGGAAAACTTTTACAAAAATAACTTCTCTCAAAATAAAACCCCTAGTTTTGTGAGATAATATTCACAGATATAGGTCTAAATCAAAGCTCGTAAAATATAAACAAAAAATTAAGCTTTTATACCTCATGAATCAACCAACTCTTAGTTGATAATCGATTGCAACCATCAGATTGTGTATTGGTTTTCAAAATCAGGAACAAAATCAATTTTCTGTGTTTGGAAATTTTCAAATTAAAAAGTTATAGATCTAGATTTCTAGTATACGGGTATTGATTAGGGTATAAGTATGAAGAAATAAAGGACTTAAATTCGTGGTGGTTTTGCTGAAATCATAAGGAGTCTAGGGTTTTTCTCGGTTAGGAAAAATGGAGTTTTAAGTGTTGAAAGAGAGAGAGAAAGGGAGAGAGAAAGGGACAGAGGGGTTTTTTTCGGAGCTAGTTTATTTTGTCTCGAAATAAATCTGAAAAAGAAAAAAAAAACTGACTACTAAAAGCATATCAAACTATCGTATATTACAGAAATACCTTAATGTATAACGTATTTATGCGTTTCAAAAACGTTGCTCCACTAATTTACTTTAATCAACCAAAATTACCTATTTTGCGCAACGTATTTTACTGGTGAGCAACGGATATAGATGTTTCAAAGTGTGCAACCTCTATATACGTTGCACACCCCCGAAATTGAAGCGTTGCAAAATACGTGATATGGTGTAGTGCTTGTTTCGGTAAAAGAGGATCCAACTATAATCGGTTTATCCTTGTGGTATATTAGATTGATTAGTTGTGTAGATCGGCATCAGTACAATTCTTTGTGATTAAGAGTATTGATTGCAAAATCTTAACAATTACCTTGGGTAGTTGACAATAAGATAAATCTAAGAACCTGACAAAGGAGTTTATTGAGATAAACAGAAGAGCCTTTGTCGAACTCACATCACTTGGTTGAAAAGAGTTGATACCAAATAGATTTGTTGTTCCTTTACTGTTTGGAATACGAACCAAAGGAATTGTTCCAAGTACGTGACTTATTACAGGTCGGAGGCGTGGGAATACAGACGGAACTAGGTGAACTATAGGTTTAGTTGCTTGGTCTCACACAACACCAAATTCCCGGAATCGTAACAGCAATTCGTAACGGCTTATGGGCCGTTTCGAATTTCCTGTTACAAATGCCCGTTACAAAATATTCGTAACAGGCTGAAGCCGTTACTAATTTTCTAAAAATTCGTAACAGGGCTAAGACGTTACGAAATGTTTTTTAGGCGTGCCAGTCACACGCTTGGTCACACCAGGGTGGTAACACCTTTAGAATGTGCATGCGTGCTATTATATTTCATCTTACACCGTATATGCCTAAGGTAACATCTCTACCCTTCATTCTAGTCTCGAATGCATCTCAATAATAAAACCCTAAATTTTATTCCTACACCATATTTTTCTTCATCTCTTTCTCTTTCTCTATATGTTTAACTCCGCCTCTTCGTCCCTCTTCCTCTCTCTCGATCTCTCTACACAGTGAGAAGATACAGATACTCAAAATCCTGAAAAAAAACAAGATCGAAGGAATCTCATTCATCTTATTCTTCTTCTTCTTTTTCCTTATTCTTCTTACGTTCTTTGTTTTTATGCTTCTCAGAATGAGAAATTTTTCATATCAATTAAGAAGAAATCTAGGGTTTCAGTCGAAGAACGAGAAGATTCGGATGAGGTTTGAATGGATCTGAAATTGAAGATGGGTTTGATTCAGATGAGGTTTTCGGTTTTGTGGATTGTGAAATGAAGTTGAGGATCTGTATCTTATCTTACAGGAAAGAAGGAGAAGAGGTTGATGCTGCTACTGTTAAACAGATGAAATTAGGAATTAGGGTTCCTGCATCTGTTGTTGCTGATAATTTGAGAGGGGTTTCTTGGAATCAAAATCTGTAGCTGTTATGGTTGAAGATCGAAGATGGAGGTTTTAGTGTTTGCCACTGTTAAAGGAAGAACAAATTGATGAAGAAATTGAGTTCAAAGAGAAAAGAAGATGAGGTTGAATTCAGAGGTTTGTGCTAAAGGGTTCTGCTGGATTTGTTTTGAATCTCAGGGTATTTCTTTAATTCTTTTGATTATTATCTCTGTTTATGTTTTTGGCCTTTTTGGTAAACCCTAGTCTAATTTGTGATCATGGATTTTGAATTTAGGAGTCTGATTTGGTTAGTTAATACACAAAGTGTTAATGTATTTGAATTATTATGACAATAGTTTTGGAAATCGAATTGGCAGAGCTGTTAATGTATGAAACACAGGTTCATGACAGAAAAGAAGATGGGTTATGTTGTTGCGGTAGAGATGGGAGCAAGCAGCTAGTTATGGATGGGTCTGAGATGAAACAGATGGTGGTGACCATGGAAAGCTGCAATGAATTGAAATAGATGTATGTGTAGGATGCAGTCGCAGGTAGAAGCTTGTGTGTTTTGGGAGCAGAAGCTGATGTTGCTGGTAGAATGAGATGTTGCAGTACATCTGAGATGAAATGAGTGGTTATTGGTGGGTTGTTGAATGCCTGAGATGCTGCTGCTGCGAATAATAGCTTAAGGAAATGGTCGCAGTCATGATGAAGCTGACTTGGAATTGCAGGTGCAAGCTGGAATGTGATGGCAGTTGTGGTTGATGCTGAACTGAAGTGCAGGAAATGGGTTGTGCAGGCATGAAGGGAAGGTGTCAGTAATACTGGAGGGTTGCGAATTGATGTCGGACTTGAATGTTACAGGGAAGAAATGATGTTGGTGTTGATGCCGTTGCTGTTAAGGCACTCAGATGCGAGCTGTTGCTGATTGATTTGTGTTTGCTAATCATGATTTATCTTTTCCTCCTGCTTACTTGATGACCTTAATCGAACCGCTATAAAAATTTGTTTACAGAATTTAATGTTTTTGTTTTCAGAAATTGATGCTAGTGATAGTCGATTAAACACATCAAATAGGTGCTTCCAGATTACAATCTCTCCACAAGTAAGATTTTTCTTACTTTCTTATTTAATTTTTATTTTTATGTCTGGGCATATAGAAGTGAACCATAAACATTGGGTTTTCTGGTAATCAGGAAGAAGACGATGAGGAGACATCTAAAGGTATGGCCGTATTGCTGATAGAAAAGGACCAAGAGTAGAAAGACACATTAAACAGTTTTAATTTAGTGCATTACGCGAAGTTTTGTTACTTTAATCGCGTTACTTAACATTTTGATGTTGTTTTATCTTTGCAGATCTTTCTTTGGCTTTAGTTTTTGCTCACACTGAAAAGTACCCAGATGAGCCACCACTTCTACACGTGAAAAGGTTAGTAAAACATACATATAAAGACCGGTCCTGTAGTATATTGCCTCATGTTCGTGTTTCATAGTCAAACACCCTACTGTTGCTGATTATGGTCTATTGAAATACCATTCACAATTTACATCGGCCATGCATATTTGGTCGAGATACCTTTAGGATCTCGAGCATGTCGTTGTGGTTATTCTTGCATATTGTGCTAATGCCTTGGTAAAATGACGAACAAATGGTTTTATTGGTTACTTTGCTTGATTATATTGTGTTGGCGGCTACCTTTTTGTTGGGCCAAATCCCAAATTGACCTGATGTTCACTTAATTATTCACCCCTTACTGAAAATATTCATACTCACTCACCTACTAGCAAACTATAAGAGATTTTTTTCATGCAAGTTATGGATTCTTTTTCTTTCTTTTTTTTAAGTTCTGTAAGTATTATCTGACCATCCAGTTAGTCAGCGATTGTATATCTCTACCCAGTTTCTCAACTTGTATGTTAAATTATCTGGTCTACCCGATATACCCATGTTCAACATACTAAATATTCTCAAGTACTTCTCAGTCGTGACCCCCATCTTGGCTATCCTTGTTGTATTTACTTTTTTGGCTTCTTATTATCCCCCCCTACATAGATTGGTTCAAGCAACTAAGCTATTCTGGGTTTATTTTATGCAGTTTAAAAGGAATATCGTTAGAGCATCTCCAGGCGTTAAAACAAAAGCTTGAGGAGGAGGTAAATCCATGTATTTTCTAAAGCTAATCCTTACCAAAATGATACTGTAAAGATACAGTTTTTCTTAATGCCCTTAATTGTTTCTGATTGAACTTCTGACCTTCATGGTTTACTTGATTAACATGAAGCCTAGAACCAGTTTCTATAAAAAAAAAACAAATGATTTAGGTTCTCAATAGCTCGATCCTGATAATTTCCTTCTATTATTTCTCTTTTCTTTTCATATTTGCTGAAGTTGATTTTGTTTATTTATAATGTCGTATTATGTGACTAAATCGATTTGATCATGCTTATATGTCCTTTTAAGTAGATGCTAGGACACTTATGCTTACATTGTTCTCCTATATTTTGTGAATGTAACTTATTAGGAAAAATATTGCTTCATGTGCTTCTTAGTAAAACTATAATTGACATGAATGTTCCAACTATTTAAAATACTCCAGCTGAAATAAATATATTTGCATCGTCAGTCTTTTGCTGTGTTCATCTTCTATCAAAAACAACTGCAGTTAAAAAATGTTTGACCTACTTTTGTGTTATTTTAGGCATCCGAAAATCTAGGCATGGCTATGAATCTGAACTGCTGTGTGTCACATACCAAGTAGTAGCTCTATACATGGTGTGGATATTCTTTCTATTTCATTTCTGTATGATCTACAATGTTGAGAGCATGTGACCTCTCTGTATGTTCAGTTTTTTATGCTTGTACATTTCATAAATTTGGTAGCCTTATAGATTTTCTAGTTTGTTTCATGTAGTATGGGTTGGGCATTATGAACTTAAAACGAGGGATTATGAAGAACGTGATCAAGAATTCTTGGCAACTAGTGTTTGGGAAGTATCTGCAAGCTTTGAGTAAGTTACTATGTAGTGTATGAGCTGAACTTATAAGTAAAAATGATTGAGAACTTTATGTATTCCCTTAGAGTCTGATACTTCACAAAATATAATTTGGTACTTAGAGAATTTGAGTTCTTTTTTGATATGAATTGATTGAACGTGATGTTATGAATGTATTGATGGAAGAAACTATTGTTGAGTGTGGACGATGGATAATGTAAAGTGTATGCAGTTGGAATTCCAGCGTACTTTCAGGACGACAATGAACTGTCGGTCAATATTGACCTGGTCAAAATTGGTCGTTATTGACTGGTTTTGACCAGGTCAAGGTTGACTGGCAGTAATTTTTTTGCTGTTACGAAAAAGTTCGTAACGGCTCTTAGCTGTTTCAACTTTCCACGTAGTAATGGCTCCAACTCGTTACTGATGTGCCACGTAGTAACGGCTTGAGCATGTTACGGCTTCGTTGTTACAAAAACCGTGAGCTGTTACCACGTGGCAAATTCGTAACGGCTCACAGCTGTTACGAGGGCCGTTACAACCAAAATTCGTAACGGCCACAAAGCCATTACAAAAAAAAAATGTAACACCCACTTTTGCAACAGGCAAGAGCCGTTACAACCCGTTTTAGTAACGGTTCAGTTCTGTTTCCAATCCCATAATTTGGTGTAGTGTCAACTATACGAAGTTGGTTTGATTTTGTATAGCGGCATAATCCTGAGAGTATTCAATTCTGGACAAGGTCCCAGGGTTTTTATGCATTTGCGGTTTCCTCGCTAAAAAAATCTTGCTGTGTCATTTACTTTTATTTTCCACAATTATAATTGTTGTTATTATTGTTAGAGCATGGCTCGGTTGAACCCACCAAGAGTTGGTATGTCAAGTTTGGTTGTCATATTTTAGTGAATCAAAACTCATGTTAAGAATCGCTTGATTATGTACTAGAGTCAACTTCGTATAGGTTAGCTTGAACGTATTAGGATATCAGACATTACAAGTATTGCGAAGTCTTGAAGATGTGAAAAAGCAAGGAGCTACAACGACAACAATCATCCTTCCACTTGAGGTTTGTGATATTTGACTTGAACTGTTTCACTCTCTAACGTATCTTTCAAGTCGTGCATATTGAAAACATAACTGCGAAGCATATTTGAACTCTAGATAGACATAGTATTAAGGAATACAATACGAGATTTATTGCTTAACCATTAAACTTTGTAGATAAGACATCGCCATAATCATTTGAATGATATTGTGATTATGTATGGGTATGAGGTGAGGATTTCATCCAAGGGAAAAATGTTTACATGTGTTCTAAGGAAGTAAGTTCATAAACTTGTTTGTGAACCGAAAAGGAAATTGCCATGTGTTATTGGTTTTGTTATTCATTGCATATCTTATGAACAACCAATATGTGTGATTGAGTATAACCGCTCACAACTTGTTTGTGTTCTTGGTAGAACTATTTACAGAAGCCTGACTTATGTATTGGTATGACTTTTATTAGTGAAACCGATCTTAAGTAATCACCTGAGATGGTATGATCAGGTTTGTGTTTTGTCTGACCAAATATGGGAAAGGGGTGCAAACGAAAACACAATAACAATAATAATTCCGGGCAGCTTTAGATTTCAGCTAATGTACAACAAGGTGCGCTGGTAACCAATAAGGAGAATAATGGTGGCTCTATCACTAATGATGTGAATGCCTGGCAAGAAGCTAAACGTAAGAAGGGGAAGACAGCTCCAACCATTCCTGTCATACCCGAAGTTGTACGTAGTTTGCCAACCAAGTCGTAGAATTATGTTGTTCCAAGCCAACACGGTGTTGTGCATGGCCGAAATATTAATGATGTTCTAGCGAGTTCTGTTCGGGAGGAGGGTGAGATTGCATCGGGGGGGGGGTTCAAGTGTTTGTTGAGGAACAGATACAAGATGAGTTAACAAAGTCCGAAGCTGTATTTCGATCTGCCTATGTTGAATTGGCAAGAACTAAACATAAGGCAGCAGCGTATGCAGCGTTAGTTTCTGGTGCTACAGGAAGTATGCCCAATTTTAAGTCAGTCATGAATTATGAAGCGAGGAAGAGTACGAATTCATTGGCTGATAGGAATGTTGTTAACTCTTCCGATACTCCTTTAACTGATGCTCTTTTTGTTCGTGAAAGCATTGTATCACCGAATCAGTTTGACGTGCTTAATGCGGAACTTGGTTTACTAGTTGATACAATTTTGGAGGATGGTTCCATTCCTTTTTTTGATGCTTTGTCTGGCAAGTGGACTTCCAAAACGCCTGTTATTCTTTCACGCAATAATGTTGTTCCTGGTGCTTCTCGGATTACTGGGAATACAAACACTGGTTCTAAATCTGATCAAAACTTGGATAAGGGAGGTAGGGCAGCGCCTTCTAAAACCAATCCTGTTGATGGGGTTCTTAAAAAAGATGCTGGAAGATCTGCGCAGCGAGTTAAGTTATCTAACACAAATTCTATGGTTTCCCAATGAAGGTTCTTTTTTGGAATATAAATGGGATTGTGCGCGATGAGGCACAATGTAAACTTAGAGAATTATTTAAGCAACATAAACCTGACATTATTGGCATTGCTGAGCCGAGGGTGTCAGTTACTTCAAGATCAGTTAGACGTTTTCAGTTGGAGGGTCTTAGCAATACAATTATTCATAATTCTACAAAGAGTACAATCGGAAATCCGTGGGTGTTGTGGTCGCGTGATATTTCTGAGCCAGTGGTGTTGAATACTTCTCGTCATACAATTTCGATTAGTGCGGATGGTTCTATAATTTTTGTGGTTCATGCTAGTTCCGTGCAGCTTACTAGGAGAAAGCTTTGGAGACAACTTAATATGGGTGATCAGCAGGTCCCCTGGTTGGTCATAGGTGATTTTAATTGTGTTCTTCATAATGATGAAAAGAAGGTGTTTGAGGGTGAAAACAGTTTCTGCCGATTTCGGTAATTTCGGGTGTGTGGGTGAGAAACGAGCCTAAAACCTAAACAATGTACTACACTGGAGTACTTTAGATTCGAGAGATCAATCTGTACAAGTCCGGCCTAAACCAAGAAATGGCTGTTCCAGACTTGCTTCGGTCACAAAGTGAAGGAGAATGGGTTGGTTTTGGGAGGGAAGCAAGGAAAGTGATGAGACCAGAATAGTTGATTTCTGTAAGAGTAGTTGTGTTACTAAAACTTGTATCAGAAAAGTGGGAAGGCTAACAAATGGTAAGCTAGCAAGTATTTTCTGAGTGTTGTATATTCCCGAATGAACTTGTTGTTCGGTGGAAATAGGTAAGACCTATTTATACAAGTCGAAGTGAAACGTACTCTGGTCTCATTAAGGAATGGAAAAATGGGTAAGTAAATGAGAGGAGGTGGGAACGCATGGAATTGATGTTCCATAAAACCGTTAACGCATGGAATTGATGTTCCATGAAACCGTTAACGCATGGAATTGATGTAAAAGCGTTTCACCATTAACTCCCTGTATTTACTAACCGCCTCACCCTTATGACACTTCCTTATGACGGGCGTAGTATACGCCGCACGCTGTAAACCGCCAAACCAATACCCAAAGAGGATCCCCCAGTTTGTGATATATGTTGATGTCTCGAATGTTTTTGTGGAAAACATGTAGCATGTTTTTCTTGCCTGGCAAGTCGTACTTGGGAGACTTGCTAGCTTGGTGACCTTCGACGGTCGAGATTTTACATCTCAAGAGGAAAGATAGCCGTTGATCGTTGCACGCTTTCGTTTTGGTAGCCGTGTAGGGAAGGCCATCATGGTGGCGCGGCTAGGTTGGCATGCCGTTGGCATGGCATGGTTTGGCGTGGCCAAACTTAGGTTTTTGGGCCAAAGGTTACCATGCGTTGTCTGGTAACCTTGGATGGCTAGGATTTGCTCCTGGGATTGAAGGGGGACCGTTGATTGTCGCACGCCTTCGTTTTGGTAGCCATGTAGGGAAGGCCAGCATGGTGGCGCGGCTAGGTTGGCACGTTATTGGCGTGGCATGTCCTGGCGCGGTTTGGTGTGACCAAACTAGGGTTTTGGGTCAAAGGTTACCATGTGTGGTCTGGTAATCTTGGATGGCTAGGATTTGCTCCTGGGATTGAAGGGCAACTATTGATTATTGCACGCCTTTGCTTGGTTAGCCGTGTAGGGAAGGCCAGCATGGTGGCGCGATTATGTTGGCATGCCATTGGCATGGCATGGTTTGGCGTGGCCAAACTTAGGATATCGGGCCAAAGGTTACCATGCGTTGTCTGGTAACCTTGGATGGCTAGGATTTACTCCTGGGATTGAAGGGCAACCGTTGATTGTTGCACGCCTTCGCTTGGGTAGCCGTGTAGGGAAGGCCAGCATGGTGGCGCGGCTATGTTGGCTAGGGCCAAGGCAGGGTGTGGTTTGGCTTGGCATTGCGGCGGAAAGGGTTTGCCATGGGCACATGGTGCGGCTAGCTTGGCTAGGTGCGGTTTGGCTTGGCATGTGGGGCCAAGGGTTTGCCATGGGCGCATAGTGTGGCTATCTTGGCTAGGTGCGGTTTGGATTGGCATGTGGGGCCAAGGGTTTGCCATGGGCGCATGGCGTGGCTAGCTTGGCTAGGTGCGGTTTGGCTTGGCATGTGGGGCCAAGTGTTTGCCATGGGCGCATGGCGTGGCTAGCTTGGATAGGTGTGGTTTGGCTTGGCATGTGGGGCCAAGGGTTTGCCATGGGCGCATGGCGTGGATAGCTTGGCTAAGTGCGGTTTGGCTTGGAATGTGGGGCCAAGGGTTTGCCATGGGCGCATGGCGTGGCTAGCTTGGCTAGGGGAGGTTTGGCTTGGCATGTGGGGCCAAGGTTTGGTGAGACCAAGCTAGGTTCGTGACCAAGCTAGTGTTTTGGGCCAAAGGTCGCTTGGTAACCTCGGGCGGCTAGGATTTGCTCATGGGATTTAAGGGCGACTGTTGATTGTCGCACGCCTTCGTTTTGGTAGCCGCGTAGGGAAGGCCAGCAAGGTGGCGCCGCTAGGTTAGCATGGGGCCATGGCAAGGTGCGTTTGGCATGGTGCGGTAGGTGTGGCTGGCATGGTTTGCCATTGGCACAAGGGTGCGGCTAGCATGGTTGGCATGCCTTGGCGCGGTAGGTGTGGCTGACATGGTTTGCCATTGGCACTGGGGTGCGGCTAGCATGGTTGGCATGCCTTGGCGCGGTAGGTGTGGCTGGCATGGTTTGCCATTGGCACTGGGGTCCGACTAGCATGGTTGGCATGCCTTGGCGCGGTAAGTGTGGCTGGCATGGTTTGCCATTGGCACAGGGGTGCGGCTAGCATGGTTGGAATGCCTTGGCGCGATAGGTGTGGCTGGCATGGTTAGCCATTGGCACATGCGGTGTGAGAATTAGGGTTTTGGCCTGTCGAAGCCCTAATTAGCATTAAAAAAGGTACCACAGTAATTTTCATGAGACAAATTAAAGGGTTCAATAAATGTGCTTGGTTTGGACATTATTACTCAAGTTCTATGACGTCATTGTCTGACTAGGGTTTTACGATTTTACCCCTAAGCTAAAAACCACCATCAACTTTAAGTCCCCTGCTTAGCTCGGAACAGGTGCCTTGTTGCGAGGTAAGCATATGTTGGTCACAGACAAGGACGGAATCAAGATGTAAATTATTGCAAAGATGGTATGGAAAATTCGACTAACCTTTTTGAGGGGTGAAGAGAGTTTTTTCTTCCCGTGTTGGCAGCCCTGCATAAGTTGTACTGGGGATGCATACCGTGGAGTGGTGAGACGAAAGTTGCCGGCTTGGTCTGGCCGTACATCACCGAGTCAAAGCGGGCGCGGTCTTGGAAGGCAAAGCATAGCGGATGACTTGGCACGTGGGGCCAAGAGGTGGCGTGGTCTTAGGAAAATTTGTTGGTATTGGCAGGTTCACGGTACGGACAGCTTGGAGAGGCAAAGCGCGCGTGGATGACTTGGCATGATAGGGCCGCGATAATGGAGCGGGAGGCCTGGCATGGTGCGGCCATGGCAAGGTTAGGCGTACACAGACGGCTAGGCGTGATGGGGTCGCGGCAAATGGAGCGGAGCAGAAGAAGACGAGTGATCTTAAGAAAGTCCCTTGTGCTCGTGGTACTGAAGGTTAGGCTGGAACGGAGCCACTAGTGTAGATTTGGTGTGAAGGGAAGCTGCTAGCACTAGTCGGCTTGGACTTGGAGCCGTTAGCACTGGATCGACATGGAATGGGAGACGCAGGTATCGTGCGGCTTGGAAAGGAGCCGTTAGCACTGGATCGTCTTTGAATGGGAGCCTCTAGTGTAAATTTGGCGCGGGCGCTGATCCGTTGGCCTGGCATGGCGTGAGCGTTGGCTTTGGGAAGACAACAACTTGCTTCAGTTCCGTGGGAAGGTGACAACTTTTTCGAGAGGTAAGGAGAGTTCATGATCCCCGTGTTTGGAAGCCTTGCATAGATTTTATTTGTGGTGTAGACCGTGAAGCGGTGAGATGAAGATCGTCGGCTTAGTTTGGCTATGCATCATCTTGTCTGGGTTAGTGAACATCATGGCGCTGGCTCAGCGAGTTGTTGGTGTTGGCACATTAGCATGAAGGCGCAGATCGTTGCAAAAACTGAACGTAGAGCGCTGGCAAGACGGGCACTGGCAAGGAAAGCGCGGATGTCTTGGGAGTGGCAAGGCTTGCTCTTGTGGGACCGACTGCCTTTCTTCATGTGCGGCTTTAACAGTGAATTCTTTCTTTATTCAAAAATCTGGAAGCGTTACACCCATAAGAGAGCGTTACTTCTCCTTTCCCCTTTTTAGGGTTTGTGCAATACATATATTCTTTGGTGAAATTGTATCATCTTCCTCTTTCCAGTTGTTCGTTGGTGAAGGTAGGGTAAAGCTCGTTCCTCCTTCTGGTTTGGTATTGTGATGGAATCTCCTAGCAACGATCGTACCTCCTTTTTCCGAGAGATAAATAGAATCCTGGTATGGTTGTGCGACTTCAGGGCTAGGCTTTTGGAACGCGAGGCGGAGTTGCTAGCATAGACTTGGCATGAAAGGGACCCACTAACACTGATTTGGCTTGGAATGGGCATGGGCTGCTTGACAAAGCGTTGCCCAAGCATGGAGTTGGCGAAGCAAAGGTGCGGACTATTTACATGGTGGTGGCTTGTCTTCGCGGGACCGATTGTCTTTCCTCCTTACTTAGCCAGAATAGGAAATCCTTTCCTTATCCAAATTCCGAGAGTGTTATGCTTTCGGATTAAAACTTTGCTACCCGAGAGATTGCTGGGGAAAGTGCTTGAAGAACCTCTGACAGAGGTGTTGGCAACTCGCGCATCCGCTTTTTATGACCAGTTTCCCCTTTTTGCTGTTTTTTCTTTGTTTTATAGACGTTTTGGTGCTTTTGCAGACTTATTGTTATCTTCTTGGTATACATGGAGAAGTTAGGGTTTCGCCAATTAGCATCCCGCTTGCGGTTTCACATCTTTGAATAAAACTTCTTATTTGAAAGACTTCAATCTTCCATTAGAATATGTTGTTCGATCTTCCATTCCCTTCAGAGCTTCTGAGTAATTGAATAAGGCACTTCTGTACGTTTTAGATTTGCGTTAAATCTTGGTGATTTTGTTACTTTTTCCATATGAAACTAAAATATGGAGGAGTAAGGGTTCCCTTCGTAGTGATTCTCTTTGCGGTGAAGCTCATTTGGTATCAAAAAATGAGCGGCAACTGTTCTTGGAAGCAGATGTAATCAGAAGAGACTACATTATCGTGGGAACAAAGTAGGTTGGATAGAATCGTATGGGCATCCATGGAAGTAAAAGGTTTGGCTGGATGCGTAAGCGAGCAAACTGTCCATGGTCACGAGTTTTGGCGGGATGGATCAAAAGGTGGCCATGACTACGAAGATTGGCTGGCTGCGATCATGATCCTTGACGTGGGGAGCGTGGCACGACCCTTTGCAAGAAGGAGAGGTGTTGAAGTGGCTTCGGCTCTTTGAGAGGACGTTGAAACTTAAGGAGCCAAATGATGCAGCTTATGGAGATAACGCCGAAGCGGAGCGGCTGCTGGAGCGAACGTTGAAGCGGAGCGGTTGCTGAAGCGAACGTTGAAGCGGAGCCGCTGCTGGAGAACATTGAAGTGGAGCCACTTCTGGAGAGAACGATAAAACGGCGCCTTGAAACTCTCAGAGCCTTGACGGTTACAATACATTGGTTAGGAGTCCCCAGTTCCATCTATCGATCATGATTTCCAGGAGAGGTTGAGGTTTGGGAACGAATTCCCTGGCTGGAAGAAGCTGCTTTCTTGATGCAGTGAGGTTGAGGGATGCAAATATATCTTGACGCTACACCTTGGAGAAATATATAATCTCGCATAACTTTGCCTCGATTTTGGAGAAGTCGTTCCCAATCTTTACGTGTGATGAAATGGGATTGCTGATTCCCTTCTATTGGGCGTTCAAGAGCAACACGAGCCTCTTCATCTATAAACGCACGTCCTGCTGAAGTGCCTTTTGTCTTTTCATCAAATCAACAATGGTAAAAGGAGGTCGGATTCTTCCGGCTCTTCCAATATCTTGCCCTGATGGTGGAGTAGCGTCTCTGGTGACGGTTGGAGCTATCATGCTTGAAGAAATGTTGGGGTGGCGGAAGCGGCTCTGGTTCTGGTGATCGTAAGTGTATCGCGCAGAGATGGCACATTTTTGATCACGGAGTGCTGGAGCCATGGCACTGTTTCGAAGGGTGAGGATGGCGCTGCTTTGGCTGGTTATGGAGCGAAGAAGATGGTGCTGGAAGGGCGAAAGATGTTAGCGCTGGAAGGATGCAAGCCATTAGCGCAGGGTGTGGTATTGTGGCTGGCATGCGCGTGTGGCATGTGTGCCTGGCATACGCGTCTGGTAAGCGCGTCTGGCATGCGCGTCTGGTAAGCGCGTCTGGCATGCGCGTCTGGGAAGCATGTCTGGTATGCGCGTCTGGTAAGCGGGTGGAGGAAGCTTTGTCTTCGATTGACGACATGTGCAACGTGAATGGTCATACCGTTTCTGAGGATGTAATCTCGAGCTGGAGGTTCCATCGTGTCATGTGTGTAAACTTTGAATTCAACGTTCTTTGGTTTGTTGAAGGTTTCTACGAGGTCGAGAAGTTTCGGTGAAACATTCGAAGGTCCTTCCATGAGACATGGTGAAGAAGCAGGAAGCGGAATTCAAAAAATTGTGCAGGCAGCTGAAGTTGAAAAGGGCGGCTCTCCAGAGGAACAAGCCGTTTTTGGAAAACTTTCCTTGAATACATTTCTGTCTTTTGAACTTCTTATTTTTATGTTTTTTTTTTTGAAAGGCAAATGGAAACGCCTGGTTTATGGTTTTGATTTTCTGGATTTTTGGGGTTGACAGATAAATGTTACCTTGATGGTTTTGGATTATTCTTTTGGAATGAATTGTTTAGGAATGAATTGTATTTGGAAATGATGTTGTCTTGGTTATAATTGAAAGTGTTGCAAGCATCCCAGGAAAACCATGGAACCGTGCGTTTGGTAGATGACATGGGGTGAAACATAACATGGCTATTGGTTTTATCATTCCCGTGAAAACTTGAAAGAGCGAACCATGTATCTTATCTAGGTAGGACTTACTTGTTTTTTTAGGTCTCCTGATGAAAAGGAAACCTTCCGGGTGCACAACCGAGTTTTATGGGAAGCACCGTCGTGATTGTAGAAAGTCCCGGCCGTTCTTCGAGTTGCACGATAACCGAGTCACCGATTCTCGGGCGGATCATTTGCTTCAATTTTCGGGAAGTCCCCAGTCATCCCTTGTCGTGTCATGGTGATAATCGAGTCGTCAGTAGCCGAGTCGTCGATCCTTGAGCAGATCGCCTGCTTCTACCATCTTGATGTCTGGGTCGAATGAGATCGATGGTCGAAGATTGACATTGTAACCGAAAGATCAATCTCCCACTGTGGTCGCCAATTGTTTGAGGGTGAAAACAGTTTCTGCCGATTTCGGTAATTTCGGGTGTGTGGGTGAGAAACGAGTCTAAACCCTAAACAATGTACTGCACGGGAGTACTTTAGATTCGAGAGATCAATCTTTACAAGTCCGACCTAAACCAAGAAATGGCCGTTCCAGACTTGCTTCGGTCACAAAGTGAAGGAGAATGGGTTGGTTTTGGGGAGGGAAGCAAGGAAAGTGATGAGACCAGAATAGTTGATTTCTGGAAGTGAAGTTGTGTTACTACAACTTGTATCATAAAAGTGGGAAGGCTAACAAATGGTAAGCTATCAAGTATTTTTTGAGTGTTGTATATTCCCGAATGAACTTGTTGTTCGGTGGAAATAGGTAAGACCTATTTATACAAGTCTAAGTGAAACGTACTCTGGTCTCATTAAGGAATGGAAAAATGGGTAAGTAAATGGGAGGAGGTGGTAACGCATGGAATTGATGTTCCATAAAACCGTTAACGCATGGAATTGATGTTCCATGAAACCGTTAACGCATGGAATTGATGTAAGAACATTTCACCATTAACTCCTTGTATTTACTAACCGCCTCACCCTTATGGCACTTCTTTATGACGGGCGTAGTGTACGCCGCACGCTGTAAACCGCCAAACCAATACCCAAAGAGGATCCCCCAGTTTGTGATATGTGTTGATGTCTCGAATATTTTTGTGGAAAACATGTAGCATGTTGTTCTTGCCTGGCAAGTCGTACTTGGGAGACTTGCTAGCTTGGTGACCTTCGACGGTCGAGATTTTACATCTCAAGAGGAAAGATAGCCGTTGATTGTTGCACGCTTTCGTTTTGGTAGCCGTGTAGGGAAGGCCATCATAGTGGGGCGGCTAGGTTGGCATGCCGTTGGCATGGCATGGTTTGGCGTGGCCAAACTTAGGTTTTCGGGCCAAAGGTTACCATGCTTTGTCTGGTAACCTTGGATGGCTAGGATTTGCTCCTGAGATTGAAGGGGGACCGTTGATTGTCGCACACCTTCGTTTTGGTAGCCGCATAGGGAAGGTCAGCATGGTGGCGCGTCTAGGTTGGCACGTTATTGGCGTGGCATGTCCTGGCGCGGTTTGGTGTGACCAAACTAGGGTTTTGGGTCAAAGGTTACCATGTGTGGTCTGGTAACCTTGGATGGCTAGGATTTGCTCCTGGGATTGAAGGGCAACCATTGATTGTTGCACGCCTTTGCTTGGTTAGCCGTGTAGGGAAGGCCAGCATGGTGGCGCGGTTATGTTGGCATGCCGTTGGCATGGCATGGTTTGGCGTGGCCAAACTTAGGATTTCAGGCCAAAGGTTACTATGCGTTGTCTGGTAACCTTGGATGGCTAGGATTTGCTCCTGGGATTGAAGGGCAACCGTTGATTGTTGCACGCCTTCGCTTGGATAGCCGTGTAGGGAAGGCCACATGGTGGCGCGGTTATGTTGGCATGCCGTTGGCATGGCATGGTTTGGCGTGGCCAAACTTAGGATTTCGGGCCAAAGGTTACCATGCGTTGTCTGGTAACCTTGGATGGCTAGGATTTGATCATGGGATTGAAGGGCAACCGTTGATTGTTGCACGCCTTCGCTTGGGTAGCCGTGTAGGGAAGGCCAGCATGGTGGCGCGGCTATGTTGGCTAGGGCCAAGGAAGGGTGTGGTTTGGCTTGGCATGGCGGGGTCAAGGGTTTGCCATGGTCACATGGTGCGGCTAGCTTGGATAGGTGTGGTTTGGCTTGGCATGTGGGGCCAAGGGTTTGCCATGGGCGCATGGCGTGGATAGCTTGGCTAGGTGCGGTTTGGCTTGGCATGTGGGGCCAAGGGTTTGCCATGGGCGCATGGCGTGGCTAGCTTGGCTAGGGGCGGTTTGGATTGGAATGTGGGGCCAAGGTTTGGCGAGACCAAGCTAGGTTCGTGACCAAGCTAGGGTTTTGGGCCAAAGGTCGTTTGGTAACCTCGGACGGCTAGGATTTGCTCCTGGGATTGAAGGGCGACCGTTGATTGTCGCACGCCTTCGTTTTGGTAGCCGCGTAGGGAAGGCCAGCAAGGTAGCGCGGCTTGGTTAGCATGGGGCCATGGCAAGGTGCGTTTGGCATGGTGCGGTAGGAGTGGCTGGCATGGTTTGCCATTGGCATAGGGATGCGGCTAGCATGGTTGGCATGCCTTGGCGCGGTAGGTGTGGCTGACATGGTTTGCCATTGGCACTGGGGTGCGGCTAGCATGGTTGGTGGTAGGCTGAGAAAGATGCCTACAATTGTAAACTGCAAGTGCACAGTGTCGACAAGCAACACAGGGCAAGCACAGGTCGATCCACAGAGACTTGGAGGGTGTAACGTTGAAGCTTATGGTCTTACTAAACTGATTCTTACTGAGGAGTAACACAAAGGGGTTGTTTTGGGTGTCGATACGACAATATGTTGGTATTAACAAGTAATTAAACAGATTGTAAAGTAAAGATGCAAAAACAGATTGTAACAATTTGCCGAGGAGTACTACGGTGGTTGAATCCAACTCCTAATCCTATACTAAGGCAATACAAACTTAAGTTGTGTTCTTGCACCTTCCCTTGAAGGTCTCAGGTGGAAGAGTTATCAACCAATTTCACTAACTCACCCCTAGTATAAGTTGTCTTCTTACTGTACAACTTATCACAGGTTCATTTGATCAAAAAGCTAATTAATTATTCCTAAAGCAATGAAGCTCATCAATAACAAAATCAGGAAATTGATTAACCTAGCATACAATTAAGGGTTTCATCTAAACCCTAGCAAATGGAATTAGAACATGATGAAGATGATTAAAACACAAATTAAACTATAGCTTGGTGCACCGGCTAATCCGGGCATAAGTTTTACAAACACGGCCTCTTCTCTATTTATACAAATATCTCTCAATTCTACTTCAATTCAAAGATTAGATGAAGACCCACTCACCAAAACAGCCTGAATTGGTTGTCCCCTCTGCTAATTCGGCTCTGCAACTCCATTAAATTGGTGTTGGGGAAACCCTAACTTTATCTATCTCAAACCTAGCTTCTAGGGTTTATGAGAAGAAGCTATGAAGGAGATAGCTAAGA
Organism: Papaver armeniacum; assembly: GCA_023531295.1. Taxonomy (NCBI): domain Eukaryota; kingdom Viridiplantae; phylum Streptophyta; class Magnoliopsida; order Ranunculales; family Papaveraceae; genus Papaver; species Papaver armeniacum. The sequence goes on from JAJJWW010018816.1 coordinate 239,538, forward strand.
GCTAGGAGGTGGTGAAGGCTATTTGTCTTCTGCTTGTTGTCGGGAGAAGGAGACGTTGCTGGCTCTGATGATGGTGGGGGAGAAAGAGAGGGCTCTGGTTTTGTCGGGAGAAGAAAGAAGAAAGAAGAAGAAGAAGAGGAGTGTTTGGTGGTTTGGTCGATTAGGTGAAGGGAACAGGCGGCTAGGGTGTGAAGCGGGAGCAGCGAACGTTGATGCGCGGGTTGAAGCGACCGTTGGATGCAGCTGATAGATCAAATCTCACGGCTCAGGATGGATCGGGCTTGGATTCGGGTTATGGGTCGGATCTTGGATAGCGCAGGCCCATATCTTTGTAAACGGGTTGCTACTTGTCAGGTTGCAACTGATGCGCAAGTGGGTGGCAACTTCTCTTCCATAGTCGCTAGTCTCCAACTTTCTTCTCTTTTGGCTCCTCAATTCATCAAAGATTTATTTACTACATAAAAATACAAAATTAATTAGTACAAGTATTTATTCTTGAAAACAAAGAAAATACAGAATTTGGGATAATATATGATTTTAAAGCGCAAAAGATGAGTTAAATGCCAATAAAAAGGTGTAGAAATATGCAATATTTGGCACTCATCAAATACCCCCAAACCTGAATTTTACTTGTCCTCAAGTGAAACAGAAATTAAGAAATCCTAACTATACCACTGTCGCTGGTCTCTCGAATGCATTTAGCGTTTGCGCTAAGCCTTTAAACCCCTAAGTGTCCCTAGTGGACGAGTTGTAGTCTCGTGAGGGTTTACCAGAGGTGTACCCACAAAACCTTCTCCAACTTCAGAGCGTAAAAGAGTCTCAAGCATACAAGGAGCTATGAGGACATAGAGTTCTGCATGCTAGTAACACGAAGTTAGAACTATCAAAGAACGCATTCTCATCCTTAAGAGTTGAGCGAGAAATAACCATACCATATGAAAGAATTCGGGTTCGAGAGTGATCACAAGCCTCGACTTCGCCTCACCATTAGGGTTTTATGATAATTGCACTCAAAAAGACCGCTTTTTAGTCTCTCATGTGTGCGGCGGGAATAAAGAGAGAAATCCCGCACACGTTGAAGGTGAGAAGGATAACCTTCCGAAATAATTTACGGAGACTCCACGAGAATTGTGGACAAAAAGAATCTTTTTCTGATGATCTCTAAGAAAGGAAATCAACCATTAGCAAGGATGGGAGTACTCACTTACCTTCACATCCGATCGGCAATTAACACCACTCTCACAGCATCCATAAAAATGTCTTCAATCTTCGGTCTTCGGTCTTCAACTGTTGATGATGAACTTCTGAACTTCGCAAAAACTTGACAATTTGTAACTTTTCTTTTCAATTTCCTTGTTGCTTGGAATTTTCTTCTTGAATTCTTCTTCTTTACCATGGTGGTATCAAAACTAAACTAGGAAAATAAACTACATTTTTTTTTTTTTTTTTTAGAAGTAAAAACATGAAATGAAAATAACAACAAAAACAATGAAACTACTAACTCCATGGATGAAGGACTTTATCACTCAATTCTTCACAACTTGTATTGTCTTGATTTTATAAACTTCACTAATTCTCATCTTATTTTCTTTTCTTTGAATTGTTGCATGGAAACCTTGGACTATTTCATCTTTTCTTCAAATATTCTGACGTTGCTCTGCTCGCTGACGATGATGTGTTTCTATGGATCTGTTGATGTTGTTGAGAGAGAGAGAGAGTGATGCTAACTGCAAATCGAACTACAAGAAGGAGTTTTCATCTTTAAACGTCACCCTCATGATTGACAAAATTAGCACTCAAGAGATCAAAATTAGTGCTGAAAGTGGTGCGAAGTTGGGTAGGTCACCATTCCTACCCGGAATTGACGTATGGTGACACACACTCTAAAAGATTTTCTAGAAAGTCACAAAAATTGAAGATCGGTGCCTCGCTTGATGTAAAAATGGGTAGTCTCCACTATGGGTGATCACAATTCTACTACCAAATATCTTTGCAGCACCTAATTCTCCCTCCGACATGGTTAAATCCAACTTTAACGCTCTAATCAACTAAGAAACCCGATTGTGTTCTCCAGTACTTCCAATTTTAGTTATTTTGGTCAGACTCTCTATGTAAACATATCTAGAAGCATGCTAGTGACTCTAAGATCTCTAAAAGTTGGAGGTTTTTATGTACATATTTACAAAGAGTTTTGATTATTTTTTTTTTTTTTGAATAAAACAAAAGACTAAAAACTCTATATGCAAAACACACCCCCAAACCTAAATCTAACATTGTCCTCAATGTTTCAACAGATGATAAGAATTTAAACAGAAACATACCATGAGAACTATGCTGATAAGAGATAAGGGAAGAGATTACCTGTATGTCGGCAAAAGCAATATTAGAGCTTCATTAGTCAAGGCTAGAATCCAAAATTCTCAGCTGAGATCATATTTGATTAGCATAATATGTACCAAAGAAGATTCAACCGATTCAAGATAGAATATGTAACATTACCTACTGGATTATATACAAGAAAAATTCACCATACACCAACAATTTAAAGAGTTGAGGATCAACCCAAAAGATGATATGCAGAAACATCAACAGCCTTACACATATATAACATGAGAGTGCAAGTAAGACTGCATATGTGAACGAGTTACCCCCAAACCTAAACTTGTCAACAGATGTGTTTTTGAGCATAAAATCCTGCAATTTTAGAGGTACATCATGCACAAGGTCTAGTTCAAAATGGACTTTATTAGGGACGGGAAGAAAAACATCAATGCATTCCAACTGTGGCTCTTCAAGGGTATTATATTTAGCAGAAAAGTAGTCCAAAAGGACTTGAGAAGCACACAACTCTAGGCCTAGATTAGGTACTCTTAGCATAGTTGGTTTTAAACTTTTGTCACAAGCAAAATCTAGGTTGGGTGCAATACCATCAGAGTATGACTTAGGCAGAGAATCAGATGCGTCTAAGTTGTGTTCATGTTTAGGTTCAAAAATGTCACAACGCAGTTCAGTTTTTCCCAAGTCAGAAACAAGAATAGCAGTGTCATACTCACAGTCATTGAACAAATTAGCAAGTCCCAACTGAGAATCATCATCAAAAATTTCAATCTCATGCATAAGAAAACCAGAAGAAACATCATGCTGTAACCTAGGCAGGGAATCAGACACATCAAAGTTATTTTCATGCATAGAATTATTGATTTCTACAGAAAATTCAGCCTTCCCTAAGTCACAAACAAGTTGTGTAGCATGCTCACTTTCAATGAACAATTGTTCAAACCCCAATTCAAAATCAGCATCACATGTATTTATAGATTGAACATTAGAAGAAACATCATTCATAAGGGTCGCAGCAGAGAAAACTAATGTCTCTGAACCCGAAGGTTCGATCACAGAATTTTCAGAATAAGCATGCTCTTCCAACATATCATCATCATCATCATAGCAAGAATGCAATTCCCTGTTCAAAATCATATCGTCTCTAGTCCACTCATTTACCTCTAGATTAGGTTCATTTTCAACATTAGTAGCTTGACTATGAACATAAACACTATTTTCAAAATTTACTTCATTAGGGTTGATAAACAATTCATTTTGAAATTTCTCCCTTCCTTCATTTTGTAAATGAATCAGATTCATCCTTAAGATCATATTAAGTTGTTCAATGGAAGGGGAGTCTTCAATAGTGGGTATCCTCGTTTCGTACGGATATTCATTACATGGTTGTGCACGAGGTTCACTACCAAAGGGAAATTCAGATGTGTTGCTATATGGATGATCATGCAATGCTTACAATTCAAATCTAACATTATTTTCTTCAATGAGTTTGAGATTTTCCATTACAGATTGCACACAGGAGCTCATGGGAGTACAAAATTGTTCAACATCCCCTGGTGATGGATGATACATGTGTGAATAGTTATTAGGGTCCATGTATTGAGGCTCAGGACTATGAAAATGTCCATAACAATCCCTATAACTATTGACATCATGGTATGTGGGGGGTTCATAATGTGAAGCATGCCCGTAAGCAAGTTCCCTAATGGATTTGTGTTCATCCCCAGTTGCAGACCAAAATCCTGACATGATGAGTTATCGGAGACACAGAGATTGAGAGATGCACAGTGATATAACAATTAGCAGGTATGTCACTCAACTACTCATGCACTATGTTTGCAGGGTTCGATAAGGCTATGCAATGCAACTAGTTCAGCAAGCATACATGAACATCAATCAACATGTTATGGCTATCAGCAGTAGTGCGCAAATCTGGGAAACAGGGATTGCAAAGCTTTTAAGAATAACACTCAGATTCAGGGCCGAAAGCACAAAGACACGCTATTCTTCAGAAATTAACAAATTCAGCCAGTAAGGATGTTACTCCGATATCACAGAATCGTGCTTATGCACACAAATTCAAAGATGTAGTACTAATCATCCAAGACACAAATGCACTCAGTTTCAGGAAATATAGGGAGACAATGCTCATGAGAATTGAATGGCTGGCCCTAGAATTTGTGTACACAGCTTTGTGATGCTGTACTACAGACAAGCAGTGATGTGCTTGATGAGTGCCAAATATTGCATATTTCTACATCTTTTTATTGGCATTTAACTCATCTTTTGTGCTCAGAAATCAGATATTATCCCAGATTCTGTATTTTCTTTGTTTTCAAGAATAAATTTGTACTAATTAATTTTGTGTTTTTAGGTAGTGAATAAAGCTCGGAAAAATTAAGGAGCCAAAAAGAGCAGAAAATTGGAGACGAGCGTCTATGGAGCAGAAAGCCAAAGCCCGCGCGCGCATCAGTTGCCACCCAACAAGGAGCAACCCATTTACAAGACATGGGCTTGAGCAAACCAAGATCCGACCCATAATCTAAATCCAAGACCCGTTTTACTCTGAGCCGTCAGATTTGCTCCATCTACATCCAACGCTCATTTGAACCCCTCACATCGATCCTTCTTGTGCCCGCTTCACACCCTAGTTGCCTATACCTACACCCATCGACAAAACCCATTTTCACTTTCTCTTTCTTTCTTCCCTTCACCCGACACTCTCAGAGAAAACCTCGTTTTCTCTCCCGACCATGGCAGTTGCAGAGCCACCACTCTTCTTCCCCGACCACACCAGCACCACCTTCTTCTCCCAACACCAGCAGAAGCTACCAGCCAACACTGCCACCTCTAGTTTCTCTCTATCTCCACCACAGCTTTTCCCAACCCTAGAAGCTGAGATCGAGATAGATAGAGCTAGGGTTTCATCCAACAGCGTATTGGGGGCTTGCAGAGGCGAATTAGCAGAGGGGACAAGCGATTCTGACCATTGGGTTTGTCGAGTAAGCATTCAATTTCATTTCTAGGGTTAGAAAGAATTGGGGTATAAATTGAGAAATGGAGTATGATGTAAAGGGGGTATGCCTGGACTAGCCAGTGCACCATCTCTAGTTTAATTTGTGTTTTAAGTACCTTAATTATGTTCTAAATCCATTTTCTAGGATTTAAAATGAAACCCTGATTCTCAGTTCTGTGGTTCAACTGTGTTTGAAGTGGTTTTTGCATGCTTAAATTATAAGATATCTTCAATTCTAGTATTACAACACTTTACTCTCACAATGAATGCCTTGTATCCATTGTAGTTAGGCTAAAACTGTGTTGTCTGTGCTTCAGCTCAAGCCTTAGAGATAGTTGCTAATTCCCTTGACTAGTTGTGCTTAATTAGACACTTAGTGCTCTGGGTTAGTACTTTAGCTGATAATTGAAGTATCACTTGGTGAAACTCCTTAGATGAGTGATTAACTTGACACATTATCCTTGTCTGTCACAGGAACAATGAGTTGGAGTGGACATCGGATTAGCATGTATGTAATTGTCTGGATGCCCCAAGACATTAGGAGCATAAAAGATCCAAACAGAGAAGAAGATAGCAAAAGCTACCCACCCTACTAGATCCGCAGCTCGACTTCAAGGATAGGAGCGAAGCCACTAAATTTCATCTTTTTCCCCATAACATGAATTAGTGGTGGATTTGATAATCCTGGTACCCTTTATACTCATTGCTTGTATCTCATCTTTACTCCTCTGTCATAACCTTCAACTCAGTCGCATCGACAACCAAAACAACTATAATTGTGTTACACTACCTTGAAATCAGTCTAGCAAAGCCTTAGATCAACTTAAGCCACCCCATTTCCCTGTGGATCGACCTGTACTTGCCACGCCTCCAACAGGCGCTGTCCACTTGCAGTTTACACGTAGGAAACCACTTTTAAAGACCTACCAAGTTTTTGGCGCCGCTGCCGGGGAATTGGTAGTGTGCCATGTCGATTATTGGCTTGCTTCACTAATTTTCAGTTCTCCCCTGTACATACTTGCTTTAAATTATTACTTTTAGCCCTGTTTTAGTGTAACTTAGCTGTAGTTTTCTCTTTCTCTGCATCTTCTATTGCATATTGTTAACTTTACCATTGCATTTTAGTTAATTTCTCTCACTTGCATTAGCTTGCATTCATGTAAACTGCATCTTTACTTTAAAGTAATTTGCATCTATAATCTGTAGTTTTTAGTTTTGCTCTGAAGTTTGTTTAATCCATTGGTCATTACAACCTGTAGCCTGGTAGCATAGTTAGTCCATATTTCTCTTTTTGCATTTTGTAGCTTTCACAAATTATAGCATCTTGCATCTTAGTGTCACCTGTAACTCTTTTCCCATATCAGTCCAAATAGCAGCTCATTTGTCTTGAAATTCTAATTGTTAGTTATCAGTAGCAACTATCAGCTATGAAACTTTTGACTTTGCATGCACTTTTCTGAGAACTAAAACTCTCTCTTGAGTAAATAGGTACTTGTGGTGCGGCTGAGCAAAACAAAGGAAAGAGAGAAAAGGAGCATAATCCAGTTGTTATTGTGGCCAAGCCCGGGTAGTGTCATTCTCAAACCTTATTATACTTTAGAGTTGTATGAATGATGAGCCATGATAGCCTGATAACCTAGCAGAGTGACTGAATGTATCTTTGTGCAAGCTCATATGCTAGTGGAGTACCTACTTGCTAGCTATATGGTTATATCACTGATTGTTCCTTTGATCTCAGCATAACATGTGCATTCATCCCTGAAATTGATTGTCATAAGCATTATTCTGTGGCACATCATGACTATCTGTTGAACTAGTCGCCTTGGTACCGTTATGCATAAATTTGTGATGCTTGAATAGCATGTTTACTTGCTGATTCTGTTGAGTCATGTGTGCTATCTAATTTCTGAAACACACTAATTCTGCGTGCACAACCCCAATCAAATTGATATCTTCTGATGGGTCCATTGGCTGCTAGATTGATCAGTACAATATGTTGAATCTGTAACCCCTTTTGTTCATCATTGAATATCTGCACCCTTCATGCTCTGTCTGAATGATACTCTGTCAACCCTGAGCTTACCACAAACCCTATTGAGCCAAGCTGTTGCCAGACCCCTTGCATGCTCAACCCTGAACTAGCACTAAATTATCCAATCCCTGGAAGCCCTGCAAATTTTGTGCATACATCTGTGAACATTGGGGTTGGTGACCTTGTTGACCCTTGCATCTTAGTAGTTTGCTGACTTGTTGCTGTGCCTTAGCAAATTGCCATGAGAGCTTGGCTCTGAAGTAGTGCTGTGATCACAAACCCCTGCATATTGGCCAAACTGTGCATAAATCTCTGAAAACTGAGTATGTTAACACTTTGTGGCATGTAAGTTTCTTTGTAAAAAGAGCTAAAATAGTTCATCTTCTTTTGCTCATCTGTTCATTTGTTGCATGCCCTGCACCTTTGCACATGATCTGTGAACTTGAGTAACATGCTGTCTTGTTGATTCAATGAACCTTTAATGTTTTGAATGATATAAGCATGTTTTTCAGCTGAACTGGTTGCTCGCTGTAGCATTTATACTTTTAACATCACCCAACCCCTGGAATATCAGAAACCCATGCATGAGCCTGTGACTCTTGAGTGAAATCATTGTTTTGCTGAACCTTTTGGCCCTGAATCTGTCAGCCATTCATCTGAGCATTGCACCCTGAGTTGTGCATTCTCATGTGCACAGTTTGTTGTTAACCCTGCTAAGCATTGCTCATCTGCATTACATGTGTGCATCTGTTGACATCAACTCAGCCTACCTGCATATCTGCATATCTGTGTGCATAATCTATGGCCTTGGAATTTCACTTGTGTTGCATACCCTGATCATAGCCAGTGAAAACCCAAGGGGTCAACTGAGCCAGTTGACACTCTGTGTCATATCTGTGTAAACTTGCCAACCTGTGCATGAGCTGTGTTTTGCTTAATCTGTGCATGAACTGTGTTGTGAATTGACAACAACTACCAGCACTGATGTGTGCTTAGAATCAGGTGTCAGTTCTGTGAGTTTTTGCTTCTATGTGTTGATATCATAGTCTGTGCTTGGCCTGACCAGTGCATAAGCTGAACTGCACTCAGACCTGTGCTGTGTAAGCCACTTAAACTGGGCTGGAACCCATAAACTGGGCTGTGCAACTTGTTCTCTGCACAAACTTGAAGCCCACATAAACCAAACTTGAAGCCCACATAAACCAAACTAAAGCCCACTGTGCACTGGGCTTTGCATCAACTAAGCTGTGCAACTGTCATAACCTGGGCTCTGCACAAAGCTGAAGCCCACATAAACTGGGCTGTGTAACTGGGTTGTGCAACAAAACTGAGCCCATTACAACTGGGCTTTGCATAACTTGGTCTGCACACTTGCAGCAACATCAAGTACCCCTGTGGGCTTAGCTTCCCTGTTTTGAGACATCATTGGTTACACATGCTTGATGTGTGCTAAGTTATGCTTCTTTTTGAGTTCACATTGAGTTGCTAGATCATGTCAGGATTTTGGTCTGCAACTGGGGATGAAAACAAATCCATTAGAGAGCTTGCTTACGGGCATGCCTCACAGTATGAACTCCCTACAGTCCATGATGATTTTAGGGAGTACTATGAACCTTCTCAGGGCCCTGACCTTGACTTCACATACCCTAGTCATTCTTCACACATGTATCACCAACCACAGTGGGAAGATGAACAATTTTACACTCCCCCAACCCCTTGTATGCAGTCATTAATGGAAAAGCTCATAGAACAAAACAATGATATACTCGAATGGAAAGCAATGCATGATCATCCCTTCTCTAGTGACCCCTGTGCACAACCATGTACTAATCATTCATATGAAACATGCATACCCACTATTGAAGACTCTCCTTCAATTGAACAGCTTCACTTGTTCTTAAGGATGAACCTGATTCATTTACAAAGATAAGAATGGAAGGAAGTTCATGATAAGATGTTTATTGTCCCTAATAGAGTAAATTTTGAAAATAGTGTTCTTAATCATCACACTGAATATGAACCTAATCTAGAGGTAAATGAGTACACTAGAAATGCTACAATTTTGAGTAGGGAAATGCATTTTTGTTATGATGATGATGATGATGAATATGATATGTTAGAAGAGCATGTGCATGCTGAAAATATGATGGAATCTTTGGGTTCAAAGACATTTAGCTTCTCTTCTGTGAACCCTATGAATGATGCTTCTTCTAATATTCATACATGTGATGCTGAATTGGGGCATGTGCAATTGTTCTGTGAAAGTGAGCATGTTATATCACCTGTTTGTAACTTGGGGAATGCTAAGACTTTTGTTGACACAGATAATTCAATGCATGAAATTGATGTGTCTGATTCCATGCCTAGGTTCTGACATGATGTTATGCATGAGGTTGAAATTTTGGATAATGATGATTATGACATGGAGATTGATGAATTGTTCTATGCGGGTGAACATGATTTACCTTTTCTGACTTTAGGAAAGTGTGTGATGGTGCAAATGATCTTATACATGAAAACAACTTAGATGTACCTAATCTCTCTCCTAAGGCACAGATTAAAACTCCTCCACCAGACCTAGGTGTAGTTTGTAACAAAATTGCAAAACCTACTTTTCTGAAAATGCCTAATTTAGGCCTAGAGCTTTGTGCTTCCCAAGTCCTCTTGGACTATTTTGCATAAAAGTATAACACCTTTAAGGAGCCACAGTTGGAATATGTATATCTGCCTGTTCTTAGCAAAACTCATTTTGAGTTAGACCTTGTGCATGATGTACCTTTAAAATTGCAAGATTTTGTGCTCAAGAACACATCTGTTGACAAGTTTAGGTTTGGGGGAAACTTGTTCACGTATGCAATCTTTCCCGCACTCTCATGTTATATTTGTGTAAGGCTGTTGATGTTTGTACATATCGTCTTTTGGGTTGACCATCAACTCTTTAGATTGTTGGTGTATGGTAAATTTTCTTGTATATAATCCAGTAGGGCTTGTTAAATTTTCTTTCTTGAATCGGTTGAGTCTTCTTGTGCATATATTGTGCTAATCAGATATGATCTCCGCTGAGAATGTTGGATTCTAGCCTTGACAAATGAAGCTCTAACCTTGCTCCCGTGATGATGAGACGACATAGGATGGAGCCGATAGAGTAATCTCTTCCCTTTTCTCTACTCAACATAGTTTTTTTGGTATGTGACTTTTTGAATTCTTATTATCTGTTGACACATTGAGGACAATGTTTGATTTAGGTTTGGGGGTGCATTTGCATTTGCATATCGAGTTTTTAGTCTTTTATTTCAAAAAAAAAAAAAAAAAAAAAAAAAAAAAAAACTCTTTGTAAATACTTGCATAAAAACCTCCAACTTTTAGAGATTTTAGAGTCACTAGCATGCTTCTATCTATGTTTACATAGAGAGTCTGACCGAAATAACTGAAATTGGAAGTACTGGAGAACACAATCGGGTTTCTTAGTTGATTAGAGCTTTAAAGTTGGATTTAACCACACCGGAGGGCGAATTAGGTGCTGTTTAGATATTCGGTAGTAGAATTGTGATCACCCATAGTGGAGACTACCCATTTTACATCAAGCGAGGCACCAACCTTGTTTTTGTGACTTTCTAGAAAAGTTTGTTAGAGTGTGTGTCACCGTACGTCAATTAGGGTAGGAATGGTGAGCTACCCAACTTCGCACCACTTTCAGCGCTATTTTTGATCTCTTGAGTGCTAATTTTGTCAATCATGAGGGTGACGTCTAAAGATGAAAACTCCTTCTAAATATCGATTTGCAGTTAGCATCACTCTCTCCCTCTCAATCAACAGATTCATAGAAACACATCATCGTCAGCAAGCAGAGCATCATCAGAATATTTGAAGAAAAGTTGAAAAAGTCCAAGGTTCACGTGCAACAAAGAAAAGAAAATAGGATGAGAATTAATGAAGTTTGTGAAAAATTGAGTTTTATTGTTATTTTCATTTCAATTCAAAAAAAAAAAAAAAAAAAAAATGTTTGTCAAGTTTTTGTGAAGTTCAGAAGTTCATCATCAGCTATTGAAGACCGAAGATTGAAGACGTTTCTATGAATACTGAGAGAGTGATATTAATTGCCGATCGGGTGAGAAGGTAAGTGAGTACTCCCATCCTTGCTAATGGTTGATTTCCTTTCTTAGAGATCATCAGAAAAGATTCTTTTTGTCCACACTTCGTGGAGTCTCCGTAAAATTATTTCGGAAGGTTATCCTTCTTACCTTCAACGTGTGCAGGATTTCTCTCTTTATTCCTGCCTGCACACATGAGAGACTAAAAAAGTGGTCTTTTTGAGTGCAATTATCATAAAACCCTAATGGTGAGGCAGAAGTCGAGGCTTATGATCACAATCGAATCCGAATTCTTTCATATGATATGGTTACTTCTCGCAAAGCACTTAAGGATGAGAATGCGTTCTTTGGTAGTTCTAACTTCGTGTTACTAGCATGCGAAACTCTATGTCCTCATAGGTCCTTGGATGCTTGAGACTCTTTTACACTCGAAATTGGAGAAGGTTTTGTGGGTACACCTGCGGTAAACCCTCACGAGACTACAACTCGTCCACTAGGGACACCTAGGGGTTTAAAGGCTTAGTGCATACGCTAAATGCATTCGAGAGACCCGCGATAGTGGTATAGTTAGGATTTCTTAATTTGAGGACAAGTAAAATTCAGGTTTGGGGGTATTTGATGAGTGCCAAATATTGCATATTTCTATATCTTTTTATTGGCATTTAACTCATCTTTTGTGCTCAGAAATCAGATATTATCCCAGATTCTGTATTTTCTTTGTTTTCAAGAATAAATATTTGTACTAATTAATTTTGTGTTTTTAGGTAGTGAATAAAGCTCGGAAAAATTAAGGAGCCAAAAAGAGCAGAAAATTGGAGACGAGCGTCTATGGAGCAGAAAGCCAAAGCCCGCGCGCGCATCAGTTGCAACCCAACAAGGAGCAACCCATTTACAAGACATGGGCTTGAGCAAACCAAGATCCGACCCATAATCTAAATCCAAGACCCGTTTTACTCTGAGCCGTCAGATTTGCTCCATCTACATCCAACGCTCGCTGAACCCCTCACATCGATCCTTGTTGTGCCCGCTTCACACCCTAGTTGCCTATACCTACACCCATCGACAAAACCCATTTTCACTTTCTCTTTCTTTCTTCCCTTCACCCGACACTCTCAGAGAAAACCTCGTTTTCTCTCCCGACCATGGCAGTTGCAGAGCCACCACTCTTCTTCCCCGACCACACCAGCACCACCTTCTTCTCCCGACACCAGCAGAAGCTACCAGCCAACACCGCCACCTCTAGTTTCTCTCTATCTCCACCACAGCTTCTCCCAACCCTAGAAGCTGAGCTCGAGATAAATAGAGCTAGGGTTTCATCCAACAGCGTATTGGGGGATTGCAGAGGCGAATTAGCGAAGGGGACAAGCGATTCTGACCATTGGGTTTGTCGAGTAAGCATTCAATTTCATTTCTAGGGTTAGAAAGAATTGGGGTATAAATTGAGAAATGGAGTATGATGTAAAGGGGGTATGCCTGGACTAGCCAGTGCACCATCTCTAGTTTAATTTGTGTTTTAAGTACCTTAATTATGTTCTAAATCCATTTGTTAGGATTTAAAATGAAACCCTGATTCTCAGTTCTGTGGTTCAACTGTGTTTGAAGTGGTTTTTGCATGCTTAAATTATAAGATATCTTCAATTCTAGTATTGCAACACTTTACTCTCACAATGAATGCCTTGTATCCATTGTAGTTAGGCTAAAACTGTGTTGTCTGTGCTTCAGCTCAAGCCTTAGAGATAGTTGCTAATTCCCTTGACTAGTTGTGCTTAATTAGACACTTAGTGCTCTGGGTTAGTACTTTAGCTGATAATTGAAGTATCACTTGGTGAAACTCCTTAGATGAGTGATTAACTTGACACATTATCCTTGTCTGTCACAGGAACAAAACACTCAAACTAGTTGAATCCCATAACATGAATTAGTGGTGGATTTGATAATCCTAGTACCCTTTATACTCATTGCTTGTATCTCATCTTTACTCCTCTGTCATAACCTTCAACTCAGTCGCATCGACAACCAAAACAACTACAATTGTGTTACACTACCTTGAAATCAGTCTAGCAAAGCCTTAGATCAACTTAAGCCACCCCATTTCCCTGTGGATCGACCTGTACTTGCCACGCCTCCAACAGGCGTTGTGCACTTGCAGTTTACACGTAGGAAACCACTTTTAAAGACCTACCAGTGCTTATAGGAATGACAACAAGATTCAGGGCTAAACGCACACAGGCACGAGTTCTGCTGAGATTAATTTATGCACTCAAGACAAGATTAGTCAGGCAACTAGTTTACCAGGTGAACAAGGTATGGTACTCAAAAATTCAGAGATTGACAGTTTGGAAAGTGAGGTTATGAATTCAGCAAGCAAACATTTCACTCAGACAACACTGAATTATGCTTATGGATACCGGAATTGAAAATCAGTAATGAACACTATTTCAGCAGTCAAATTACCTGAGACGGACATCAAGTTTGAGAATACAATACCGCCAGTATAAAACTGGGTTTAGGCACTTTCACAAATTGTGATGCTCCTTCTTCTCCCCCTCCTTGGTTTGTATTTCAGCCTCACAAGTACCTGGTTACTCAAAAAAAAGAAGTCAGTCCCAGAAATGTGCAACTTAAAGCAAAGATGATGAATATCGATATTGGCTATCAATAACTGAGAAGACTCTATAGCATGACAATGAATTACTCCACTTGGTTATCTTCCCAGGACAGACCAAGTTACCAGTGACAGGACAATCACAATAGAGTAAGATGAAGTTGATACAGAGCGCAGTTATAAACAAGTTTCAAATGCAAGAATGTCCAAACTGGAGTGAGATGCATGATGCTAGGATTGGTATATCACATGTGATGAAAAATTTAACTAATAGGTAACTAACAAGCTAGATAATGCAAATGCTTAACCTACAGATGCATTGTTTTATGACAAGCTACGAAATTTAAGTTATGCTAACACAGTAAAAAGAAAGAACTTTTATGCAGAAACAACAGATTTGCAACACCGAATACTACTCAGGATTTAGCTAGCACAGCAGAGGGTTTCAACCATAGATGGATACCACAATGCAGGTTTGCAGGTTCAATGTTCAAGTACTGAGTAAAACGACAGGTATTAACAAATGAACAAGACACTAACGAAGTTATGCTAAAATGTATCAACTACTAGAATATCTTATGTACAAAGTGACATGATGCTGATTACAAACTACAGAATCACAATAAATTGAAATTTTCAGATGGCAGTATGCTGAACACTAGAAAACCTAGAGAATTAACCAATGTACAAACTAAGCTACAGATGCAAATTAAGTAAAATGGAACTCTAAAGACCCAAAATATGATGCAAACCAAATGACAGCTACAGATTTTAATCTAAATCTAACCTATGCTTGCACAGTACAAAGAACAACAATTTTTAAACTTAAAACAACAAATATGTAACACCTATTACTGCTTATGATTCAGCCAGCACAATGAAAAGAGCATAAAAGTTTAGGATGGGTGCTGCGATGCAGCTGAGATGGGAACAAGCCATGCTTGTAGATTCAATGTTCAAGTACACCAAGGACTGAGTTTTGACTTTTGTGGCTGAGGCTAATACTAGGTAGTAGGCATTAACAAGATAACAATGAACGACTAACCAAAACAAATATTACAAATTCCTACAGAATGCTTACTAATGCAACTATACAAATGGTTTAACTATATTCAAAGAAAACGAAAACAGCAGAAACCTAACAAATTTACAACCTGAGCCATAAACAGAGCTAGCTACAGATGTTGAAAACAAAAGGCTTGGAATGGAACACGTTACACTAATTTACCAATGATGCAGGATGCAAGTAAAGTAGTTCTAAAGAAAACCAAAAGAGATGCAAATATGTGACTGAAAAGTGAACTACTAAAACTAAGACTAAGAGTTACAGCTAATATATACAGCTTTCAGATGCAGATTATATGAATGCAAGCTACAAATAAGTTATGCTAGTACAAATAAAGAACTTTTAAATAAAAATGAAAGCCACATAACACCTAATACTACTCATACAACAACTAGCACAATGGAGAAGTTCAGCAGTCTCAGGTAACTGAGCTTAACAATTGTGACGAACTCTAGTACTGAGTAAGGAAACAGGCATTGACAGGGTAACAGTAAACAACTAAAATTATTCAAAACTAACTACAGGATGTAACTAGATAAAGATAGAACTGACTCAACTCACAGAGATGATATATTACAGGACAATGAATTAGTTAACCTAATTTGAAAGAAAATCAAAAGCTACAGCTGCACTACAAACATAAACAAAAGGATTGCACAACTAACACTATCAGTAGCATGAAAACTGAAAAATCTAAACACATATATACATAGCTAAACTAAAAACCAATAAAGTGAAGCTAAAAAATCAATTACACCGCTACCAAATCCCCGGCAACGGCGCCAAAAACTTGGTAGGCTGAGAAAGATGCCTATAATTGTAAACTGCAAGTGCACAGTGTCGACAAGCAACACAGGGCGAGCACAAGTCGATCCATAGATACTTGGAGGGTGTAACGTTGAAGCTTATGGTCTTACTAAACTGATTCTTACTGAGGAGTAACACAAAGGGGTTGTTTTGGGTGTCGATACGATAATATGTTGGTATTAACAAGTAATTAAACAGATTGTAAAGTAAAGATGCAAAAACAGATCGTAACAATTTGCTGAGGAGTACTAGGGTGGTTGAATCCACCTCCTAATCTTATACTAAGGCAATACAAACTTAAGTTGTGTTCTTGCACCTTCCCTTGAAGGTCTCAGGTGGAAGAGTTATCAACCAATTTCACTAACTCACCCCTAGTATAAGTTGTCTTTTTACAGTACAACTTATCACAGGTTCATTTGATCAAAAAGCTAATTAATTATTCCTAAAGCAATGAAGCACATCAAGAACAAAATCAGGAAATTGATTAACCTAGCATACAATTAAGGGTTTCATCTAAACCCTAGCAAATGGAATTAGAACATGATGAAGATGATTAAAACACAAATTAAACTATAGCTTGGTGCACCGGCTAATCCGGGCATAAGTTTTACAAACGCGGCGTCTTCTCTATTTATATAAATATCTCTCAATTCTACTTCAATTCAAAGATTAGATGAAGACCCACTCACCAAAACAGCCTGAATTGGTTGTCCCCTCTGCTAATTCGGCTCTGCAACTCCATTAAATTGGTGTTGGGGAAACCCTAACTTTATCTATCTCAAACCTAGCTTCTATGGTTTATGAAAAGAAGCTATGAAGGAGATAGCTAAGAGCTAGGAGGTGGTGAAGGCGGCTGTGCTGCTGCTGTTGTCGGGAGAAGGAGACGTTGCTGGCTCTGATAATGGTCGGGGGAGAAAGAGAGGGCTCTGGTTTTGTCGGGAGAAGAAAAAAGAAAGAAGAAGAAGAGGAGTGTTTGGTGGTTTGGTCAATTAGGTGAAGGGAACAGGCGGCTAGGGTGTAAAGCGGGAGCAGCGAATGCTGATGCGCGGGTTGAAGCGACCGTTGGATGCTGATGCAGCTGATAGATCAAATCTCACGGCTCAGGATGGATCGGGCTTGGATTCGGGTTATGGGTCGGATCTTGGATAGCTCAGGCCATATCTTTGTAAATGGGTTGCTACTTGTCAGGTTGCAACTGATGCGCAAGCGGGTGGCAACTTCTCTTCCATAGTCGCTAGTCTCCAACTTTCTTCTCTTTTGGCTCCTCAATTCATCAAAGCTTTATTTACTACCTAAAAATACAAAATTAATTAGTACAAGTATTTATTCTTGAAAACAAAGAAAATACAGAATTTGGGATAATATATGATTTTAAAGCGCAAAAGATGAGTTAAATGCCAATAAAAAGGTGTAGAAATATGCAATATTTGGCACTCATCAGTTGGCATGCCTTGGCGCGGTAGGTGTGGCTGGCATGGTTTGCCATTGGCACTGGGGTGCGGCTAGCATGGTTGGCATGCCTTGGCGCGATAGGTGTGGCTGGCATGGTTTGCCATTGGCACAGGGGTGCGGCTAGCATGGTTGGCATGCCTTGGCGCGATAGGTGTGGCTGGCATGGTTAGCCATTGGCACATGCGGTGTGAGGTTTTGGCCTGTCGAAACCCTAATTAGCATTAAAAAAGGAACCCTAGTAATTTTCTCGCAGACAAATTAAAGGGTTCAATAAATGTGCTTGGTTTGGACATTATTACTCAAATTCTGTGACGTCATTGTCTGACTAGGGTTTTACGATTTTACCCCTAAGCTAAAAACCACCATCAACATTAAGTCCCCTGCTTAGCATGGAACATGTGCCTTGTTGCGAGGTAAGCATATGATGGTGACAGACAAAGACGGAATCAAGATGTACATTATTGCAAAGATGGTCAGGAAAATTCGACTAACCTTTTTGAGGGGTGAAGAGAGTTTTTGCTTCCCGTGTTGGCGGCCCTGCATAAGTTGTACTGGGGATGCAGACCGTGGAGTGGTGAGACGAAAGTTGTCGGCTTGGTCTGGCCGTACATCACCAAGGCAAAGCGGGCGCGGTCTTGGAAGGCAAAGCATAACGGATGACTTGGCACGTGGGGCCAAGAGGTGGCGTGGTCTTAGGAAAATTTGTTGGTATTGGCAGGTTCACGGTACGGACAGCTTGGAGAGGCAAAGCGCGCGTGGATGTCTTGGCATGATAGGGCCGCGATAATGGAGCGGGAGGCCTGGCATGGTGCGGCCATGGCAAGGCTAGGCGTACACAGACGGCTAGGCGTGGTGTGGTCGCGGCACATGGAGCGGAGCAGAAGAAGACGAGTGATCTTAAGAAAGTCCTTTGTGCTCGTGGTACTGCAGGTTAGGCTAGAACGGAGCCACTAGTGTAGATTTGGTGTGAAGGGAAGCTGCTAGCACTAGTCGGCTTGGACTTGGAGCCGTTAGCACTGGATCGACATGGAATGGGAGACGCATGTATCGCGCGGATGTCTTGGGAGTGGCAAGGCTTGCTCTTGTGGGACCGACTGCCTTTCTTTATGCGTGGCTTTAACAGTGAATTCTTTCCTTATTCAAAAATCTGGAAGCGTTACACCCATAAGAGAGCGTTACTTCTCCTTTCCCCTTTTTAGGGTTTGTGCAATACATATATTGCTGGTGAAATTGTATCATCTTCCTCTTTCCAGTTGTTTGTTGGTGAAGGTAGGGTAAAGCTCGTTCCTCCTCCTGGTTTGGTATTGTGATGGAATCTCCTAGCAACGATCGTACCTCCTTTTTCCGATAGATAAGTAGAATCCGCGATCCTTGCGTCTTGCAGCTTTGCGTAAATCCTGGTATGGTTGTGCGTCTTCAGGGGTAGGCTTTTGGAACGCGAGGCGGAGCTGCTAGCATAAACTTGGCATGAAAGGGACCCATTAGCACTAATTTGTCTTGGAATGGGCGTGGGCTGCTTGACAAAGCGTTGCCCAAGCATGGAGTTGGCGAAGCAAAGGTGCGGACTGTTTACTCGGTGGTGGCTTGTCTACACGGGACCGATTGCCTTTCCTTCTTACTTAGCCAGAATAGGAAATCCTTTCCTTTTCCAAATTCCGAGAGTGTTATGCTTTCGGATTGAAACTTTGCTACCCGGAAGATTACAGGGGAAAGTGCTTGAAGAAGCTCTGACAGAGGTGTTGGAAACTCGCGCATCCGCTTTTTATGACCAGTTTCCCCTTTTTGCTGTTTTTTCTTTGTTTTATAGACGTCTTGGTTCTTTTGCAGACTTATTGTTATCTTCTTGGTATTCATGGCGAAGTTAGGGTTTCGCCAATTAGCATCCCGTTTGCCGTTTCACATCTTAGAATAAAACTTCTTATTTGAAAGACTTCAATCTTCCATTAGAATATGTTGTTCGATCTTCCATTCCCTTCAGAGCTCTTGAGTAATTGAATAAGGCACTTCCTGTACGTTTTAGCTTTGCGTTCGTACTGGTGATTTTGTTACTTTTTCCATGTGAAACTAAAATATGGAGGAGTAAGGGTTCCCTTCGTAGTGATTGCTGCTGCGGTGAAGCTCTGGCTGGTATCAAAATATGAGCGGCAACTGTTCTTGGTAGCAGATGTAATCAGAAGAGACTACATTGTCGTGGGAACAAAGTAGGTTGGCTAGAATCGTATGGGCATCCATGGAAGTAAAAGTTTTGGCTGGATGCGTAAGCGAGCAAACTGTCCATGGTCACGAGTTTTGGCGGGATGGATCAAAAGGTGGCCATGACTACGAAGATTGACTGGCTGCGATCATGATCCTTGATGTGGGGAGCATGGCACGACCCTTTGCAAGAAGGAGTGGTGTTGAAGTGGCTTCGGATCTTGGAGAGGACGTTGAAACTTAAGGAGCCAAATGATGCAGCTTATGGAGATAACGCCGAAGCGGAGCGACTGCTGGAGCGAACGTTGAAGCAGAGCAGTTGCTGAAGCGAATATTGAAGCGGAGCCGCTGTTGGAGAACGTTGAAGTGGAGCCACTTCTGGAGAGAACGTTAAAACGGCGCCTTGAAACTCTCAGAGCCTTGACGGTTACAATACATTGGTTAGGAGTCCCCAGTTCCATCTATCGATCGTGATTTCCAGGAGAGGTTGAGGTTTGGGAACGACTTCCCTGGCTGGAAAAAGCTGCTTTCCTGATGCAGTGCGGTTGAGGGATGCAAATATGTCTTGACGCTATGCCTTGGATAAATATATAATCTCACATAACTTTGCCTCGATTTTGGAGAAGTCGTTCCCGATCTTTACGTGTGATGAAATTGGATTGTTGATTCCCTTCTATTGGGCGTTCAAGAGCAACGCGAGCCTCTTCATCTATAAACGCACGTCCTGCTGAAGTGCCTTTTGTCTTTTCATCAAATCAACAATGGTAAAAGGAGGTTGGATTCTTCCGGCTCTTCCAGTATCTTGCCCTGATGGTGGAATAGCGTCTATGGTGACGGTTGGAGATATCATGCTTGAAGAAATATTGGGGTGGCGGAAGCGGCTCTGGTTCTGGTGATCGTAAGTGTATCGCGCAAAGATGGCATAGTTTTGATCACGGAGTGCTGGAGCCATGGCACTGTTTCGAAGGGTGAGGATGGCGCTGCTTTGGCTGGTTATGGAGCGGAAAAGATGGTGCTGGAAGGGCGCAAGATGTTAGAGCTGGAAGGATGCAAGCCATTAGCCCAGGGTGTGGTATTATTGATGGCATGCGCGTCTGGTAAGCGCATCTGGCATGCGCGCCTGGCATGCGCGTCTGAAAAGCGCGCATGGTAAGCGCGTCTGGCATGCGCGTCTGGTAAGCGGGTGGAGGAAGCTTTGTCTTCGATTGACGACATGTTCAACGTGACTGGTCATACCGTTTCTGAGGATGTAATCTCGAGCTGGAGGTTTCCATCGTGTCATGTGTGTAAACTTTGAATTCAGCGTTCTTTGGTTCGTTGAAGGTTTCTCTGAGGTCGAGAAGTTTCTGGTCGAAACATTCGAAGGTCCTTCCGCAGACATGGTGAAAAAGCAGGAAGCGGAATTCAAAAAATTGTGCGGCAATTTGAAGTTGAAAAGGGCGGCTCTCAGAGCACAAGGGAGGCCTTTGCTAAGAGGAGCAAGTCATTTGTTGGAAAACTTTCCTTGAATACATTTCTGTCTTTTGAACTTCTTATTTTTAGTTTTTTTTTTTTTTTTTTTGAAAGGCAAATGGAAACGCTTTGGTTTATGGTTTTGATTTTCGGATTTTTGGGTTGATGAGATAAATGTTACCTTGATGGTTTTGGATTATTCTTTTGGAATGAATTTTTGGAATGAATTGTTTAGGAATGAATTGTATTTGGAAATGATGTTGTCTTGGTTATGATTGAAAGTGTTGCAAGCATCCCAAGAAAACCATGGAACCGTGCGTTTGGTAGATGACATGGGGTGAAACATAACATGGCTATTGGTTTTATCATTCCCATGAAAACTTGAAAGAGCGAACCATGTATCTTGTCTAGGTAGGACTTACTTGGTTTTTTTTAGGTCTCATGATGAAAAGGAAACCTTAGGGTGCACAACCGAGTTTTATGGGAAGCACCGCCGTGATTGTGGAAAGTCCCCGGTAGTTCGAAGTTGCCCGATAATCTAGTCACCGATTCTCGGGCGGATCGTTTGCTTCAATTTTTCTCGGGAAAGCCCCGGTCATCCCTTGTCGTGTCATGACCGATAATCGAGTTGTCTTCAGTAATCGAGTCGTCGATCCTTGAGCAGATCGCCCGCTTCTACCATCTTGATGTCTGGGTCGAATGAGATCGATGGTCGAAGATTGACATTGTAACCGAAAGATCAATCTCCCACTGTGGTCGCCAATTGTTGGAGGGTGAAAACAGTTTTTGCCGATTTCGGTAATTTCGGGTGTGTGGGTGAGAAACGAGTCTAAACCCTAAATAATGTACTGCACAGGAGTACTTTAGATTCGAGAGATCAATCTGTACAAGTCCGGCCTAAACCCAGAAATGGCCGTTCCAGACTTGCTTCGGTCACCAAGTGAAGGAGAATGGGTTGGTTTTGGGGAGGGAAGCAAGGAAAGTGATGAGACCAGAATAGTTGATTTCTGGAAGTGTAGTTGTGTTACTACAACTTGTATCATAAAAGTGGGAAGGCTAACAAATGGTAAGCTAGCAAGTATTTTTTGAGTGTTGTATATTCCCGAATGAACTTGTTGTTCGGTGGAAATAGGTAAGACCTATTTATACAAGTCGAAGTGAAACGTACTCTGGTCTCATTAAGGAATGAAAAAATGGGTAAGTAAATGGGAGGATGTGGTAACGCATGGAATTGATGTTCCATAAAACCGTTAACGCATGGAATTGATGTTCCATGAAATTGTTAACGCATGGAATTGATGTAAAAGCATTTCACCATTAACTCCTTGTATTTACTAACCGCCTCACCCTTATGGCACACCCTTATGACGGGCGTAGTGTACGCCGCACGCTGTAAACCGCCAAACCAATACCCAAAGAGGATCCCCCAGTTTGTGATATGTGTTGATGTCTCGAATATTTTTGTGGAAAACATGTAGCATGTTGTTCTTGCCTGGCAAGTCGTACTTGGGAGACTTGCTAGCTTGGTAACCTTCGACGGTCTAGATTTTATATCTCAAGAGGAAAGATAGCCGTTGATTGTTGCAAGCTTTCGTTTTGGTAGCCGTGTAGGGAAGGCCATCATGGTGGCGCAGCTAGGTTGGCATGCCGTTGGCATGGCATGGTTTGGCGTGGCCAAACTTAGGTTTTCGGGACAAAGGTTACCATGCGTTGTCTGGTAACCTTGGATGGCTAGGATTTGCTCCTGGGATTGAAGGGGGACCGTTGATTGTCGCACGCCTTCGTTTTGGTAGCCGCGTAGGGAAGGCCAGCATGGTGGCGCGTCTAGGTCGGCACGTTATTGGCGTGGCATGTCCTGACGCGGTTTGGTGTGACCAAACTAGGGTTTTGGGTCAAAGGTTACCATGTGTGGTCTGGTAACCTTGGATGGCTAGGATTTGCTCCTGGGATTGAAGGGCAACCGTTGATTGTTGCACGCCTTTGGTTGGTTAACTGTGTAGGGAAGGCCAGCATGGTGGCGCGGTTATGTTGGCATGTCGTTGGCATGGCATGGTTTGGCGTGGCCAAATTTAGGACTTCGGGCCAAAGGTTACCATGCGTTGTCTGGTAACCTTGGATGGCTAGGATTTGCTCCTAGGATTGAAGGGCAACCGTTGATTGTTGCTCGCCTTCGCTTGGGTAGCCGTGTAGTGAAGGCCACCATGGTGGCGCGGTTATGTTGGCATGCCGTTGTCATGGCATGGTTTGGCATGGCCAAACTTAGGATTTCGGGCCAAAGGTTACCATGCGTTGTCTGGTAACCTTGGATGGCTAGGATTTGCTCTTGGGATTGAAGGGCAACCATTGATTGTTGCACGCCTTCGCTTGGGTAGCCGTGTAGGGAAGGCCAGCATGGTGGCGCGGCTATGTTGGCTAGGGCCAAGGCAGGGTGTGGTTTGGCTTGGCATGGCGGGGGCAAGGGTTTGCCATGGGAACATGGTGCGGCTAGCTTGGATAGGTGTGGTTTGGCTTGGCATGTGGGGCCAAGGGTTTGCCATGGGCGCATGGCGTGGCCAGCTTGGCTAGGTGCGGTTTGGATTGGCATGTGGGGCCAAGGGTTTGCCATGGGCGCATGGCGTGGCTAGCTTGGCTAGGGGCGGTTTGTCTTGGAATGTGGGGCCAAGGTTTGGAGAGACCAAGCTAGGGTTTTGGGCCAAACGTTGTTTGGTAACCTCGGACGGCTAGGATTTGCTCTTTGGATTGAAGGGCGACCGTTGATTGTCGCACACCTTCGTTTTGGTAGCCGCGTAGGGAAGGCCAGCAAGGTGGCGCGGCTTGGTTAGCATGGGGCCATGGCAAGGTGCGTTTGGCATGGTGCGGTAGGTGTGGCTGGCATGGTTTGCCATTGGCACAGGGGTGCGGCTAGCATGGTTGGCATGCCTTGGCGCGGTAGGTGTGGCTGACATGGTTTGCCATTGGCACCGGGTGCGGCTAGCATGGTTGGCATGCCTTGGCGCGGTAGGTGTGGCTGGCATGGTTTGCCATTGGCACTGGGGTGCGGCTAGCATGGTTGGCATGCCTTGGCGCGGTAGGTGTGGCTGGCATGGTTTGCCATTGGCACAGGGGTGCGGCTAGCATGGTTGGCATGCCTTGGCGCGATAGGTGTGGCTGGCATGGTTAGCCATTGGCACATGCGGTGTGAGAATTAGGGTTTTGGCCTGTCTAACCTTTTTGAGGGGTGAAGAGAGTTTTTGCTTTCCGTGTTGGCGGCCCTGCATAAGTTGTACTGGGGATGCAGACCGTGGAGTGGTGAGACGAAAGTTGTCGGCTTGGTCTGGCCGTACATCACCGAGGCAAAGCGGGCACGGTTTTGGAAGGCAAAGCATAGCGGATGACTTGGCACGTGGGGCCAAGAGGTGGCGTGGTCTTAGGAAAATTTGTTGGTATTGGCAGGTTCACGGTACAGACAGCTTGGAGAGGCAAAGCGCGCGTGGATGACTTGGCATGATAGGGCCGCGATAATGGAGCGGGAGGCCTGGCATGGTGCGGCCATGGCAAGGCTAGGCGTACACAGACGTCTAGGCGTGGTGGGGTCGCGGCAAATGGAGCGGAGCAGAAGAAGACGAGTGATCTTAAGAAAGTCCCTTGTGCTCGTGGTACTGCAGGTTAGGCTAGAACGGAGCCACTAGTGTAGATTTGGTGTGAAGGGAAGCTGCTAGCACTAGTCGGCTTGGACTTGGAGCCATTAGCACTGGATCGACATGGAATGGGAGACGTAGGTATCGTGCGGCTTGGAAAGGAGCCGTTAGCACTGGATCGTCTTTGAATGGGAGCCTCTAGCGTAAATTTGGCGCGGACGCTGATCCGTTGGCCTGGCATGGCGTGAGCGTTGGCTTCGAGAAGACAACAACTTGCTTCAGTTCCGTGGGAAGGTGACGACTTTTTCGAGAGGTAAGGAGAGTTCATGATCCCCGTGTTTGGAAGCCTTACATAGTTTTTATTTTTGGTGTAGACCATGAAGCGGTGAGATGAAGATCGTCGGCTTAGTCTGGCTATGCATCATCTTGGCTGGGTTAGGGAACATCATGACGCTGGCTCGGCGAGTTGTTGGTGTTGGCGCATTAGCAAGAAAGGTGCGGATCGTTGCAAAAACTGAACGTGGAACGCTGGCAAGGAAAGCGCGGATGTCTTCGGAGTGGCAAGGCTTGCTCTTGTGGGACCGACTGCCTTTCTTCATGCGTGGCTTTAACAGTGAATTCTTTCCTTATTCAAAAATCTGGAAGCGTTACACCCATAAGAGAGCGTTACTTCTCCTTTCCCCTTTTTAGGGTTTGTGCAATACATATATTGCTGGTGAAATTGTATCATCTTCCTCTTTCCATTCGTTCATTGGTGAAGGTAGGGTAAAGCTCGTTCCTCCTCCTGGTTTGGTATTGTGATGGAATCTCCTAGCAACGATCGTACCTCCTTTTTCCGAGAGATAAGTAGAATCCACAATCCTTGCGTCTTGCAGCTTTGCGTAAATCCTGGTATGGTTGTGCGTCTTCAGGGCTAGGCTTTTGTAACGCGAGGCGGAGCTGCTAGCATAAACTTTGCATGAAAGGGACCCATTAGCACTGATTTGGCTTGGAATGGGCGTGGGCTGCTTGACAAAGCGTTGCCCAAGCATGGCGTTGGCGAAGCAAAGGTGCGGACTATTTACACGGTGGTGGCTTGTCTACACGGGACCGATTGCCTTTCCTCCTTACTTACCCAGAATAGGAAATCCTTTCCTTATCCAAATTCCGAGAGTGTTATGCTTTCGGATTGAAACTTTGCTACCCGAGAGATTGCTGGGGAAAGTGCTTGAAGAAGCTCTGACAGAGGTGTTGGCAACTCGCGCATCCGCTTTTTATGACCAGTTTCCCCTTTTTGCTGTTTTTTCTTTCTTTTATAGACGTCTTGGTGCTTTTGCAGACTTATTGTTATCTTCTTGGTATTCATGGCAAATTTAGGGTTTCCCCAATTAGCATCCCGCTTTCGGTTTCACATCTTTGAATAAAACTTCTTATTTGAAAGACTTTAATCTTCCATTAGAATATGTTGTTCGATCTTCCATTCCCTTCAGAGCTCTTGAGTAATTGAATAAGGCACTTCCTGTACGTTTTAGCTTTGCGTTCGTACTAGTGATTTTGTTACTTTTTCCATGTGAAACTAAAATATGGAGGAGTACGGGTTCCCTTCGTAATGATTGCTGCTGCGGTGAAGCTCTGGCTGGTATCAAAAAATCAGCGGCAACTGTTCTTGGTAGCAGATGTAATCAGAAGAGACTACATTGTCGTGGGAACAAAGTAGGTTGGCTAGAATCATATGGGCATCCATGGAAGTAAAAGGGTTGGCTGGATGCGTAAGCGAGCAAACTGTCCATGGTCACGAGTTTTGGCGGGATGGATCAAAAGGTGGCCATGACTACGAAGATTGGCTGGCTGCGATCATGATCCTTGACGTGGGGAGCGTGGCACGACCCTTTGCAAGAAGGAGAGGTGTTGAAGTGGCTTCGGCTCTTGGAGAGGACGTTGAAACTTAAGGAGCCAAATACTGCAGCTTATGGAGATAACGCCGAAGAGGAGCGGCTGCTGGAGCGAACGTTGAAGCGGAGCGGTTCTTTAACGCGTTGAAGCGGAGCGTTCTTGGCGAACGTTGAAGTGGAGCCACTTACGGAGAGAACGTCAAAACGGCGCCTTGAAACTCTCGAGCCTTGACGGTTACAATACATTGGTTAGGAGTCCCCGGTTCCATCTATCGATCGTGCTTTCCGGAGAGGTTGAGGTTTGGGAACGGCTTCCCCGGGCTGGAAAAAGTCTGCTTTCGATGCGGTGCGGTTGAGGGATGCAAATATGTCTTGACGCTACGCCTTGGAGAAATATAGAATCTCACATAACTTTGCCTCGATTTCTGAGAAGTCGTTCCCGATCTTTACGTGTGATGAAATTGGATTGCTGATTCCCTTCTATTGGGAGTTCAAGAGCAACGCGAGCCTCTTCATCTATAAACGCACGTCTTGCTGAAGTGCCTTTTGTCTTTTCATCAAATCAACAATGGTAAAAGGAGGTCGGCTTCTTCCGGCTCTTCCGGCTCTTCTAGTATCTTGCCCTGATGGTGGAGTAGCGTCTCTGGTGACGGTTGGAGCTATCATGCTTGAAGAAATGTTGGGGTGGCGGAAGCGGCTCTGGTTCTGGTGATCATAAGTGTATCGCGCAGAGATGGCACAGTTTTGATCACGGAGTGCTGGATCCATGGCACTGTTTCGAAGGGTGAGGATGGTGCTGCTTTGGCTGGTTATGGAGCGGAGAAGATGGTGCTGGAAGGGCGCAAGATGTTAGCGCTGGAAGGATGCAAGCCATTAACGCAGGGTGTGGTATTGTGGCTGGCATGCGCGTGTGGCATGTGTGCCTGGCATACAAGTCTGGTAAGCGCGTCTGGCATGCGCGTCTTGCATGCGCGTCTGGTAAGTGTGTCTGGTATGCGCGTCTGGTAAGCGGGTGGAGGAAGCTTTGTCTTCGATTGACGACATGTGCAACGTGAATGGTCATACCGTTTCTGAGGATGTAATCTCGAGCTGGAGGTTCCATCGTGTCATGTGTGTAAACTTTGAATTCAACGTTCTTTGGTTCGTTGAAGGTTTCTCTGAGGTCGAGAAGTTTCTGGTTGAAACATTCGAAGGTCCTTCCGCAGACATGGTGAAGAAGCAAGAAGCGGAATTCAAAAAATTGTGCAGGCAGCTGAAGTTGAAAAAGGCGGCTCTCCAGAGCACAAGGGAGGCCTTTGCTAAGAGGAGCAAGTTTTGTTGGAAAACTTTCCTTGAATACATTTCTGTCTTTTGAACTTCTTATTTTTAGGGTTTTTTTTTGAAAGGCAAATGGAAACGCCTGGTTTATGGTTTTGATTTTCTGGATTTTTGGGGTTGATAGATAAATGTTACCTTGATGGTTTTGGATTATTCTTTTGGAATGAGTTGTTTAGGAATGAAATGTTTAGGAATGAATTGTATTTGGAAATGATGTTGTCTTGGTTATGATTGAAAGTGTTGCAAGCATCCCAGGAAAACCATGGAACCGTGCGCTTGGTAGATGACATGGGGTGAAACATAACATGGCTATTGGTTTTATCATTCCCGTGAAAACTTGAAAGAGCGAACCATGTATCTTGTCTAGGTAGGACTTACTTGGTTTTTTAGGTCTCCTGATGAAAAGGAAACCTTCCGGGTGCACATCCGAGTTTTATGGGAAGCACCTCCGTGATTGTGGAAAGTCCCCAGCCGTTACTGAGTTGCCTGATAACCGAGTCACTGATTCTCGGGCGGATCGTTTGATTCAATTTTATGGGAAAGCCCTAGTCATCCCTTGTCATGTCATGACTGATAATCGAGTCGTCTTGTAACTGAGTCGTCGATCCTTGAGCAGATCGCCTGCTTCTGCCATCTTGATGTCCGGGTCGAATGAGATCGATGGTCGAAGATTGACATTGTAACCGAAAGATCAATCTCCCACTGTGGTCGCCAATTGTTGGAGGGTGAAAACATTTTCTGCCGATTTCGGTAATTTCGGGTGTGTGGGTGAGAAACGAGTCTAAACCCTAAACAATGTACTGCACGGGAGTACTTTAGATTCGAGAGATCAATCTGTACAAGTCCGGCCTAAACCAAGAAATGGCCATTCCAGACTTGCTTCGGTCACCAAGTGAAGGAGAATGGGTTTGTTTTGGGGAGGGAAGCAAGGAAAGTGATGAGACCAGAATAGTTGATTTCTGGAAGTGTAGTTGTGTTACTACAACTTGTATCATAAAAGTGGGAAGGCTAACAAATGGTAAGCTAGCAAGTATTTTTTGAGTGTTGTATATTCCCGAATAAACTTGTTGTTCGGTGGAAATAGGTAAGACCTATTTATACAAGTCGAAGTGAAACATACTCTGGTCTCATTAAGGAATAGAAAAATGGGTAAGTAAATGGGAGGAGGTGGTAACGCATGGAATTGATGTTCCATAAAACCGTTAACGCATGGAATTGATGTTCCATGAAACCGTTAATGCATGGAATTGATGTAAAAGCGTTTCACCATTAACTCCTTGTATTTACTAACCGCCTCACCCTTATGGCACTTCCTTATGACGGGCGTAGTGTACGCCGCATGCTGTAAACCGCCAAACCAATACCCAAAGAGGATCCCCCCAGTTTGTGATATGTGTTGATGTCTCGAATGTTTTTGTGGAAAACATATAACATGTTGTTCTTTCCTGGGAAGTCGTACTTGGGAGACTTGCTAGCTTGGTGACCTTTGACGGTCGAGATTTTGCATCTCAAGAGGAAAGATAGCCGTTGATCGTTGCACGCTTTCGTTTTGGTAGCCGTGTAGGGAAGGCCATCATGGTGGCGCGGATAGGTTGGCATGGCATGGTTTGGCGTGGCCAAACTTAGGTTTTCGGGCAAAAGGTTACCATGCGTTGTATGGTAACCTTGGATGGCTAGGATTTGCTCATAGGATTGAAGGGGGACCGTTGATTGTCGCACACCTTCGTTTTGGTAGCCGCGTAGGGAAGGCCAGCATGGTGGCGCGTCTAGGTTGGCACGTTATTGGCGTGGCATGTCCTGGCGCGGTTTGGTGTGACCAAACTAGGGTTTTGGGTCAAAGGTTACCATGTGTAGTCTGGTAACCTTGGATGGCTAGGATTTGCTCCTGGGATTGAAGGGCAACCATTGATTGTTGCACGCCTTTATTGGTTAGCCGTGTAGGGAAGGCCAGCATGGTGGCGTGGTTATGTTGGCATGGCATGGTTTAGCGTGGCCAAACTTAGGATTTCGGGCCAAAGGTTACCATGCGTTGTCTGGTAACCTTGGATGGCTAGGATTTGCTCATGGGATTGAAGGGCATTGATTGATTATTGCACGCCCGGTTTAGGTAGCCGTGTAGGGTTTGGGAAGGCCAGCATCGTGGCACGGCTATGTTGGCTAGGGCCAAGGAAGGGTGTGGTTTGTCTTGGCATGGCGGGGGCAAGGGTTTGCCATGGGCACATGGTGCGGATAGCTTGGCTAGGTGCGGTTTGGCTTGGCATGTGGGGCCAAGGGTTTGCCATGGGCGCATTGTGTGGCTAGCTTGGCTAGGTGCGGTTTGGATTGGCATGTGGGGCCAAGGGTTTGCCATTGGCGCATGGCGTGGCTAGCTTGGCTAGGGGAGGTTTGGCTTGGCATGTGGGGCCAAGGTTTGGCGAGACCAAGCTAGGATTGTGACCAAGCTAGGGTTTTGGGCCAACGGTCGTTTGGTAACCTCGGACGGCTAGGATTTGCGCATGGGATTGAAGGGCGACCGTTGATTGTCGCACGCCTTCGTTTTGGTAGCCTCGTAGGGAAGGCCATCAAGGTGGCGCGGCTAGGTTGGCATGGGTCCATGGCAAGGTGCATTTGGCATGGTGCGATAGGTGTGGTTGGCATGGTTTGCCATTGGCACAGGGGTGCGGCTAGCATGGTTGGCATGCCTTGGGGCGGTAGGTGTGGCTGACATGATTTGCCATTGGCACTGGGGTGCGGCTAGCATGGTTGGCATGCCTTGGCGCGGTAGGTGTGGCTGGCATGGTTTGCCATTGGCACAGGGGTGCGGCTAGCATGGTTAGCATGCCTTGGCGCGATAGGTGTGGCTGGCATGGTTAGCCATTGGCACATGCGGTGTGAGAATTAGCGTTTTGGCCTGTCGAAACCCTAATTAGCATTAAAAAAGGTACCTTGGTAATTTTCTCATGAGACAAATTAAAGGGTTCAATAAATGTGCTTGGTTTGGACATTATTACTCAAGTTCTGTGATGTCATTGTCTGACTAGGGTTTTACGATTTTACCCCTAAGCTAAAAACCACCATCAACATTAAGTCCCCTGCTTAGCATGGAACAGGTGCCTTGTTGCGAGGTAAGCATATGATGGTGACAGACAAGGACAGAATCAAGATGTAAATTATTGCAAAGATGGTCAGGAAAATCTGACTAACCTTTTTGAGGGGTGAAGAGAGTTTTTGCTTCCCGTGTTGGCGGCCATGCATAAGTTGTACTGGGTATGCAGACCGTGGAGTGGTGAGACGAAAGTTGCCGGCTTGGTCTGGCCGTACATCACCGAGGCAAAGCGGGCGCGGTCTTGGAAGGCAAAGCATAGCGGACGACTTGGCACGTGGGGCCAAGAGGTGGCGTGGTCTTAGGAAAATTTGTTGGTATTGGCAGGTTCACGGTACAGACAGCTTGGAGAGGCAAATCACGCGTGGATGACTTGGCATGATAGGGCCGCGTTAATGGAGCGGGAGGCCTGGCATGGTGCGGCCATGGCAAGGCTAGGCGTGGTGGGGCCGCGGAAAATGGAGCGGATCAAAAGAAGACGAGCGATCTTAAGAAAGTCCCTTGTGCTCGTGGTACTGCAGGTTAGGCTGGAACGGAGCCACTAGTGTAGATTTGGTGTGAAGGGAAGCTGCTAGCACTAGTCGGCTTGGACTTGGAGATTTGGATGTGGAATGGGAGACGCTAGCATCGTGCGGCTTGGACTTGGAGCCGTTAGCACTGGATCGCCTTTGAATGGGAGCCTCTAGCGTAAATTTGGCGCAGGCGCTGATCCGTTGGCCTGGCATGGCGTGAGCGTTGGATTCGGGAAGACAACAACTTGCTTCAGTTCTGTGGGAAGGAGAGTTCATGATCCCCGTGTTTGGAAGCCTTGCATAGATTTTATTTGTGGTGTAGACCGTGAAGCGGTGAGATGAAGATCGTCGGCTTAGTCTGGCTATGCATCATCTTGGCTGGGTTAGGGAACATCATGACGCTGGCTCGGCGAGTTTTTGGTGTTGGCGCATTAGCATGAAAGGCGCGGATCGTTGCAAAACCGAACGTGGAGCGACGGGCAAGACGGCACCGGCAAGGAAAGCGCGGATGTCTTCGGAGTGGCAAGGCTTGCTCTTGTGGGACCGACTGCCTTTCTTCATGCGCGGCTTTAACAGAGAATTCTTTCCTTATTCAAAAATCTGGAAGCGTTACACCCATAAGAGAGCGTTACTTCTCCTTTCCCCTTTTTAGGGTTTGTGCAATACATATATTGCTGGTGAAATTGTATCATCTTCCTCTTTCCAGTTGTTCGTTGGTGAAGGTAGGGTAAAGCTCGTTCCTCCTCCTGGTTTGGTATTGTGATGGAATCTCCTAGCAACGATCGTACCTCCTTTTTCCGAGAGAAAAGTAGAATCCGCGATCCTTGCGCCTTGCAGCTTTGCGTAAATCCATGTATGGTTGTGCGTCTTCAGGGCTAGGCTTTTGGAACGCGAGGCGGAGCTTATAGCATAGACTTGGCATGAAAGGGACCCATTAGCACTGATTTGGCTTGGAATGGGCGTGGGATGCTTGACAAAGCGTTGCCCAAGCATGGCGATGGCGAAGCAAAGGTACGGACTATTTACACGGTGGTGGCTTGTCTTCGCAGGACCGATTACCTTTCCTCCTTACTTAGCCAGAATAGGAAATCCTTTCCTTATCCAAATTCCGAGAGTGTTATGCTTTCGGATTGAAACTTTGCTACCCGAGAGATTGCTGGGGAAAGTGCTTGAAGAAGCTCGATGAGAGGTGTTGGCAACTCGCGCATCCTCTTTCTATGACCAGTTTCCCCTTTTTGCTGTTTTTTCTTTGTTGTATAGACGTCTTGGTGCTTTTGCAGACTTATTGTTATCTTCTTGGTATTCATGGCGAAGTTAGGGTTTAACCAATTAGCATCCCGCTTGCGGTTTCACATCTTTGCATAAAACTTCTTATTTGAAAGACTTCAATCTTCCATTAGAATATGTTGTTCAATCTTCCATTCCCATCAGATCTCCTGAGTAATTGAATAAGGCACTTCCTGTATGTTTTAGCTTTGCGTTCGTACTGGTGATTTTGTTACTTCTTCCATGTGAAACTAAAATATGGAGGAGTACGGGTTCCCTTCATAGTGATTGCTGCTGCGGTGAAGCTCTGGCTGGTATCAAAAAATGAGCTGCAACAGTTCTTGGTAGCAGATGTAATCAGAAGAGACTACATTGTCGAGGGAACAAAGTAGTTTGGCTAGAATCGTATGGGCATCCATGGAAGTAAAAGGGTTGGCTGGATAGGTAAGCGAACAAACTATCCATGGTCACGAGTTTTGGCGGGATGGATCAAAAGGTGGCCATGACTACGAAGATTGGCTGGCTGCGATCATGATCCTTGACGTGGGGAGCGTGGTGGCACGACCCTTTGCAAAAAGGAGTGGTGTTGAAGCGGCTTCAGCTCTTGGAGAGGACGTTGAAACTTAAGGAGCCAAATGCTGCAGCTTATGGAGATAACGCCGAAGCAGAGAGGCTGCTGGAGCGAACATTGAAGCGGAGCGGTTGCTGAAGCGAACATTGAAGCGGAGCCGCTGCTGGAGAACGTTTAAGTGGAGCCACTTCTGTAGAGAACATCAAAACGGCGCCTTGAAACTCTCAGAGCCTTGACGGTTACAATACATTGGTTAGGAGTCCCCAGTTCCATCTATCGATCGTTCTTTCCCTGAGAGGTTGAGGTTTGGGAACGGCTTCCCTGGCTGGAAAAAGCTGCTTTCCTGATGCAGTGCGGTTGAGGGATGCAAATATGTCTTGACGCTACGCCTTGGACAAATATAGAATATGACATAACTTTGCCTCGATTTTGGAGAAGTCGTTCCCGATCTTTACGTATGATGAAATTGGATTGCTGATTCCCTTCTATTGGGCGTTCAAGAGCAACGCGAGCCTCTTCATCTATAAACGCACGTTCTGCTGAAGTTCCTTTTGTCTATTCATCAAATCAACAGTGGTAAAAGGAGGTCGACTTCTTCCGGCTCTTCCAGTATCTTGCCCTGATGGTGGAGTAGCGTCTCTAGTGACGGTTGGAGCTATCATGCTTGAAGAAACGTTAGGGTGGCGGAAGCGGCTATGGTTCTGGTGATCGTAAGTGTATCGCGCAGAGATGGCACAGTTTTGATCACGGCGTGCTGGAGCCATGGCAATATTTCGAAGGGTGAGGATTGCGCTGCTTTGGCTGGTTATGGAGCGGAGAAGATGGTGCTGGAAGGGCGCAAGATGTTAGCGCTGGAAGGATGCAAGCCATTAGCGTAGGGTGTGGTATTTTGGCTGGCATGCGCGTGTGGCATGTCTGCCTGGCATACGCGTCACAGTAAGCGTCATGGCATGCGCGTCGGTAGCGCGTCGGCATGCGCGTCGCAAGCGCGTCGGCATGCGCGTCGGTAAGCGGGTGGAGGAAGCTTTGTCTTCGATTGACGACATGTGCAACGTGGATTTGGTCATACCGTTTCGAGGATGTAATCTCGATTTGGAGGTTCCATCGTGTCATGTGTGTAAACTTTGAATTCAACGTTCTTTGGTTCGTTGAAGGTTTCTCTGAGGTAGAGAAGTTTCTGGTCGAAACATTCGAAGGACCTTCCGCAGACATGGTGAAGAAGCAGGAAGCGGAATTCAAAAAATTGTGTATGCAGCTGAAGTTGAAAAGGGTGGCTCTCCAGAGCACAAGGGAGGCCTTTGCTAAGAGGAGCAAGCCGCTGTTGGAAAACTTTCCTTGAATACATTTTTGTCTTTTTAAAGGCAAATGGAAACGCATGGTTTATGGTTTTGATTTTGTGGATTTTTGGGGTTGACAGATAAATGTTACCTTGATGGTTTTGTATTATTCTTTTGGAATGAATTATTTAGGAATGAATTGTATTTGGAAATGATGTTGTCTTGGTTATGATTGAAAGTGTTGCAAGCATCCCAGGAAAACCATGGAACCCGTTTGGTAGATGACATGGGGTGAAACATAACATGGCTATTGGTTTTATCATGACATGGGGTAGGAAACTTGGTTTTTAGGCATGGCTATTGGTTTTATCATTCCCGTGAAAACTTGAAAGAGCGAACCATGTATCTTGTCTAGGTAGGACTTACTTGGTTTTTTAGGTCTCCTGATGAAAAGGAAACCTTCCGGGTGCACAACCGAGTTTTATGGGAAGCACCGCCGTGATTGTGGAAAGTCCCCAATCGTTACTGAGTTGCCTGATAACCGAGTCACTGATTCTCGGGCGGATCGTTTGCTTCAATT
The DNA here is from genome assembly GCA_023531295.1 of Papaver armeniacum. Taxonomy (NCBI): domain Eukaryota; kingdom Viridiplantae; phylum Streptophyta; class Magnoliopsida; order Ranunculales; family Papaveraceae; genus Papaver; species Papaver armeniacum. The sequence continues at coordinate 274,682 of JAJJWW010018816.1, forward strand.
TTCTGGGAAGTCCCCAGTCATCCCTTGTCGTGTCATGACTGATAATCAAGTCTTCTGGTAACTGAGTCGTCGATCCTTGAGCATATCGCCTGCTTTTACCATCTTGATGTCTGGGTCGAATGAGATCGATGGTCGAAGATTGACATTGTAACCGAAATATCAATCTCCCACTGTGGTCGCCAATTGTTTGAGGGTGAAAACAGTTTCTGCCGATTTCGGTAATTTCGGGTGTGTGGGTGAGAAACGAGTCTAAACCCAAAACAATGTACTGCACGGGAGTACTTTAGATTCGAAAGATCAATCTGTACAAGTCCGTCCTAAACCAAGAAATGGCCGTTCCAGACTTGCTTCGGTCACAAAGTGAAGGAGAATGGGTTGGTTTTTGGGGAGGGAAGCAAGGAAAGTGATAAGACCAGAATAGTTAATTTCTGGAAGAGTAGTTGTGTTACTACAACTTGTTTCAGAAATATGGGAAGGCTAACAAATGGTAAGCTAGCAAGTATTTTCTGAGTGTTGTATATTCCCGAATGAACTTTATGTTCGGTGGAAATAGGTAAGACCTATTTATACAAGTCGAAGTGAAACGTACTCTGGTCTCATTAAGGAATGGAAAAATGGGTAAGTAAATGGGAGGAGGTGGTAACGCATGGAATTGATGTTCCATAAAACCGTTAACGCATGGAATTGATGTTCCATGAAATCGTTAACGCATGGAATTGATGTAAGAACGTTTCACCATTAACTCCTATTATTTACTAACCGCCTCACCCTTATGGCACTTCCTTATGACGGGCGTAGTGTACGCCGCATGCTGTAAACCGCCAAACCAATACCCAAAGAGGATCCCCTAGTTTGTGATATGTGTTGATGTCTCGAATGTTTTTGTGGAAAACATGTAGCATGTTTTTCTTGCCTGGCAAGTCGTACTTTGGAGACTTGCTAGCTTGGTGACCTTCGACGGTCGAGATTTTGCATCTCAAGAGGAAAGATAGCCGTTGATCGTTGCACGCTTTCGTTTTGGTAGCCGTGTAGGGAAGGCCAACATTGTGGCGCGGCTAGGTTGGCATGCCGTTGGCATGGCATGGTTTGGCGAGGCCAAACTTAGGTTTTCGGGCCAAAGGTTACCATGCGTTGTCTGGTAACCTTGGATGGCTAGGATTTTCTCCTAGGATTGAAGGGGGACCGTTGATTGTCGCACGCCTTCGTTTTGGTAGCCGCATAGGGAAGGCCAGCATGGCGGCACGGCTAGGTTGGCACGTTATTGCCGTGGCATGTCCTGGCTCGGTTTGGTGTGACCAAACTAGGGTTTTGGGTCAAAGGTTACCATGTGTGGTCTGGTAACCTTGGATGGATATGATTTGCTCCTGGGATTGAAGGGCAACCATTGATTGTTGCACGCCTTTGCTTGGTTAGCCGTGTAGGGAAGGCCAGCATGGTGGCGCGGTTATGTTGGCATGGCATGGTTTGGCGTGGCCGAACTTAGGATTTCGGGCCAAAGGTTACCATGCGTTGTCTGGTAACCTTGGATGGCTAGGATTTGCTCCTGGGATTGAAGGGCAACCATTGATTGTTGCACGCCTTTGCTTGGTTAGCCGTGTAGGGAAGGCCAGCATGGTGGCGCGGTTATGTTGGCATGCCGTTGGCATGGCATGGTTTGGCGTGGCCAAACTTAGGATTTCGGGCCAAAGGTTACCATGCGTCGTCTGGTAACCTTGGATGGATATGATTTGCTCCTAGGATTGAAGGGCAACCATTGATTGTTGCACGCCTTTGCTTGGTTAGCCATGTAGGGAAGGCCAGCATGGTGGCGCGGTTATGTTGGCATGTCGTTGGCATGGCATGGTTTGGCGTGGCCAAACTTAGGATTTCGGGCCAAAGGTTACCATGCGTTGTCTGGTAACCTTGGATGGATAGGATTTGCTCTTGGGATTGAAGGGAAACCGTTGATTGTCGCACACCTTCGTTTTGGGTAGCCATGTAGGTAAGGCCAGCATGGTAGTGCGGCTATGTTGGCTAGGGCCAAGGCAGGGTGTGGTTTGGCTTGGCATGGCGGGGAAATAAGGTTTGCCATGGGCACATGGTGTGGCTAGCTTGGCTAGGTGCGGTTTGGCTTGGCATGTGGGGCCAAGGGTTTGCCATGGGCACATGGTGCTACCTTGGCTAGGTGGCTTGGCATGTGGGGCAAGGGTTTGCCATGGGCGGCTAGCATGTGCAAGGGTTTTTTGGCTTGGCATGTGGGGCCAAGGGTTTGCCATGGGCGCATGGTTTGGCTAGCTTGGCTAGGTGCGGTTTGGCTTGGCATTTGCGGCCAAGGGTTTGCCATGGGCGCATGGTGTGGATAGCTTGGCTAGGTGCGGTTTGGCTTGGCATGTGGGGCCAAGGGTTTGGCCATGGGCGCATGGCGTTTGGGCGCATGGCGTGGCTTGGCTAGGTGAGGTTTGGCTTGGCATGTGGGGCCAAGGGTTTTCCATGGGCGCATGGCGTGGCAAGCTTGGCTTGGCATGTGGGGCCAAGGGTTTGCCATGGGCCAAGCTAGGTTCGTGACCAAGCTAGTGTTTTGGGCCAAAGGTCTTTTGGTAACCTCAGACGGCTAGGATTTGCTCTTGGGATTGAAGGGCGACCGTTGATTGTCGCACGCCTTCGTTTTGGTAGCCGCGTAGGGAAGGCTAGCAAGGTGGCGTGGCTAGGTTGGCATGGGGCCATGGCAAGGTGAGTTTGGCATGGCGCGGTAGGTGTGGCTGGCATGGTTTGCCATTGGCACTGGGGTGCGGATAGCATGGTTGGCATGCCTTGGCGCGGTAGGTGTGGCTGACATGGTTTGCCATTGGCACAGGGGTGCGGCTAGAATGGTTGGCATGCCTTGGCGCGATAGGTGTGACTGGCATGGTTAGCCATTGGTACATGCGGTGTGAGAATTAGGGTTTGGCCTGTCGAAACCCTAATTATCATTAAAAAAGGTACCCTGGTAATTTTCTCGCAGAAAAATTAAAGGGTTCAATAAATGTGCTTGGTTTGGAGATTATTACTCAAGTTCTGTGACGTCATTGTCTGACTAGGGTTTTACAATTTTATCCCTAAGCTAAAAACCACAATCAACAAAAGGGTGGTGCAATTCCTAGAACAGCAGTGGTAGAGGAATTTTGTGATTGGATGGACGATAATAATCTCTTTGAATCTGATTGGTTGGGTTGCAAATTCACTTGGTCTAACAGGCAAACGGGTGCAAGAAGAATTATTAGTAAACTAGACCGGGCAGTGATGAATGAGTATTGGTTGAATCGTTTTTATAATTGGCGGTGTAAAGCTCTTCCTAGGGAAGTTTCCGACCATTCTCCTCTATTTGGTTATCCTTTTATTAATACAAGATCACGAAGGGATCTTTTTCGTGTGAAAAAAATGTGGTTCTTTCATGATGATTTTTTGAGGATGGTTCAAGACAGTTGGAATGAACCATTAGTAGGCTCCTCGGCCTATATCTATCCTCAAAAATTGAAGCGTCATAAGGTGGCTATGAAACTATGGAAACAAAATGTGTTTGGAAATGTCAATGCTCGCTTAAAAAAGGATCAACTTCAACTTGAAGGGACTTTACGAATTTATGATGAGGATCCTACAGATTTGCATAAGTTGAATTTAATGAAAGAAGCTCAAGTTGAGGTCAATGAGATTCGTAGCAATATGCTACTATGTTGAAACAAAAGTCCATGAATAAATGGTTTGTAGAGGGTGCTACCAATATTAATTTCTTTCATAATAGTATTCTTATGAGGCGTAGCAACAACACTATTTCTGAGTTGGTTGATGCGAATGCGGTAACGTTTACTAATTGTGATCAGATTAGGGATCTTATGGTTGGTTACTATGAGGCCAAGTTTAATGGAGATGATGATGTTCCGGTAGATTCTCTTTTTGACATTGAGCATGATATCCTTTTTGATGAAGAAAGGAATAGAATGGACCAATTACCTTCCTTTGAAGAAATTCATGCAGCTGTTTTTGGTTTGGATGCGGATAGTGCTCCTGGTCCTGACGGTTTTTCAGGTTTTTTCTATAGGCATTGCTGGGAGATCATTAAGGATGATTTGATACATGATATCCTTTTTTGTTGGACTAATAAATTTATTCCTCATGGGGTTAATTCTAGCTTGTTACTTCTTTTGCCTAAGGAAAGAGGAGCTAATACTCTTAAAAACTTTAGGCCTATTGGTCTTAGTAATTTCTTTTTTAAGATTTTTACCAAGATTTTGGCTACGAGGTTGGGGAGTGTTTAGACAAGATAATTTCTGAAGAACAAGTTGCTTTTATGAAAGGTAGGAATATACATGAGAATATTAGTCTCGCTTCTGAAATGGTTAATGAAATTCAAATTAAGCGCAAGGAAGGTAATGTGGGTTTGAAGCTTGATATTACTCAAGCCTTTGACACGGTGAGTTGGTATTTTGTTATGGATGTTTTTCGAAGATATGGGTTTTCAGAAGCTTGGTGTAACTGGATTTTGCAGATTTTAAAATCAACTAGAATTTATGTCCTTGTGAATGGTAGTCCGGAGGGTTTCTTCAGCATTGATAGGGGTCTTCGTCAGGGAGATCCTTTGTCTCCTTTGATCTTTGTTTTGATTGAGGATGTCTTAAGCAGGAATATCACGAAATTGTTTCGTGAGGAAAATATGACTACCATGGTTTCTAGAAAAGGTATTTCACCAACTCATCTATTTTTTGCTGATGATATTATGATCTTTTGTAAAGGAAATATGAAGAGTTTGAGGAATTTAATGGATCTTTTGAATTCTTACCAAAGAGCTTCAGGTCAAACGGTTAGTAGGGAAAAGAGCAAACTCTATTATGGACGGGGTTCTTTGAGGAGGAGGGCAAAAAAATTTGAATTTCTTGGCATGAACATTGCTTCCTTTCCGGATAGGTATTTGGGAGTTAAGGTAATGCCAGGTGCGGTCAAATATCATCATATTAGCAATGTTGTTGAGAAGATTAAAGAGCAATTAGCGGGTTGGAAGGGTAGGATACTTTCTTTTCAAGATAGGGTGGTGCTCGTTAAATCCGTTACTGCATGCTATTCTATTCATAATATGGTTGTTTACAAATGGCCTCGAAAATTCATTAATCAGTGCGAGGTTGCAATCTGTAACTTATTATGGTCGGGTGATTCTAAGGTGAGTAAATCTTTTGTGGTAGCTTATGACAAAGTTTGTGCTCCGTATTCTGAAGGGGGTCTTGGTATCACTCAAATGCGGGTAATGAACAAGGCCATGCTTATGAAACTGTGTTGGAAGATTTGTACTTCTAAAAAAGTCTGGGCGAGATTTTTAAGTGCTAAATTCTTTACTAAGAATGGACACTTGGTTGGATATACAACAAAGTCTTCTATTTTTCTAGGCTTTCGTTGGGTTACCCTGAGGTTGAGTTCAATTCAAGGGTGCTGATAGGTGATGGCAGGTCCACATCCTTGTATTTTGATTCATGGTGGGGCGATACTTCTATTGCGGATATTTTGGGTCCGGAAGACTTGGACAAACATGCTAGAGTTGCTGATATGATTGTGAATGGTGATTGGGTATTCACGGACCAGGCTTTAAACACTTTTTTAGCTACTAGAATTATTTTAGAGGACCTGCCAGTTCCGATGGGGGGGAAGATTACAAGGTATGGATGACGGACAACAAGGGTCGGTTCACTGTAAGCTCGGCTAAAGAGCTTATTCGCAAGAGACAGCCTATCCTGGAGGGTGCTAAATTGTTATGGAGGCCTGCTATTCATCCTTCTCTTGCTGCGAGAAATTGGAAATTACTTCGTGGTTCTTGTGCAACTCTTGACAAGGTACGAAGTAGATTTAAATATCAAGTAGTTAATAAATGTTTCTTATGTAACAGAGAAGAGGAGACTTAAGATCATATTCTTTGGTCTTGTGACTTTGCTGCCAAGGTGTGGTTGTGGATTACAGATGTTTTGGTATTTTCCCTCATCAAAACATAATTACAGCTTATAAAGAAGCAAAAGGTAAAAGCCGTATGTTCAAAGATTTATGGTTGTTGTCTATTTTGGTAGTTCGATCAGAATTGTGGATGACAAGGAATGGTTTTATCTATGGTAATCAAAAGGTTAATTGGAATTTATTTCATAAGAAGGTTTTCAATAAAATCCATGATTACTCAAGGCGTTTGAAGGGTTTCATGTTTAACAACCAAGATGATTTACGTGTTATTGCCTACTTTAGAGTGCAACGTAGGAAGGTGGAGATTTCAGTCCCTAAGGAATGCTTTTGGGCTCCTCCAGAGGTTAACGAGTTGCAATTATGTTGTGATGGTACCTATAGAGGGAACCCGGGAAGAGCTGGTGCAGGTGTGGTGGTTCGAGATTCTGAGGCCAATTTTTTTAGTAGCTATGAGTGTTGGGTTTGGGGTTCGCACTAATTATTTGGCAGAGCTCTTTTGTGTTATTGTTGCCTTGGAATGGGTGACAAAATTTGGGGTTGGGAATACATGTATTCGTACAGATGCAATGGGAGAAGTGCAAGCCTATAGTAATGATATTTCAGCAGTTCCGTGGTTTCTTAGACAACGGTGGATTGCGGTTAGAGCTAGATACAACAGAATTCGTTTTGTTCACACTTATAGAGAAGCTAATTTTGCAGCAACTGTGATGACCAAAAGAGGTTGCTTTTTAGAAGATGGTGAAGGAATCAGTTATGATAACGCACCAGATTTTATTCGGTCAATTGAATTGCCAAATGTAATTTATTTCAGATTTGATTAATTTTTTGTAAGTTTGTAAGTTTTTGAGGGTGTTGTGCCTCTTTTCTTACAAATTTAGTTGTAATACTTTTGCTATTTATTAATACAATTTGGATTTACCAAAAAAAATTGTAGTGATGCATCCTTGTAATCATATGTGAACCATAACCTTTGTTAAATCGGATTAGTGCTTTTACACGTTCGATTGCTTTGATTGGCCTGATTTCATAGAACTTAATGCATCTAGGGAATTAAACTTGATTAGTGCTTTTACACGTTAGGTTGTTCTCTAAGATAGATTTCATATTCACATCTTTTAATGTGTTAAATGATGACAAAAGGAGATTTACGGGATAAACTTGCGATCAAGGTATCCTAGGGCCTTTGATAAAGTTGAGATTAAAAATCAATTCTAGTTATCTACCCTGCCTATTAGATATTGTGGTTTATGGAGGTCCTTTTTTTTGGTGAGATCCAATGGAGGTTATCTACCCTGCCCATTAGATATGGAGGACTTGGTTTATACACTTCCAAGGAGGCGTCGCAATATGATTTTCTAGCATCGCATGTACAATCTTGGGGCCTACAAGATCACATTTTAAGGAGCAGTGGAGTAGAAGAAATGGATGACTATTTTTATAAGGCTTTGAAGACTCTACAAGTAACTCTTCCTGACTATGACTTTAGCATCTTCACCAGTAAGGACACCGCCCCCCTAAAGCACAAAGTAACCTGGCGAGTGCTCTTTTTGGTAAAGTAGTTAAATACATTGATAGAGTTTACGAGCTCTCGGATAGACAGAAAGCGGTATTTGGGTGCCTACAAGCAGCGCATGCCCAGGATTTTCTCCTTGGTATACCGATTGAGTTCCTTGCTACCAGTCCATCCTTAAATACATGTTAATGATTCCTCCGTACCCTTCGGATACACACTGTCCTGCTTGCATCACATGATGTTTAGACACGTTTGGGGAACATGCAGTCTATTGCAAGGTTGATCCTGGTTTTAAATATAGACATGATCATGTGAGGGATACGTTGTATGATGTACTATGGAGAGCTGGCATTTCAACAAAGAAATAAGCGGCTGTCAATTTTTTGACTAACCCTCTTGAAGGGAGATCTACACTTAGGCCAACTGACGTTCTTATCTTTGGATGAGTCAATGGAAAACATGCATGTGTTGACCTCACGGGCGTTTCTCCATTAGTGGGAATTGGACATGGCACCTTTACAGTTGGCCAAGCAGCGCTGAGAGCTGCCTCAGGTAAGATAGCAAAGCATGAGAAAGCGTGTATTGATAATGTACATGCTTTTATCCCCTTTGCTTTTGACACTTTCGGTTTTTTGGCTCCAGAGGCGGTTGGACTTCTCAAGAGAGTTTGGAAAGTCATGCACAGTAATGTCATGACTCCCGGTTCGAGAGAGTTTGTTTTTAAAAGGATAGGTTTTTCAATCCAAAAAGGGCTTGTGGCGCAATTTGTTGCTCGCTTGCCTGCTATGTTAAAGACTTATTTATTTATTTAAACATTATGTAATTAGTTAAAAATTTTAGTTATTGTGAAAAAAGCATGTTTGTGAATGAAGATGAATCCTTGACCAATATCTCTTCTACTTGATTTGATTTGTTTACATTTATTTATTTGCTTTTATTTTAGTTTACTTTATAAAAATCAGAAAACCCCCCAATTGTTATTATAGGAAACCGAAACAACTTGACAACCTTAGTCCTCTCTGTGGGAACGATCCTTTCTTGCCCTTGCTTCATTATATATTTTGAGTAGTAAGAAAGTGTAATTATTTTTGACGCCTACGACATCGATCAAATTTTGGCGCCGCTGCCGGGGAGGCAACGGTTGTCACTTGTTTTTGGTTCCTTATTTTTTGTTTGTAGTTTTGTGTTACATTTCTTATTTTCTGGTTTTTAACCTTGGTTTGAGAATCTTATTTCAGGTACTTGTTTCTCATGGAAGGAGCGTACTACATGGATGGATACAGATTTCAACAACCTCAACAATATGACAACTACCAATTCCAGGGGTATAATCAAAACCAATTCATTGGTTATGACCAATATTCCATGGAACCTTGTGGTCCTCATACGTATCAGCAACCTTATGGCGGGTATGTGTGTGAACAACCACAAGGATGGGAGCATTCTTATCCTTGTGAACAACAAGTCTCTAACTTTTTGGACAAATTTTCCAACTTTGTACAACAAGAGTTTCAAAAGGATAAAGAGGCTAGAGAAGAACAACTCCAAGAACTTCGTGAAGGTATTTCTAACTTGCGAAGAGACATTGATCAATGCAAGGAAGATATGGATAATTCTAATATGCATATGGTTTGTGATGAATATTTGATTGATGCTAATGTTGAAAAAGGCCAATCTTTGGGAAGTTTCGTTGATAGTTGTGTAGCTACCTCAACTCTTGATCTTAATAATGATCATTCACCTATTCAAAAGAATGAGTTTGAGATTAGCAACACTAATTTCAGCGAGAACCAATCTTATGTTAACTATGAAAGTGATGATGATTATGAAGATACATCGCTTGAACCAACTCATGGTGACATTTACCAAAGGTGTACAACGGAATCTTTTTGGGATCAAGATGAAGACGAAGAGGAATATGTCGACACTTGTGTAGATTACTCAAGCATTGATCTTAATAATGATCAAGAGCCTATTCAAAGGGTAGAGCTTGAGGATGATGCATTTTTTAGTGTTCTAAAAAAGTTCCTTATAGCGAGATTTGGAGCTGCAAAAGAGTATGTGCCTTACAAAAAAAGAGGAGTGTGTTGAGAATGTGACCGATTTGATCCATATTGTGGAAGACCCAATTGAACTTGCAAAGGATTGTAATGATGATGTTGATGTCGAGACTTTAGTTAAAGCAAAAACGGACGAAGAATGCTTGCAAGGTTTTATAAAGGACTACGATGTGCAAGAGGTAAGTAATTCTTTTAAATTCTTTAAGGATGAAGAGGATACCATAACACAAAAGTTGCAAGGTTTGTCTAACCCTTTTCCTATTAATCCTTCTCCTTCTCCTTTACCTCTTATTGGTTTGAATGTATGTGCTTCGAGAATATTGTTAAATGACTTTGTTTCTCGATATCCGCCATTAGAAACATTTGATTCTCATACTATGGATGTTTGCAAAGAAGAAACCATAGAAGTGTAGAAAATACTAAGTGTGGGGGAAACTTCTATGGGGCGATAGCTTCAATTTTGTTTTCTTGTACTAATATTTGTGTGAAGCTAGTATTTCAAAAACAGGTTACATGGAAGGATCCCCAACTTTTCAGATTGTTGGTATATGGGGAATGAATCTTGCAAGGATATAGTCGAGCTGATGACTTTAAACCAAGCGCTGCATGGGAGGCAACCCATTGGATGAGTATTTCTTATCTTATTTTTAGTTTTTTCTTGTCTTGTATTTACTTTTTCTGATTTCACATATCATTATAAGATTTCCCACCTTGACTTCTTTGGATGACTCAATTTACATTGAGGACAATGTAAAGTTTAAGTGTGGAGGAGTGGTCAAGCATTTGCATTGTAAAATTTTCATTTTTTTCAACTTTTGGGTAAATTAGTGCATGAAAAACTCCAACTTTTAGTTAGTTTAGAGTCACATAGTATACATGTCGCTAAGGTTACATCGAAATTCTCACAAGAGATTGATTTTTGAACTTAAAGTTAAAGTTGGATTTAACCATGAGTGGCAAATGACGAGACTGAATCGTATTAGGTTTCTTGGAGACTACCTTGTTACATCATGAGAGTTATACGTGTATAAATATGTGCTTTTAGAGTGTGTGTCACCGTACGTAAACTCCGGGTAGAATGGTGAGCTACCCAACCTCCCAACAATAGAAGCACTACTTTGATCTCTTGAGTGCTATTTTATCAATCATGATGGTGACATCGAATTGCTAACATACATACCACTTGTAATCTTTTTCGCAGTTAGCACCATCCACTTTATCTCTCTCTACAACAACAGGTCCATAGAAACACCATCATCATCAACAAGAGGAGCATCACAAATTCAAAGGAAAGTTGAAGACGTTCACGGTTTACAAGCAACGGTACAAAAATGAGCAGATTTCAGATTCAAGTAAAGCAACAATACAAGGAGCTGAATTTTTACAAGTTGAAGACTATTGTACAAGAGCGAAGATTATCAAGATGAGAATTCAAGAAGGTTATGATATCGAGACATACAAGTTGTGAAGAATCAAGCGGTAAAGTACTTACACCATGGCCTTTGTACTTGCATTTTTATTTTTATTTTCAGTTTGTGTTTATTTTTGTTGTCTCATAAATAAAAAAAAAATTTTAAAAAAAAAAAAAAAAAAAGATTGAAAAAAAAAAAAAGAGAGACAAAAAAAAGAGACAAGAGAAAATTTTTTTAGGTGCATTATTAGTTTTATTATTTTGTTTTCATTTTGTATTTGTTTTATTTTTCTTGACTCAATTAAAAAAAAAAAAATGTTGTATCATATTTTGGTTCGTTTTTAGTTTTGTTCTTTTAATAAAGCCAATGGAAAGAAGAAATATCCATAATGAAGTTTCAAGCAATAAGGAATTAGAGGATAAAATCACATTCTCAAGATTCTACGAAGTTCAAGAGTTATCATCGACAGTTGAAGACCGAAGATGAAGACAAGGATTGAAGACCGAAGACGTTTCTATGGATACTGTGAGAGTGGTGCTAACTGCACATCGAACGGATAATGAAGTAAGTAAGCATATTCCCACCTTCGTTAAGTGGTTGATTTCCTTTCTTAGAGATCGTCAGAAAAATGGGTTTTCAAAATGAATAAAAGATGTGGGTTTTCAAAACAATTCGGAGGGTTTGGCCTTCTTACTATTCAACGTGTCACAGGATTCTCTCTTCATTCCTACCTAGACACATGTGTGACCCATAAAAAAGCTATTTATTATTGAGAGCAACTTTATAAAACCCTTTCTTATGAGGCAGAGTTGAGACTTTTGATCACTCCGAAACCGAATTTCTTTCGATAAGGGATGGTTACTTCTCTCTCAACTTTTAAGGATGAGATTGTGTTCATATATGTGTCTAACTTCTTATGACTAGTGTGCAGAATTTCTATGTCTTCTTAGCGCGTTGGATGCTATCATTTCGGAGAACTAGTAAGTTGGAAAAGTAGGTTTTGTGGGTATATCTCTAGTAAACCCTCACGAGACTATAACTCGTCCACTAGGGACACCTAGGGGTTCAAAGGCTTGTTATACATGCTAAATGTGACCATAGCCTCGACGACACGGAGTTGTATGTATGTTTTAGAAATTGTTTTGTTTGATTTGCTCGAGGACTAGCAAAGCCTAAGTGTGGGGGAATTTGATAGGTGTTGTAAACACCTTGATATTTATCTATTGTTTATGCTTTCTTTGTTATTTCTCTTGTAAAATATGTATCTTATGTTTACTTTTGAGTATTTAGGTACTTTGGAGTCATTTGGATCAAAAGAAGGAGAAAACGTCCATTTGAAGCGTAAAGAGCAAAAAGGTCAAGTCGCAGGCGAAGAATGAGCTGTCAGTTCCCCGCAACTGACAATTGAGCATGAAAACAAAATAGGTTGTCGGTTCTTTAGAACCGACAATCTATGTAAGAAATGGGTAGCCCTTATCTGGAGAGTGGGTGTCCGCGTCTATTTCCATTCCTAAATAAACCTAAAAATCATAGAAACAATCATTTTTCTCTAATCATTGTTCTGCTTGAAACCGATAAGCCAAGGCGGCTCCATTAGAGATTTACAGGAGAGGAGGAACAATCGTGTTTCTGTGGAAGATGGGTTTTGTTTGAGTCAATTGAAGATGGGTTTGATCGATGTTGGGGTTTGAATTAAGGAACAAGGAGATGAATTTGCTGTCAATTTAAAGCTGTGAATGAAGAGGAAAAATGGGTTTGTGTGAATTTATCATACATCAGGTGAATTCAAGTTGTAGAGAATGTTGTTGTCAGATGGGTGAAGTTGGAAGATGATTCATGAGCTGTTGAGATCATTAGGGTTCTCTTCTATTTTTGTTCTAGGGTTACAACATGATAGATTTTCTCTTTATTCTTGTTATGAACTCCATGAACATGAGCTAGATTATTATTATTGGTTATGGAATAATTGGATTTCGCATAATATGTTATTTGATATGATAAATTAGTTTTGTCTCCATATTGTCGATTATGATTCATTATTTATATTGTTACATGATTTGAATGTTTGTTTAATCGAGTCGTGAATCGGCTGAGTTTGTTTTCATCTCTATTGCTATATTAGGATTTTTTTATACGCAAAAGTGATAGATTCATGATTACAAGTAGCATAAATATGGTTATATCTTGTAGTGATGCATCCTTGTAATCATATGTGAACCATAACCTTTGTTAAATCGGATTAGTGCTTTTACACGTTCGATTGCTTTGATTGGCCTGATTTCATAGAACTTAATGCATCTAGGGAATTAAACTTGATTAGTGCTTTTACACGTTAGGTTGTTCTCTGAGATAGATTTCATATTAGCATATTTTAATGTGTTTGTTGATGACAAAAGGAAATTTGCGGGATAAACTTGTGATCAAGGTATCCAATGGCCTTTGATAAAAGTTGAGATTAAAAATCAATTCTAGTTATTGTGAAAAAAGCATGTTTGTGAATGAAGATGAATCCTTGACCAATATCTCTTCTACTTGATTTGATTTGTTTACTTTTCTTTATTTGCTTTTATTTTAGTTTACTTTATAAAAGTCAGAAAACCCCCCAATTGTTATTATAGGAAACCGAAACAACTTGACAACCTTAGTCCTCTATGTGGGAACGATCCTTTCTTGCCCTTACTTCATTATATATTTAGAGTAGTAAGAAAGTGTAATTATTTTTGATGCCTACGACAACGATCACTAACCCATATCCTCTATCGTCTGTGGTAACCCAAAGATGTCGAGCTCGGGTTCAATCAGCCTAAAACCAGAAACCCATCATCATCAGCGTGATAAATCATGCGTTGGTCTTTCAGTTTGAGAATGTTTGTGAAGATGAAGTGCCTCGTGTAATAAGCCAGGTGCCTGTAACAGTATTTGAGTTTTGGCAGCCTCCTTTATAAAAGACCGAACTGCCTTTAGCAGTTCCCTTGAAACATGCCTGCCCCTTAGTAGAATGGACGCCCCCTATCTTACAGTGGGGGTGCCAATAGTACGTGTCGTGAAAATAACCATTTTGCCCTTTTAATCTTCCAAGTTCTTGTTTTGCTCGTAACTTTATCATACGAACTCAGAAAGACTTCGTTCTTTCTCCGTTGACTTCATCTTCCTGTCCTCTACAAGATGGTGGTGAAGGTAAAATAGATGGGAATTGGAGGAAAGAAGAGGAAGTTCTTGATGATAAATGGGTTCAAGAAAGTAAAAAGAAAGGTCGAGAGAAAGGTGCTAAAGTTGCTACTCATCATTTGGAGGGAATGAATTGGGAAGTTTTGATGAACCAATTGTTCATGCGTTTTGTATTCCTGGTAGGAAGATTGTTGTTTTCACTGGTTTGCTTGCTCACTTTAGAACAGACGCTGAGATAGCTACAATCATTTTACATGGGGTATTCTTTTTTCCTCTTCTTCATTAGCTTCTTAGAATTCATAAATTTGAAGGTTCTCTAGATTCTTTGATGGCTTATTTAGTGCATCGTTGTTACAAGTAAACATGGATTTTATGGGGTTACAATAATAGAAAATTGGAGTTATATTTATGAAAATTATTGGAGTTATATTTATATCTAGTGTTTTGTTTGAGCTTTACGAACTTCTATTCTAGCTGAGTTTTCCTCGAGTTTTGTTTTCCAGGGTGTTTTGTTGAGGAGATGGGATGTGAAAGCCTTCCCACTTAGCCTAGATGAAGCGTTCTGTACCTTGGATTTAAGTAAGTGCTGGTTGCGTCACCCATTTGATACCATCTGATTTGACCCAACTTTTAGGTGACCATCTTTTGAACCCAGGTTAACTTAATATAAGCAAGATAATATGTCTTCAACCTATATGCCATTTGGCTTGGCGCCGCTTTGAAAACGTAGCTCTGGTAGATACAGGAAATACACCTTTTTTCCGGTGTTTTTTTTAATAGTATTTCTTGGAAATTTCTAAAATGGCAATTTCTTTTGCTTAGATGATTTTTCCTCACAATAGTAGAACTTAATGTATAACTGATATCATGTTTTGTTTTATTTCAGGTTGGACATGTTGTGGCAAGACATGGAGCTGAACAAATATCAAACAATATGTGGTTTAAAATTCTGCAAATAGTTCTTATGCAGTTTGTTGGTATGCCTGATCTTGTAAATATGACATCACAATTTTTCCTCAAGCTCCCTTTCTCTCGGAGGTATTTACTGTGGTTTTACTGCTTTTAAGCTGGATTCAGTTTGCATTTTAGACTTTTAGCTAGTTGTGCACTTTCTTTCATTTGCCCTCTGAAATTACCAACAGATTAGTCTTTACTTCTTAAATTTATTTAAACAAGTGAAGCACATGTTGTTAGGTACATTAGGTAGAAGCTTTGTCATTTACTCTTAACTTTTTTAAGATGAGGCTCTTTTTTGTTTTCCATGCTAGACTGTGCTTTTGGTGTGAAATATCACTTCAACAATGTTACCCACATCATATTTCTAGAGACCATTATCGGGTGTGCTTGAACAGTTGTGTTAGAGTGTGTTTAGAGATGTTAAATTGAGCCGATAGACAACTTACTTATTTGCTGTATTGCTGATATACATCAATACATGCAGCTTTCCAGGATCTAGAGCTATCACTTGATGTCAGAAGTAAAGTTGGATTTTCATTTGTTGTGATATCTAAAAACATCTTAAGGTTTCCGTGATCACCATTCTCGTAATGATATTGATGGTTTTGTGACAAGTGACAGCCATCAATATGTTTTACTGGGTTCATGATCTTTTCCTTGAGCGTTTCCACATTGAGGGTGATCATGTAACTTGTGCATATTTTTTGGGAGTTTCGTGGTGATTTTCCATGTAACTTTTGCGGGATCTCTCATTTCTAGGGAAAAGTTCATAAACTATTTGGTTAACGGAGGTAGCTTATATCTGATATTGTTTTACTCATTTTTTTTTTTTGTCTCTTTTAGGAATGAAATGGAGGCAGATTATATAGGGGTACTCTTGCTTGCCTCAGCTGGATATGATCCTCGGGTGGCGCCCCAAGTGTATGAGAAGCTTGGGGAGGTCGCTGGAGACACGGCGTTGAATGATTATCTTGCTACACATCCATCTGGAAATACGAGAGCCCTAGTGCTATCCCGAGCCAAAGTTATGGAAGAAGCCTTCAACATATGCAGAGAATCAAGTTCAGGCAGGGGTATCGAAGGCTTCCTGTAAGGAAGAAAAGTTGCACTTCCTTCATACCATGGGAATGTATTTGTTTTGCCGAGTGTATTTCATATATATATATATGAGTTTCTTATCTGAATTCAATGTGAATGTTGTATAATCTTTTGAGGTGATGTTTTTGTTGCCACGCAGGCAGGTGGAATCAATAAAACTAGAAGAAACTTGTCAGTTTTGATCGAAATGTAACGCAAGAGTTACTAAGGAATAAGGACTAGCATTTCCGAGTGGCGTGATATACTACTCTTTCCTTTAGCAGGAAATGTACCATGATGATTTAAGAGGTGACATGAAGAGATTGATCCTCCTCACCTGTTGGAGCATCATATTTGAACTTCTAAACCCTTTTACATCAGCTTCCTATTCTTAGCAAATACAACAAGACTAGATAAATACAATTTTGAGCATAGAACCCAAGAATCAAAGATGCAATTATAAGTAACTTGGAAAACAGAACTTGTCAGTTCTCTATAAATGTCAGTCTTTACTGTTTACATTATTATCTGTTTTTTGTGGAACATACACAAGTGGCTTCTTTTGCTTTACTCTTTGAACAAAAAAATTATTTACATAATGGAGAGAAGATCTACGTATATTGTAGTAACGGAGAGTCATTCTTTGATAAGCCAGCCTTGCGGCAGCGTTTACAATCCAAATCATGATTTGTTTTTTCTTTTTATAAATTAGCCCTTCAATTGGAGCCGAATTCCTGGTTCCACTTTTCAAGTTCTTCCCACTTGCTTTTCTGTAAGCTTGGTCTAATCACAGACATTGCTTTCTTAAAATCTCCATATCTAAGCGGGCGTATCTATAACAACAGTAGAATAAACAAATTACATAGCAAATCAGCAAAAATCACGTGCAAATTGCTTGTTGTATTCTGCAAGTCTACCAATTTTTATTGAAGGAAAAGAGAGTGAGTTCCACATACATACAGTCAGAAAAGGAAGAAGATAAAGGGATTCTGAAGTAGATGAAGGTGTCCAGGGAGAACCTATCTTAATTCTAACACTAATGCAATCTAGTTTCCTTCGGTACATTATGACATCACGGTCAATCTTAAGTTTCTAGATGCAGAAAGGATACCATGCTATCTGAAATGTAGAGTAAATGGAGCAGCTTAACATTGTCAGGAAAAACAACTCCGGGTAGTCTTTAGATGCTTGCAGTCGAACAAAATAAAACACCCAGATAAAGTTCAAATAGTTACCTGATTGGCCCCCACTGTCCAAATTTTTGATCCAAGTTCTCTAATTGGCATCATAGCAGCCTCTTCGCACAAGGCTTGCAAATCGCTTCCGGAATAACCTATGCATTGGATTGCAAGATAAGAGTCCTGAATCTGAAGAAATTGTATGGTTGGTGTCTTGGAAGTAGCTGATGCTAACCTTCCGTCTCTTTTACAAGTCGTTCCAGATCTCCTCCTGTAGAAAGAATAAGAGCCAGCCAAATAAGAAAGAAAGTTACAGAGACAAAAGTATTCAGAATTGAAGGTAGTTTAGCTTCTCCTAGTACATGTTGTATAGAAGGACAGCTTTGATGGACACCACAAAAGTTGCATTCGGTTATATTTATAAGTGAAGGCAATTTGCTGTTCAGTAGTTGCAAATAAAATGAGTTGCCTCTTCAAGTAGTATCGTAGTGACGTGTGAACGATCTTACCTGGTATTGAAAATGCTGGACCTTTAAGTTTATTTTAAAAAGCAATCTCCTCACACTTTCATCTGGTAGATGTACATAAATACGCTTCACCTATTCAAAATTGGAGATGAAACTACAGTTATCATATCATATATTACTTGTAATGTAAAATGGTGACTTGTTTGTGAGTTGTGGCAATAATCAGTAATTAATTACTGAACAGTAACGTCTTTTGTGACATGACTGCCAAATGGCTCATTTAGTCTTAATGCAGGATAAATATAATAGTTGCATCCTAACCAGTCTGCGAAGAACAGCATCGTCTAATTCTTGTGGCTTATTAGTTGCACCTGCAAAAACATAAAGACACCTTAGATGGATTTCTAATTTGTTAAATCTGATTACCAGAATCTGAAATGAAGAAATTGACCGCAAAAGATCAGATAATGCTTCTCTGGCTATGAACCAAAGTAAGAAATGGAAGCATATGAATGGTGTTCCTTTTGCATCCTAGAAAAAGAATATTTGCTCCCAACCTTCATGGCGTAGTCAAACTCAAACCCTAAGAATATTTCAAAACCCCAAGTCCTAACCAAGATAGATGTCATTATAAAAGGATTCTGAACAACTTCTTGGTGGGAGAGACGCTCAAGGAGAGCGATATGTTGAAATTGATTGTAGTGTTAAAATCATGGAAAAGAAAGCATTATGCATTTTAAACCCTCACTTTTAAGTTTTGAATATTAGTTGAATATTTCCTCCAGATAAAATGAGGTTAAGGCCCCATTTCTGAGCCCTTAACTGAGCATGACTTCAAAGAGAGTAAGCCATAAACAGCAGTATGAGTACTACACTAGTAATGACAAGTATCAAGTAGGCAGCCTAGCTTACCAATTACGATTACAAGGTCATTAGAATTTGAGGTCACTCCATCGAACTGGATTAAGAATTCCGACTTTAACCTTCTACTTGCATCATTCTCATTAGCCAATCTTGTTGACATAATGCTATCAATCTGTAGCACAACAAAATCAAAAAAGATCAATGATGTATCCGTGGAAATTAGAACGCGTCGATGCAAGAGATGTTTAAAAGTTCCAGGAATGCAGATTTACATCACTGCTGAATAGATAATTATGTTTTAGCGGCTACGGGAGCATATGTAAGGACAAAGACGCAGCACTTCAAAAGATTTTACAGATTGAGCGACATACCTCATCCATGAAGATTACAGAAGGCTGCCTTGATATCGCAACCTCGAAAAGAGTGCGAACAAGCTTTTCAGCTTCTCCAACCTGTTCCGGCAAAACTGAACTTATAAGATAACTTGCTGATTTACGTACTACAGGAAATAAGAAGACAGCATTCTCGCTATTAAAGGTTAACAGAGAAGAGTTTGGAGTAGACACACACCCACTTTGATGTTAGAGAAGATGCAGAAATATTAAAAAACGTAGCTGCGCACTCTGATGCAACAGCTTTAGCAAGCATGGTCTTCCCATTACCAGGTGGACCAAAGAGAAGAAGACCTGGAAACCAAATATAGAAATATTAATAAACAAGATACAGGTCAGTAGACAAACTTAGCAGGAGAACATAACCTCCTAAATATTACCTTTTGGTGGTCGGCGGATAGTACCACCAGGGAAAAGATCTGGTCTTTGTGTTGGGATTATAACCATTTCCAGAAGAGATTGTTTTGCCTTCTCAAGACCGGCTACAAACGAAATTGAGATTTATTACTGTCTACTGAGAATAAAAAACTTGATAAATTTAATTGGACAAAACGGAGGAAACTATAAGTTCTTACCAACATCTTCCCATTTAACCGAAGGGCTTTTGTCCACTATCGCACTTTCTATCATTTCAACCAGCTTTGAATCATAATTACCAGATTCACGAGCCGGTTTAGATCCTATAGCACTATCTGTCTGGTTCCTCACAGCTACATTGTACCTACCGGATACCAAAGGTGCATGTGTTACATTTCTTCAAGTACCAGATATTGGGGATGATGAAGCGACAGTCTCTTTTGGACGGCTTACAAAAGTCTGCAGTAACATACCCGAAAAATTAAAAAACAAGAACCAATTAGTCTGAGGAAAAACTGATGTATAACATGCATTTGATCTTATCGTTCTATCACGATATTCAAAGACTGGTACCAAACATAATCACAATTGGTTTAAACAGTGAGCAAATATTACCTTGCTAGTTGATGGGGTAGAACTGGCTGGAAGAAAGTTCATCCAACAAAAGAAAAATTTATCAATCAAACAATTCTCAGATGGCAGAATCAATAACAACTATTCAAAGACAAAGCGTGAACCCGAACCTGTTCGACGACTTAAAACTTGTAATCTCTCAGAAACTTGACCTTGCCATTTCGATATCTTCTGATAATAAGTTTTCACCTTTTCTTGCTCACTGATACAAATACACCGAAAATAACAAAACCCCAGATTTTCAATTCAGTCAATTTCACTACCCAGTACAAAATTTTCAATCTTTCTACATAAAAAACTTAGGGTTTCATAATCAAAACATACACATACCTAGATGAAATGTAAGAAGGAGGTCTAGTATCTTTAGCTTCAAGTAATATACGATGAGCATTTTTATAATGAATAATAGCATCATCAATCAAACCCCATTCTTCTGCTTTCACAGCTTTAGCAATTTCTTCTAGACCTAATTCAAAGTAACTTTTTAGTTTATACGCTATTCTTTCATTAGAACCAGGAATTGATGGTGAGATGTTTTCCATTGGTGGGTCTTTTTCTATTGATTGATTCTGTTGATTCTAATGATCATCAGTTGATTTGAGATTCGTCAAAATTTCACCAACTGAACCAAATAACAGGGGCGTATTGGATCAGGATTTATCCGGATAAAATTAGATATTAGTTATACCCAAATCGGGTGGATTTATGATATTTTTTAAAGAATCTTTAAGATTCTTATAGATATATGTAATTGGAAGTATTTCTGTTAAGTTTTTCATGTCTTATTTCCGTACTGTAATATTTGTGTCCGTACAGTTACACGGCTCTTTCGCACATGTAAATGTCGGTAGGTTTCTGTCAGCTGTTGACAGACTGTAAGTCTAACCATCCTTTCTCAGTGTCTGTATAAATACACACTACATGTGTGTTGGTTGATCAGGATGATTAGCATTGAATAGAATTGAAACATTTCTACTATGGTATCAGATGAATACTCTTCCGCACCGCCATTAATGGCTTCTTTTTAGATCTGATTTTTTTTCCAAATTCTTTTCATTTTCTTTTATTCTTTCAGATCAAATTCGTTGTTTGTTTCATCTGTTCTTTAGTTAATCATCAATTCTCAATTTCTCATCTTTGTTTTTCATGGCGAATTACGAATCAAGAATCTCTATTGTTCCCCTTAATCAAATCTCCAGTATTCTCTCTTACAAACTCAAGGAGGATAATTTCCTCACTTGGAAAGCTTTACTCTTTCCTCTACTGAAACGATATCGAATTCATGGATTTCTTGACGGATCCATTCAATGTCCTCCTTATCTGGTCGATAACGCTGTAAATCCTAGTTATACAGCTTGGCATGATGATGATGCAACGCTTATCTTATGGATTCAAATGTCAATTTCCGATTCTGTGATTCCATATGTTACTGGAGCTGATACATCAAAAGATCTATGGGATGCTATTGAAGCAAGATTTGGAAGAAACTCATCTCAGCATTCGATTCAACTACGTTTAAAACTTCAATCACTACGTCTTGGTTTAGGTAATATCTCTACTTTTCTCAGTGAAATCAAGAAAATTCAAGATGAGTTATTTGCTGCTGGATCTAGAATCTCAGATGAGGAATTAGTCATCACCATTTTTAATGGATTAGGATCAGAATACAGTTCTTTTTCTACTTCGATTCGTGTTTGAAATCCTCCAGTTACTTCTAAGGAATTACACAATCTACTTTTAAGTGAAGAAGTAGTTGTTACAACTACACAAAAAGATTTGTTATCTGAGGCTAATGCTAGAGCCTTTGCTGCTAATTCTAGACCTCAATCTCAGTCTGGAAGAGGCAGAGGAAGAGGTTACTCTCATTTTCCACCATCACCTCATTTCTCTCAACCTTCATGTCAACAATATCCTCATTTTTCACAACCTTATCCTGTGATACTGATGAGTGCCAAATATTGCATATTTCTACACCTTTTTATTGGCAATTAACTCATCTTTTGCGCTTTAAAATCAGATATTATCCCAAATTCTGTATTTTCTCTGTTTTCAAGAATAAAACTTGTACTAATTAATTTTGCGTTTTTAGGTACTAAATAAAGCTTGGATGAATTGAGGAGCCAAAAGGGCAAAAAATTGGAGACTAGCGACTGTGGAAGAGAAGTTGCAACCCGCTTGCGCATCAGTTGCAACCTGTTTACAAAGACATGGGCTTAAACTACCCATACCCGAATCCAAACCCGCCTCCATCCTGAACCGTTAGATTGAATCAAGAAGCTGCATCCAACGGCTTCTTCACTCGATGCATCAACATTCGAAGCTCCCGCCTAACACCCTAGCCGCCTGTCCCCTTCACCCATCGACCAGAAGACAAACCCAGTTTGTTCTTCTTCTTCTACTCTCTTCTTTCCTCTCTGCCATTTTTTCTCCCCCTTCCCCCGACCATTATCAAAGCCAGGAACTCTTTCTTCCCCCGACATCGCCAGCACATCAACCATCACAGCTCTCCTAGCTCTAGCTATCTCCATCTTAGCTTCTCCCAAAACCCTAGAAGCTGAGTTCGAGATAGATGGGGTTAGGGTTCCTCCCAACATCGCATTAATGGCTTGCAGAGGCAATTGGAAGAGGGGACAACCAATTCGGAGTCTTTGGTGAATAGGGTTTGCATTTAATTTCGATTTTTAGGGTTAGAGAAGAAGTTTTTGGTATAAATAGAATTTTTCTCTGTGTAAGAAGCTCTCTCGGAATTTTTTAGGGTTTAGTTGTTAGCTTAATTTAATTATGTTTTAGTTACTGTTACCATGTTCTAAATCACTTTGCTAGGGTGTAGATGAAACCCTTAATAATATGTTGAGTTAATTCATATTCAAGTTTGTGTTCTTGCCGTGCTTAATGGAAATAGGAGTAATAGTTAGCTAGATTGATCAAATTAGCCTGTGATTGGTTATACTGTAAGAAGACAACTAATACTAGGGGAGAATTAGTGAAATCAGTTGATAATTTATCCACCTGAGACCTTCAAGGGAAGTACAAGAGCATAATTTGAGTTGTATTACCTTAGTATAGGATTAGGAGGTGAATTCAATCACCCTAGTGCTCTTTAGCCTTTGTTTACAATCTATTTTGCATACTTTCTGTCTTAGAACTACAATCACTGCTAAATCTTGTCGTATCGACACCAATCAAAACTATCTTTGTGTCACCACTTGTTGAAAATCAGTTTAGTAGACCATACAATCACCTTAACACTCTCCAAGTCTCTGTGGATCGACCTGTGCTTGCACTTTACACAATCTGTCACTGTGCACTTGCAGTTTTAATTGTAGGTAACATTCCTGAGCCTACCAAGTTTTTGGCGCCGCTGCCGGGGACTTGGTGGAAATGTAGTTGAATCTGTAGTTTACTTTATTGGTTTTTAGTTTAGTCCTGTATATATTTGTTTGACTTCTTTTGTTTTCAGACACTATAAGTTGATTATTCTTGCATGCCGTAGCTTTCTAGCTTGCTTTAAGTTGTAGCTTTTGGTTTAGTTGGTGTTGTAATCTTCTCATCACCTGTTAGTTTGTTGTTGTTTATAGATCATTACAATTTGTAGTTTATTTGTTAGTTTTTCTCTTGCTTGTTTTCCCAGTTCATTGGTTGTAACTTTCAATTTAAGTCAATCCACTTTTTGTTACATATTTGCATCTAGTTTGGTCTTAACTTTCTCAGTTTACTGCATATTGCATTTTATAGCTTAGCTCTGTGATACTTGCTGTAGTTTTTAATTTTAGTTCATCACCACACCATCATCATTGTTTGTGTAGGTATCTTATTCCTATATTTTAGTCCATCTGTTTATATATTGTGCATTCAATTCATATAGCTTTCATCTTAACTCTTTAGTGTTTAGCTGTAGCTTTAATTTTTTTCATTCCCCTGCATCTGTAACTTTGCTATTTATGTTCAAACTCTGTACATTGTTGTTTCAGTTTAGATTGTAGCTTATCTGTCATTAGTTGCTATTAATCATTATAACTATTTGTCTATATAATCTTCACCAGTATCATCATTATAGTAGTTAGCCATCTGTTCATATTGTTCTCATTTTCATCTGCATATTTGCGAGTTGTTCTTTTATTTTCTTCCTCAGTTCATTAGTCTTTATAATCTGCATTGTTTTGTCTTGCATCTTTTCTAGTTATAGCTCTTCAATCATTGTAGCCTGTAACTTCTCATCAATCTGCTGTAGCTGTAGCTGTAATTTTCAGTTTTGAATTTCTTTGGTTTACCTGCACATTCCCAGGAACTCAATCTCTCCTTTGAGCTCACAGGTGCCTGCAAAGCTGTTGTGAAAGCCAAGCAAGGAGAAGCAAACCAAGGAGCAGGATAATTGGTGTAATTGCCTAAACCCAGTTTTATATTGGCGGTAGTGTATTCTCAAACTCTATTTCACTCAATTTGAGTTATACTTTAGTTAGCTGAGTTTAGTGTTGATTGTGCATGATCTGTGAAACTAGCTGTGTGCTGCCCTGCTGAAACAGTTAGCTGTTAACCTACCAAGATAATCACCCAGACCATATTACACCCTGAGTGTATGCCTAACTTGTTATTTGGCCAACCTGTTAACCAAATTCTTTGGATAGCTGAGTTTATTATTGAATGAGTTTGTTGAACTAGCTGCCCTGTCACCTTTGTGCACGATCTGTGAATTTGAGGTTAGCCAAACCTGTTGATAACCTGTGTTGAATGCTAGGCCTTGTTCACCTGCCAAACTCCATTGTGTGCTGTAATTCCATTGTGTGTTGTATCTTCTTAGTTTTGTAACTCTGTAACATGCCAAGCCTGTTGTTTATCACAATCACACAGCACATGCTTCACCTTGAGTGAGCATAATCTAGCTGCCCTGAAAACTGTGCACATAATCTGTCATTTGGTCAACCTGCCAAGCAAATTTTTGCTGTGCAAATTCTTAAAATCAACAGTCTTCAGTTCTGAGTGTTAAAAGGTTAGCATGTGACCCTGTTGAGTGTGTTTTTTTTTTTGGCTGAGTTGTTGTAGCCAAGTAGATCTTTGCATAAGATCTGAATCTGCAACCTGCTAAACTTCATTTTTTCTCTCTTTGAATCTGTGCATTTTCTCTTCATATTTCTAAAACTGTTTGATTGGTTGTATGAATGTTTAACATGCTTGATGTGCTAGCTAGGCTATGATTGTGTCTTTTAGAGACCAAACAAATCGACTAGTTAGAATCCGCCAAGAAGATATTTTTGACATACCCAGTTCTGCAGTAGAAAGCCCATACCCACCAGAAACAATGGGTGATGAAGTGAACCAACCTCGTAGTCTCAAGGACTACATGTACCCCACTAGGGCAAGTAAGCCCTCTTGCATCATTCTACCAGCTGATGCTGGTCTGTTTGAACTGAAAGCAAGCACAATTCACATGTTGCCCGTGTTTAGAGGGGTTGATGCTGAAAACCCTTACCACCATGTGAGAGATTTTGAAGATATCCGTGGGACTCTGCGATTTAACCAAATACCGGAAGAGTCCCTCAAACTGAGATTGTTCCCTTTCTCATTGAAAGAAAAAGCCAAGTCCTGGCTTCATGCCCTACAACCACAGTCCATTAGAACATGGGATGATCTCACAAAAGAATTTTTTAAAAGTTTTCCCCAACCATAAGATGCGACAATTCGTCAAAGTCTAAATGGTTTTGTGCAATTAGATGATGAGACTCTAGCAAAATATTTGGAGAGATTCAATGAATTATTGCTCCAGTGTCCCCACCATGGTTTTGAAAAATGGAGACTTGTGCAAATTTTGTATGAAGGCCTAGATGTCAGGACCCGAACCACAGTTGAGTCAATGTGCAATGGTGCATTTATTGACAAAAGTGCTGATGAGTCTTGGACTTTCTTAATCGAAGTCGCTGAAAAGACTCAGCAGTGGGAGTCCATACGTTAACCTAAAAGGACTACCCCTGTAGCTAATTTTCATAGAATTGAGTCTGACTTTGAGGGAAATACAAAGATGACATCTTTGGCTAAGAGAATAGAAGTGCTAGAGCTGCAGAAGAATGTAAAAACTAATGCCCCTACTCTCCGTGACCAAATTGAAATGGCCACTTGTGCCGCATGCCATGGTTCAGACCACTTGGTGGATAGCTGCCCAGACCTACATGCATTTCAAGAGTCTAAAATCGAGCAAGCTAATGCTTTGTACCATAGGCAAGAGAACAACCCTTATTCTCAGACCTACAACCCAGGGTGGAGAAATCACCGTAACTTTTCATGGTCTAAAGGGCCTGTACAAGGGGGAACAACCAGTAATAATCAAGGATACTCATATCCTAGAAACCCCCAAATGCAACCACACACACAGTACCCTGTAAAGAAAAAGCCTAGCTTTGAAGATAGTGTCGGTCTGTTGACCCAAAATCTTTTACAACTTCAGAAGACCACCGACCAACGTTTCACAAGTCTAGAACTTAAAATGGGTCAAATTTGTGATGTATTGAATGAGAGAGAAAAAGGCAAACTCCCTAGTCAACCCCAACAAAATCCAAAAAGTTCATTTCAGGAAGGTACTTCAACTTGCAATGAAACTTCACATAGTCATGTGAATGCTGTCACCACTCTTCATAGTGGTAAAGTTGTTGAGAACAATGTAGGTGTTCCACAGTCAAGAGAGTCTAAATCAGACTCACCAGTACACACAACACCACAGAAAACATCTACTGTAGAAAATGGATCTGAGCATGTTGATAAATCTAAAAGTCCTACTGATATAGATGTTTCTTTGCCATGTCATGTGCCTGTTGCTCCATTCCCACAAAGGTTGGTGCAGCAAAAAGGGGGTAACCATTACAACGAGATTTTGGAAATGTTCAAACGAGTTAACATAAACATTCCATTTCTCGAAGCATTCAGGCAGATACCCACCTATGCTAAGTTTTTGAAGGATCTGTGCACACAAAAGCGAAAGCTTCATGTGCATAAGCGTGCTTTTCTCACTGAGCAGGTGAGCTCAATAATTCAAAACAAGATTCCAACTAAGTTTAGAGACCCAGGTAGTCTAACAATTACATGCACCATAGGTGACCATGTGGTCGAAAAGGCGTTTTTAGACTTAGGAGCAAGTGTGAATCTATTGCCATACTCTGTGTATGTGCAGCTAGGTCTTGAGGAGCTGAAACCCACTCATGTTACGCTACAATTAGCGGACAGATCTGTGAAAATCCCTCGTGGCATTGTTGAATATGTGTTAATCAAGGTTGATAAATTTTTCTTTCCTGTGGACTTCATCGTCTTAGATACTCAACCTGTGCAAAACCCAGATAATCACATTCCTGTTATTTTTAGGACGTCCTTTCCTGGCGACGTCCAATGCTATCATAAATTATCGTAATGGAGTGTTGAAATTATCTTTTGGTAACATGACCGTAGAACTGAATGTTTTTAACACTAGTCAACAACCCATTGATTGTGATGATACTGATTTGCATGAGATTAACATGATTGAGAGTCTGATCCAAGACTCATTGCACGACATTTTGTCGGTGGACGCTTTGCAAGCATGTTTAGATAACTTTGACTTAGATCTCTTTGAGTCTAAGTACATTGGTGAAATTCACTCTTTGCTTGAATCTGTTCCACCCATGGATATTGCTAAATGGCAGACTGCAGTGGAAACACTTCCACTCTCTGATTCCGAAGCTGCCTCATCTCTTAATGAACCACCTAAGCTTGATTTGAAACCATTACCGGATACTTTGAAATATGCTTTCTTAGGTCCTTCTGTACTTTTCCTGTGATTATTGCATCATGTTTAGACACAGAACAGGAAAGTAAACTTTTAGAATTGCTTAAAGAACATAAAGAAGCTTTAGGTTGGACCATCTCAGACCTTAAAGGTATAAGTCCCACAATTTGCATGCATCACATAAATCTTGAGGAAAATACTAAACCATCTAGGGAAATGCAAAGGAGACTTAACCCCAATATGAGAGATGTTGTTAAAGGTGAGATTTTGAAATTGCTTGATGCGGGTATCATTTACCCAGTTCAGAGATAGCAGTGGGTCAGTCCCATTCAAGTGGTACCCAAAAAGTCTGGCATTACTGTAGTTCAAAATGAAATGAATGAGCTTGTCCCCACCCGTGTGACCACAGGGTGGCGAGTTTGTATTGACTATAGAAAATTGAACACCGTAATAAAGAAAGACCATTTTCCCCTGCCCTTCATTGACCAAATGCTAGAAAGGTTGTCGAGACATAGGTACTACTGTTTCTTAGATGGCTATTCAGGCTACAACCAAATTCACATAGCACCCGAAGACCAACATAAGACCACATTTACGTGTCCTTATGGAACATTTGCTTATCGTCGCATGCCTTTTGGGTTGTGTAATGCACCCGCTACTTTTCAACGTTGCATGATGAGCATATTTTCTGACATGATAAATGAGTTTCTTGAAATTTTCATGGATAATTTTTCTATCTTTGGGTCTTCTTTTGATGAATGTTTGCATCATCTTACTCGTGTGCTGATTCGATGTAAGGAAAAGAATTTGGTTTTGAATTGGGAAAAATGTCATTTCATGGTTGACTCAGGCATTGTTCTAGGGCATATCATCTCGGAAAAAGGCATAGAAGTAGATAAAGCCAAGGTTGATCTCATTCAACACTTGCCTCAACCTCGTTCGGTGAGGGACATAAGATCATTCTTAGGCCATGTAGGTTTTTACCGCCGATTCATCAAAGACTTTAGTAAAATTTAAAGACCTTTGTGTAATCTTCTTGCAAAAGATGTTGCATTTGTCTTTGATGATGCTTGTAAGGAAGCATGGGAGCAATTGAAGGCTCTCCTTACATCTGCCCCTATAGTCAGACTACCCGACTGGACCTTACCATTTGAAATTATGTGTGATGCGTCTGACTATGCTGTAGGAGCTGTTTTAGGTCAGCGAGTAGACAAACTCCGTTATGTGATCTACTATGCTAGTAAAACACTTAATGATTCTCAAATGAATTATTCAACAACTGAGAAAGAGTTGCTAGTTGTTATGTTTGCATTGGATAAGTTTAGATCTTATTTGATAGGGTCTAAAGTCATCATATATTCTGACCATGCTGCGTTGAAATATCTTTTGTCTAAAAAAGATGTTAAGGCTCGTCTAATTCGATGGATACTCTTGTTACAAGAGTTCAACCTCAAAATTCGAGATAAGAAAGGGTCAGAAAATGTTGTTGTTGATCACTTGTCTAGGTTAAATGTTGAATCTGTTGATGAATCCGTGCTGATTAGAGAATCATTCCCTGATGAACAATTGATGCTTGTGTCTGAAATGCCGTGGTTTGATGATATCGTGAACTACCTTGCTACAGCTAGAATGCCTTTGCATTGGTCTAAACAAGACCGTTCTAAATTCTTGGCTGAAGTTAAACATTTCCTTTGGGATGACCCATATCTGTTTAAGTACTGCCAAGACCAAATCATTAGGAGATGTGTCCCCAATTCTGAACAAAGGGATGTCATCTCTTTCTGTCATGACCATGCATGTGGAGGCCACTTAAGCGCCAAGAAAACTGCTGCAAAGATCTTGCAGAGTGGTTTTTATTGGACAACATTGTTTAAAGATAGCCATGCTTTTTGTGTTGCTTGTGACCGATGCCAGAAATTAGGAAGTATCTCTAAAAGAAACATGATGCCCTTACAACCCATTTTGATTGTTGAGTTGTTTGATGTGTGGGGTATTGATTTCATGGGTCCATTTCCTAACTCTGAAGGTAAGTTATACATTCTTGTTGTTGTTGATTATGTCTCTAAGTGGGTAGAAGCCATTGCATCCAAAACAAATGATCATAAAGTTGTTCTTTCTTTTCTTAAAGAAAACATTTTCTCTCGCTTTGGAACACCTAGAGAAATAATCAGCGATGGAGGTAGTCATTTTTGCAATAGACCTTTTGAATCACTTGTGCGCAAGTATGGAATCACTCATAAGGTAGCAACACCTTACCATCCTCAGACCAGTGGCCAAGTAGAAGTTTCTAATAGGGAAATTAAGCATATTCTTGAGAAGACTGTTAATCCTTCTAGGAAAGATTGGTCTTTACGTTTAAATGATGCTTTGTGGGCCTATAGAACTGCATACAAGACTCCCATTGGCATGTCCCCTTACATACTTGTGTACGGTAAAGCTTGTCATCTACCTGTTGATCGCTGTCGTAGGCATCAAAAATAAATTACACTTTCTTACTACTCAAAATATATAATGAAGCAAGGGCAAGAAAGGATCGTTCCCACAGAGAGGTCTAGGGTTGTCAATATGTTTTGGTATCTTATAAGTAACACGGGGGATTTTCTGCTTTTTATATACTAAAATAAAATAAAAGCAAATAATAAAATAAACACGCAAATCAAGGATGTGAAAATATTGGATAAAGGTTTCATCTTAAATTGTAAACAAGTTTTTGAATGTATGAATATAATTCGTATTTAATCTCGCTATCATCAAAAGCCCTAGAATATCTTATTGCAAGAATACTCCGTAAATTTCCTAAGTCATCAACACACACATTAGAGCTACGTATGTGAATTCTACCTAAAGAATAACCTACCGCCTTGCGCTAATTAAGTTCAATTCCTAGGAGCATTAAGTTTCAGAAATAGGCTAATCAATGCAATTGTAATACATTGCGCACACAATTCGAAAAAAGGTCAATTTCTACATATGACTACAAGGGTGTATCACTACAAACCGTAATCATATCATTCTACTCGTATTCAAGGTTACCGCTCGATGATGAACCCTAAAATAGCTATAGATATGGATGTGAGTTCAATCAATTCTAGACTTAACTAAACAAATATTCAATCATATTGCAATACATCAATCATGCAATTATTATAACCCGTAGAAATCAAACGATAATATTGAGAGAAAACTAATTCATAAAAATCATAACTTGTTTTCAAAATCCAACTACATCTTTAACCAATAAAAATAAATCAACTACTTGGGTTTTTGGAAATCATCACAAAGAGTTTAGAAGAATCCATCATGTGAAACCCTAGAAAACAAGTAGAAGCCTCCCTAATGGAGATATATGGGTTTAGAGAAAGACTTTTCTATTTATATGATTCTCCCATTCTATTTATATGGGTCAAATCTTCTCAAAAACCCATCTCCAATTAGTCCACCAAGCCCATGTGGAAGAAAACCCCATGTAGAAAATATGCCCCAAAAACTGTCGTCGGAAAACTGGTATTATGGCCGGAAGTTGGCCGGAATCCGGTCACCGTTGCCGGAATTTGGTCACCTGGAGTCTTTGCCGGTCACCTGAGTCAATTTGTCAACTCAGCGAGTCAGGGTCTTACTCAGCTGGAAGGCTGAGTATCCAAGGTCTGAGCTGTTGCAAGCCATTTCTTCTCTTGCATAGGCCTAAGCCATTTCTTGGATTCTTGCGGAAACGTGCCCAAAAGCGTGACCCGTAGCTCATATATCCGGACGTCGACTCTTGGGTCTGACTCATACCCCCTTCACGATTCAGTGAAACTTTATGATTCCCACTTTAACTTCCGAAATCCGGCCACTGGAACTAGTACCATCGCCGCACCAATTCTGCTCAGTTTTCGCACAATCTCTGCAGCTGGAAAACTATCTCAGGCCATACTATTCGTAATCCAACACCACCAATGCCGCAACTTCCAATATCTCAGCTGTACCCAATTCCATTCAGTCACAGATGCAACTCACGGCCTATTCCATAGATCGATTCATTATAATTCGGCTCAAACCACCACATTCCACCATTTTCAGTCCCTAACATACATCTATCATTCATTCTTCATTCCCTGCAGCAACACCTCAAATCTGTTCATCAACAACAGCTGTAACTCAACATCAACATCAAGCTCACATTCTTCCATTCTCGTTCTGACCTACCTTTACAACTCTTACTAGAACCAAGCCACTGCCATGTATTTCTCACTGCACCAGTCTCTGCTTCAAAATTGCTTCAATCACCTGCCCTTCACTCCCAGCTGCTCCATTGCACCAGTTTCATCTCATCTTAAGCCATCTCCCTGTTGCTTCATGCCTGCAATGCAATTGCAGTACAAACCCAGCTCTATTCACCAGCTTCACATCAAACCTATCTAGTCTTTCCAGTCACAGCCAACAGATATTCCACCTTCATTGACATCCCAATAACCAGAACCCTAACTGCTCCTTCTTGCATTCTTACTAATCTTCAATCGGCAACATCAATTTTAGATCCCATTGCTTCACAGCATCACTTATAACTGCACTTCATTCCTTGTACCACCACTTGAGCTTCAGTTCCACAACTACCAGAAACTGCTAAGGTCATCACCTCAATTCCACAGACCCATTAACTCAATCAATGTCTGCAGTTTCATACATACACATTCCATCCTTGCCTTGCAATCCAACTCTAGGTAATAGTGACACAAAGCATTCTGCACCTCAGCTCCATCCTTGTCCTAGCATTCATATATCGTATACACAAATTACAACTCTACCTGTAATCTCCCATCACAGTCGCACATCTTACCATCTACTTCGCTCCATCATTCCCTTTAATGCACAGCCTCATTACCCTTCTTCTCAGCTGCCCAGCACCAGTTCCAGCTCATTTTGAACCATTCTACATCTAAGTTTAGGCCATTCTGCAAACACATTGTGTGTATTTTGTTGTTGCTTCATGGATTAACTTGCTGTTGATGTCGAGATCAAATTCTTTCTCCTTCCCTGCAAGCAATCAAATTCCATACAAAACCCATTCTCATACATCATTTACAGAACTCAGAAACACACTTCAATCTTCATATCTATTCATCATCATTTATCAATGGCAGAACTTGTATTTACTGTTTCTGGCAACAAAACTCTGTCCAAATTCACATAAACTCGTATCCAAATCAGTGAATAACTTAGACCCAAACTTTATATGTTTCTTAACAATGAGTTCCCTGTACTAACAGAAATCGAAACCACTTCCAATCCCTCCACTCATCTTTTACTCTAGTGCCAGCGAGCTTGCCTTTCTTCTCTGTATTTCTCCCATCAAATACAACACAAACTAAACCCAATGACTGTTTCCTTGACAAACTCGATCCTCCCTTAAAAACACTCAACCAGACCTGAGCTTTCCGGCCTGAACTTTTGGTTGCAGCTCTTGGTTTCTGGTTCTGAACCAAGATGAAATGAGTGTAAAACATTCGACCTAGCTTTTAGTTATAAAGGAGTGGGTGGCCCTTAGTAAATTGATTGGGTGCCTATAACAGTTCTGTAGGTTCTCTAGTTTTCGACAACTTCTGCTTGCTTCAGATGCTTCCAGATTCTTCATACGATGTCGGATTGATTCCACTCTTTCGCCATTGGCTTCGTCTTTTCGTTCTCTTCGAGATGATGAGAAGAAATATTGGATTTGAGCGAGTTCCACTTCCTTTTGCCCCAATGACTCCAAAACACCTATAAAACTCAAAAGCAAACATAAGATACATAATTTACATGAAAAATCGCAAAGAAAGCATCAATAATGGATAAATATCAAGGTGTTTACAACACCTATCAAATTCCCCCACACTTAGACTTTGCTAGTCCTCGAGCAAATCAAACAAAACTTATTCTAAAACATACATACAACTCCGTGTCGTCGAGGCTACGGTTACTTTTAGCATAAATAACAAGCCTTTAAACCTCTAGGTGTCCCTAGTGGACGAGTTATAGTCTCGTGAGGGCTTACTAGAGATATACCCACAAAACTTGCTTTTCTAACTTACTAGTTCTCCGTAATGATAGCATCCAACGCGCTAAGAAGACATAGAAATTCTGCACACTAGTCACAAGAAGTTAGACACATATATGAACACAATCTCATCCTTAAAAGTTGAGAGAGAAATAACCATCCCTTATCGAAAGAAATTCGGGTTCGGAGTGATCGAAAGTCTTGACTCTGCCTCACAAGAAAGGGTTTTATGAAGTTGCTCTCAATAATAAATAGCTCTTTATGGGTCACACATGTGTCCAGGTAGGAATGAAGAGAGAATCCTGCGACACGTTGAATGGTAGGAAGGCAAAACCCTCCGAATTGTTTTGAAAACCCACATCTTTTATTCATTTTGAAAACCCATTTTCCTGACGATCTCTACGAAAGGAAATCAACCATTTAACGAAGGTGGGAATATGCTTACTTACCTCGTTATCCGTTCGACGTGCAGCTAGCACCACTTTCACATCATCCATAGAAACGTCTTCGGTCTTCAATCGGTGTCTTCATCTTCGTCTTCGGTCTTCAACTCTTGATGATAACTCTTGAACTTCATAGAATCTTGACAATGTAACTCTTTTCCTCTAATTCCTTGTTGCTTGAAACTTCATTGTTGAAATTCCTTCTTCCATTGGCTTTTTTGAAAGAACAAAACTAAAAACAAACTAAAATATAATACAACACCTTTTTCTTGTCTCTTTTTTTTTTCTATTTTTTTTGTTATGAGACAAGAAAAATAAAACAAATGCAAAATGGAAACAAAAAAAAATAATAAAACTAATAATGCACCTAACAAAATTTTCTCTTGTCTTTTTTTTTTCTTCAATTTTTTTTTTTTTAAGAGAGAAATAAACACAAACTGAAAATAAATATAAAATAAGTACAAATGGCCATGGTGTAAGTATTTTACCGCATGATTCTTCACAACTTGTATGTCTCGATATCATAAACTTCTCGAACTCTCATCTTGATAATCTTCGCTTTTGTACATAAAGTCTTCAACTTGTAAAAATTATGCTCTTTGTCTTGTTGCTTTACTTGAATATGAAATCTGCTCATTTTTGTAACGTTGCTTGTAAACCTTGAACGTCTTCAACTTTCCTTCGAATTTATGATGCTCCTCTTATTGATGATGATTGTGTTTCTATGGACTTGTTGGTGTAGAGAGAGATAAAGTGGATGGTGCTAACTGCGAACAAGAATACAAGTGGTATGTAAGTTAGCAATTCGATGTCACCATCATGATTAAAAAAAAACAGCACTCAAGAGATCAAAATAGTGCTTCTATGGTGGGAGGTTGGGCAGCTCACCATTCTGCCCGGAATTTACGTACGGTGACACACACTCTAAAAGCACATATTTAGACAGGTACAAAGAATTGAAGGTCGGTGCCTCACATTATGTAACATGGGTAGTCTCCACTATAGGGGACCACTACTCTAATACCGAATTCAGTCTGCACCTTATTTGCCACTAGCATGGTTAAATCCAACTTTAACTCTCATACAAGTAAGAAACCCGATCATGTTCTCTGTCATCTCTAAGTTCAGTCACTCTTATGAGATTGTCGATGTAATCTTAGCAACATGTATACTATGTGACTCTAAACTAACTACAAGTTGGAGTTTTTTATTCACTATTTTACACAAAAGTTGAAAATTTATGAAAAATTTACAATGCAAATACTTAACCACTCCCCCACACTTAAACTTTACATTGTCCTCAATGTAATTGAATCGTCCAAAGAAAGTCAAGGTGGGAAATCTTATAATAAAATGTGACAAGCAAAAGTAAAAACAAGACAAGAAAAATAAAGGGTAAGAGATACAAAACCTATGGGTTGCCTCCCATGTAGCGCTTGGTTTAAAGTCGTCAGCCCGACTATATATCCTTGCAAGATTCATTCCCCATATACTAACAATCGGAAAAGTTGGGGATCCTTCCATAGAACCTGTTTTGCAAACACTAGCTTCACACAAATATTAGTAATATAAAACAGAAATGAATCTATTAACCGATAAAAGTCTCCCCCACACTTATTCTTGTCCACACTTGGAAGTGTATAAAGAATATACAAGTCGGGTACTTCCACGGTTTCTTGTTCCAAAACCTGCATAGTATGAGAATCAAGTATCTCTAATGGCGGAAATTGAGAAACAAAGTCATTCAACAATGTTTTCGAAGCACATACATTCAACCCAATAAGAGGTAAATGAGAAGAAATAATAGGCAAAGGGTTAGACAAACCTTGCACAATCTCTTGTATCACGGAATCCTCTTCATCCTTGAAAAACTCAAGTGAATTATTCACCTCTTGTATATCATGGTCCTCTATCAAACCTTGCAACCATTCTTCGTCTTTTTCTACCTTAACCAAAATTTCGACATTAACATCATCATTACAATCATATGCAAGCTCAATTGGGTCTTCCACAATATTGGTCATAACGGTCACAGTCTCAACATATTCCTCTTTGTTGTAAGGCACATACTATTTTGCGGATGCAATATTGTCCATAAGGAATTTCTTTAGAACACTCCTTGCATCATCCTCAAGCTCTACCTTTTGACTAGGTTCTTGATCATTATAAAGATCAATGCTTGAGTATTCTACACAAGTGTCATCATATTCCTTTTCAACTTCACCTTGATCGCAAAAAGACTCCATTGTACACCCTTCGGAGATGTCACCATAAATTGGTTCAGGCGATGTATTTTCATAATAATCATCACTATCATAGTCAACATAAGATTGGTCCTCGCTGAATGTAGTGTTGCTAATATCGAACTCATCCTTTTGAATAGGTGAATGATCATTATTACGATCAAGAGTTGAGTTAACTACACAATTATCAACGAAAGTCCCCAAAGGTTAGCCTTTTTCAACATAATTATTCATTTCCTCTATGTATTCATCAATGCCCTTTCTTACGTCGGAAACACCTCTTTGAAGCTCTTTGAGTGATCCATCCAAATTCTGGATATAGTGTTCCATTTGTTTGTAAAGCTCATTCGACAAGGCAAAAGTAGAATTACTTACTTCAGTATTGTTAGGCCAATTATCTTCCCTTTGAATGGGTGAATTATCATAACTACGATCAGAAATTGGGCCAAACATACTATGAGCACATTCGGTCGATGAAATTGGTTCCACGCTTGGTTGTCCACGAATTGACTCCATGCTGTCCATAAATTGTTGCATTTCATCTACCAAACTAGAAGAAATATTAATAGGAGCACAAATACCATCCCATCTTTGTGGTTGCTCACTTACATACCCACCGTAAGAAGGTTGGAATGTATGAGAACAACTAAAAGGGTACGTGGAGTGTTGACCATAACCAAAGGATTGGTTTTGATTGTACTCCCCGTAAGGGTGATAATTGTCATATTGTTGAGGTTGAAAGCCGTATTGATTGCTCCAATATGCTCCGTCCATAGAAATTGGTACCTGAAACGAGATTCTCAAAACTCGGTTAAGAACCAAAGAATAAGAAAAAGTAAAACAAAAATAAGAAACCAAAAACAAGTAACAACCCGTTGCCTCCCCGGCAGCGGCGCCAAAATTTGGTCGATGTCGTAGGCGTCAAAAATCAATTACACTTTCTTACTACTCAAAATATATAATGAAGCAAGGGCAAGAAAGGATCGTTCCCACAGAGAGGTCTAGAGTTGTCAATATGTTTTGGTATCTTATAAGTAACATGGGAGATTTTCTGATTTTATATACTAAAATAAAATAAAAGCAAATAATAAAATAAACACGCAAATCAAGGATGTGAAAATATTGGATAAAGGTTTCATCTTCAATTGTAAACAAGTTTTTGAATGTATGAATAGAATTCGTATTTAATCTCGCTATCATCAAAAGCCCTAGAATATCTTATTGCAAGAATACTCCGTAAATTTCCTAAGTCATCAACACACACATTAGAGCTGCGTATGTGAATTCTACCTAAAGAATAACCTAACGCCTTGCGCTAATTAAGTTCAATTCCTAGGAGCATTAAGTTTCAGAAATAGGCTAATCAATGCAATTGTAATACATTGCGTACACAATTCGAAAAAAGGTCAATTTCTACATATGACTACAAGGGTGTATCACTACAAACCGTAATCATATCATGCTACTCGTATTCAAGGTTACCGCTCGATGATGAACCCTAAAATAGCTATAGATATGGATGTGAGTTCAATCAATTCTAGACTTAACTAAACAAACATTCAATCATATTGCAATACATCAATCATGCAATTATTATAACCCGTAGAAATCAAACGATAATATTGAGAGAAAACTAATTCATAAAAATCATAACTTGTTTTCAAAATCCAACTACATCTTTAACCAATAAAAATAAATCAACTACTTGGGTTTTTGGAAATCATCACAAAGAGTTTAGAAGAATCTATCATGTGAAACCCTAGAAAACAAGTAGAAGCCTCCCTAATGGAGATATATGGGTTTAGAGAAAGACTTTTCTATTCATATGCTTCTCCCATTCCAAAAGGATACTCTTTCCAATATTAGGTCAAATCTTCTCAAAACCCATTTCCAATTAGTCCACCAAGCCCATGTGGAAGAAAAACCCATGTAGAAAATCTGCCCCAAAAACTGTCGTCGGAAAACTGGTATTATGGCCGGAAGTTGGCCGGAATCCGGTCACCTGGAGTCTTTGTCGGTCACCTGAGTCAATTTGTCAACTCAGCGAGTCAGGGTCTTACTCAGCTGGAAGGCTGAGTAGCCAAGTTCTGAGCTGTTGCAAGCCATTTCTTCTCTTGCATAGGCCTAAGCCATTTCTTGGATTCTTGCGGAAACGTGCCCAAAAGCGTGACCCGTAGCTCATATATCCGGCCGTCGACTCTTGGGTCTGACTCATACCCCCTTCACGATTCAGTGAAAATTTATGATTCCCACTTTAACTTCCGAAATCCGGCCACTGGAACTAGTACCATCGCCGCACCAATTCTGCTCAGTTTACGCACAATCTCTGCAGCTGGAAAACTATCTCAGGCCACTATTCACAATCCAACACCACCAATGCTGCAACTTCCAATATCTCAGCTGTACCCAATTCCATTCAGTCACAGATGCAACTCACAGCCTATTCCATAGATCGATTCATTATAATTCGGCTCAAACCACCACATTCCACCATTTTCAGTCCCTAACATACATTTATCATTCATTCTTCATTCCCTGCAGCAACACCTCAAATCTGTTCATCAACAACAGCTGTAACTCAACATCAACATCAAGCTCACATTCTTCCATTCTCGTTCTGACCTAGCCTTTACAACTCTTACCAGAACCAAGCCACTTCCATGTATTTCTCACTGTACCAGTCTCTACTTCAAAATTGCTTCAATCACCTGCACTTCACTCCCAGCTGCTCCATTGCACCAGTTTCATCTCATCTTAAGCCATCTCCCTGTTGCTTCATGCCTGCAATGCAATTGCAGTATAAACCCAGCTCTATTCACCATCTTCACATCAAACCTATCTAGTCTTTCCGATCCAAACCAACGTAAATTCCACCTTCATTTGACCCAATAATAACGGAACCCTAACTGCTCCTTCTTGCATTCTTAATCTTCAATCGGCAACATCAATTTTAGATCTCATTGCTTCACAGCATCACTTATAACTGCACTTCATTCCTTGTACCACCACTTGAGCTTCAGTTCCATAACTACCAGAAACTGCTAAGGTCATCACCTCAATTCCACAGACCCATTAACTCAATCAATGTCTGCAGTTTCATACATACACTTTCCATCCTTGCCTTGCAATCTAACTCCATGTAACAGTGACACAAAGCATTCTGCACCTCAGCTCCATCCCTGTCCTAGCATTCATCTATTGTATACACAAATCACAACTCCACCTGCAATCTCCCATCACAGTCGCACAGCTTACCATCTACTTAGCTCCATCATTCCCTTTAATGCACAGCCTCATTACCCTTCTTCTCAGCTGCTCAGCACCAATTCCAGCTCATTTTGAACCATTCTACATCTCAGTTCAGGCCATTCTGCAAACACATTGTGTGCATTTTGTTGTTGCTTCATGGATTAACTTGTTGTTGATGTCGAGATCAAATTCTTTCTCCTTCCCTGCAAGCAATCAAATTCCATACAAAACCCATTCTCATATATCATTCACAGAACTCAAAAACACACTTCAATCTTCATATCTGTTCATCATCATTTATCAATGGCAGAACTTGTATTTACTATTTCTGGCAACAAAACTCTGTCTAAATTCACATAAACTCGTATCCAAATCAGTGAATAACTCAGACCCAAACTTTATATGTTTCTTAACAATGAGTTCCATGTACTAACAGAAATCGAAACCACTTCCAATCCCTCCACTCATCTTTTACTCCAGTGCCAACGAGCTTGCCTTTCTTCTCTGTATTTCTCCCATCAAATACAACACAAACTAAACCCAATGACTGTTTCCTTGACGAACTCGATCCTCCCTTAAAAACACTCAACCAGACCTGAGCTTTCCGGCCTGAACTTTTGGTTGCAGCTCTTGGTTTCTGGTTCTGAACCAAGATGAAATGAGTGTAAAACATTCGACCTAGCTTTTAGTATAAAGGAGTGGGTGTCCCTTAGTAAATTGATTGGGTGCCTATAACAGTTCTGTAGGTTCTCTAGTTTTCGACAACTTCTGCTTGCTTCAGATGCTTCCAGATTCTTCATACGATGTCGGATTGATTCCACTCTTTCACCATTAGCTTCGTCTTTTCATGCTCTTCGAGATGATGAGAAGAAATCTTGGATTTGAGTGAGTTCCACTTCCTTTTGCCCCAATGACTCCAAAACACCTATAAAACTCAAAAGCAAACATAAGATACATAATTTACATGAAAACTCGCAAAGAAAGCATCAATAATGGATAAATATCAAGGTGTTTACAACACCTATCACCTGTAGAGTTAGAACATCGTGCATATTGGGCTGTAAAGAAACTGAACTTTGATATTGATAAGGCTGGTACCCAAAGAAAACTTCAACTCAATGAGTTAGAAGAGTTAATAAATGATGCATATGATAGTGCCAAAATGTACAAACAAAGAATGAAAGTGTTTCATGACAAGCGCATTTTGCGCAAGTCTTTCACACCTGGTCAAAAAGTTTTATTGTACAACACTCGTTTGCATTTGTTTCCGGAAAGTTACGTTCTCGATGGTCGGGTCCATTCTTGATACGTCTTGTTTTCCCCATGGAGCTGTTGAAATCGAAAAACCAGCAAACAGGAACATCTTCAAGGTCAATGGTCAGAGATTGAAACCATTTTTGGAGCATCTTCCACCAGAAATTGAGACCGTAGACTTGGAAGACCCCATCTATGTGGACTAAACTAGTTCACTTGTGTACATACATATGGACTAAAAATCCATTCTCTTTCCCTTTTCCTTTTCTTTTTTTTAATGTGTGCTAACCAAATTTTTTGTCTTGCGCTCTTGTTGTTTGCTTTCAAAGCATTCATCCTCCTATGGTTTAGCAACATCTTCTTGCATCCGGTAATCTCTTCCCTTTTCTCTACTCAACATAGTTCTCATGGTATGTGACTGTTTAAATTCTTATCATCTGTTGACACATTGAGGACAATGTTAGATTTAGGTTTGGGGGTGTGTTTTGCATATAGAGTTTTTAGTCTTTTGTTTTAAAAAAAAAATATCAAATATCAAAAATCAAAAATTTTCAAAACTCTTTGTAAATATGTACATAAAAACCTCCAACTTTTAGAGATCTTAGAGTCACTAGCATGCTTCTAGCTTTGTTTACTGTAGTTGCAGGAAATCCTACACTACACCCCTCACTAGAATATACACAATTAAGTCATTTAAGATCAATGATTATGATTTCTATTGATTGAATACTTGAATCTTTACAATATGAAATAGAAATGAGTTAAAGAATTACAATCACTCTAAAACTTTCTCTCTCCTCAAAACTTGCTTAACAATTCAAAAAGAACTCTCCCCTACAACGATTTATTCAACCCTTTATATAGGGTAGTACATAGTGGATGATGACTAATTTGTCCTTTATTTTCGGAATGTCTTGTGAAATATCGCAAGTGTACATGTATCAATTCTCGCGACACTCTTAAATTTCGCCATATTTTCATATCTTCCTCGTGTTCTGGCTGTCGTCATTCATTGCGTCATTTATTTTACTTCCCTGCGACTACCTCGCAATGTCGTTATTTATTATTCTCGCGAAGTATTGATGTTGCGATATTCTGATCCTACATCTTGCCTCTTCTCATGTCTTCTCTGCGAAGGAGAGAATGTCATGAGAACCAATATTTTGAGATGCCGCAATCGTTGATTTTCCATCAATTTTCTGCCGACAAGATTCCGTAAATTCAGGAATAACTGTTTACACGTGTCTAAAATTTCCCTTTTTACCGGCACATTTAATGTTATCCGGTTACTCTTTTCTCGTCTATTTAAAGGAGGATTCCTTGTGAAAGCATTTCTTTTCTTTTACTTCGTCTTCTTCATCGTCTGCAACTTTTTTCTGTGCTTTTCTTCATCATCTTCTTCATCGTTTTCCTACCACTAATCTTCGATCTCATGTTTCTATGGCATCAAGGTTCGTTAATTTTCTTTGAATTTGATCATTTTGTGATTGATCTCTCTTATTGAAGTTGTTTTATCTTGATATTGTTCTTCTTTTAACGACTCCTCTGCCATTTTTATTTTAGCAAGAACAAACCTACCACCAAGTTCACTATTGTGAATCCTAATGTCTCCATGAGCTCGCAATCGAAATCCACTGCTTCTAAAAGAAATCCTGCGAGTAACAAGGTATTTAAGAAACACTTATCTTTTAATAACAATATTGTTGCCCCTGTTTCTTATTTAGCTTGTTATTCGTAGGATGACAAAAATGCTGATAAGTCCCCCAAGAAGCCTCGCCATTCTAAACCCGTTGCGCCTTCTGTCACTTTTCCTACATTCAAACTTACAACTCCTACTGCGATATCTTCGCAAGAAATCCCTACTGTTTCTTCCAAAGATAACATTTCTATGCCTGAATTTCTCATGGATCAACTCCCTCATAATAGTCACATTGCGAATGAGCCTATTTCTTCTTCCATTGTTAATGCTTCTACCATTTCTCCAGTCATTAACCTTCACGAGATTTCTTCTTCTCGTGATATTCCTTTAACAAAAGATGATTCATCTCTTCCTTCTTCTACCACTATTACTTCCTTTTCTGAGCAAATCCCTCTTACTAAGGAAAATTTAGAAGGAATTGATGTGGCCTTCAAAGTCCTATCAGATATAGTGAACGATGCTAAGAAGACTTCTGTCGATCCTATCAAGTCTGATATTTGCGAGATTTTGAGCAAACACCTTGGTCCTGATAGAGTTTTCGCAAACATCCTTGGAACAAGAAATTAACACTTTGAAGAATGATCTCCAAGC
Organism: Papaver armeniacum; assembly: GCA_023531295.1. Lineage (NCBI taxonomy): Eukaryota > Viridiplantae > Streptophyta > Magnoliopsida > Ranunculales > Papaveraceae > Papaver > Papaver armeniacum. The sequence goes on from JAJJWW010018816.1 coordinate 317,942, forward strand.
TATGACTGCAAAATGTAATACTCTCCATCTTGAGAATCAAAAACTTCAAAATGTTTCACTGGATCGTGATAACCTTCGCAAGAAGAATGAAGAACTGAAAGGTATACTCTTGCCTCTGTACTGTCCATTTTTTTTTTTTTTTTTTTTTTTTTTTTTAAGACTCAAGTCCTTGATCGCCCTTCAAGCTTTAAACCAGAAACGAAAAATGGAGATATATCAGTTGGAATCTACTGCTGAAGAAGTTCGAATTGATAGAGATGCTTGGATGGAGCAATATAACCAATTATATAATCTTCATACATATTCTATTGATCATATAGATAATATTTCTAAAGAAAATGTTGATTTAGCTCAGAAACAAGACTCATTAAGTAACGACTTATCTCGACTCTCTTATTCTTTGACTAAAGCTAATTTGGAGTTGGAAACTTTATCGGATGAGAATGGAACTCTTTCTCAAGAGAAGCGAACTCTAGTAAACAAGGTGGCGATTTACTCGCAACAATATGATGTTTGTCAAAAATTATATAAAGAGCAAGAACAATCTCTTTGCTCGCTGAGAAATCAACTTGAAGAAGTTCTGCCGAGAAGGATAAACCGATCAGGGGTAGAATAACCTTAAGTGTAAAAGCAAACCAATTCAAGGATCAATGTTCCAAACTAGAAAAGTCCAACTCTTCCCTTACAAAAGAAAATGCTTTACTTATTTCCAACGAAAAAAAGTTGGCGATCACATCCGAAAGGTTTAATTGGAGATAACTTTGACAATGCCATGGATCATTTGGAGAATAGTTGTTCGGCTCTAATCCAACATCTTACCTCGCGAGAAGGAAGGTAGTCATAGAAGTTGACTGCCTCATCTATTCTTTCTTTATCAAGCCTTCATATTTTTGTTTGTATAATTCTTTTATTTTTGTTTTGCAGAGTCTGAGAAAAAACTTCACTCCTCCATTACTGCTTTGAAATCTGATTACTCAAAATCCGCAAGGAGAATGGAATACTCACTGCTTCTCTTGCACGTTCTCGTGATAGGGCAGAAAGAAACTCGACTATATGCGTGACTGTAAAGATATAGAGAGTAAAAATCAGCAGAAAGCACTTCTTCGTCAATTTCATCTTAGAGAAGAAGTTCTTGTGAATAATGTTTTACTATCTAAATCTCTTGATCATGTGTCTGTTGAACCTCTGGAAGTAAGTGATGATGAAGTTCCTAATTCTCCTGATAGCGATTTTGATTATAATACTGGCGAAGAACTCGAGAATGAAGAAACTGTCTCTCCTAATGAAACTGTCAATGATGATGTCGCGAATGAAACTGTCAATGAAGAAGGATCTGCTGGAAATATATTAGCTAGCGAAAACATAGATAAAGTCGCTGAAGAAAACCCAACATCCCCTTCTAGTGAAAAAGCTACTATTTGAGAAATGATTTTCTCTTGTAATCTTTCTTCTCGTACTTTTGCTCCTTTATGTACTTCTATCATCTTTTTTGATGTATGTACTCGTTTGCGTTACTCTTTTTTCTTTTAACAAGTATAATTTTTGGTATTTAATAATTTTTGGCGCTTCTTCTTTCTTTCTCCCTTATGTTGAAATTCACCGTTGCGACAAAATCGCAGGACATCTTTACATTTTCATGTATTGACCCATTGATCTTGCCTTATCATTGTTTTTGTGTGGTCTTATTTTGCCTTCCTAGTTAAAGGTCTTATTTTGCCACCCTCATTTTGCATCAATATGACAGTCTAAACATTCTTGCGAACATAAAATCAAAGTGATATTGACGTCTTGCGACAAGATCGCGGGACGCCCTTACACTTTCATGTAATGACCCATTGATCTTGTCTTATCATTTCTTTAGTATTTTTGCCTCTACTGGTGTTGATGGGTGAAAATTACTCCCGCCGAATTTGGTAATTTGGGGTGTGATGAGGAATGAATTTAAACCTACAACAAATGCACTGCAAGCGGTGAGTGCTTGTAGATTCGAGAGATCAATCTGTGCAAGTCCGGCCTAAACCAAGAAATGGCCGTTCAGACTTGTTTCGGTCACAAAGTGAAGGAGATGGGGTTGATCTTAGGAGGGAAGCGAAGAAGGTGTTGAGATTGTGAAGATGTTGGCTTGCTTATGACTTGTGACAGAAAAGTGAATAAAGTATTACGGTTAATGTAAGGAGGCTCTAGATGTCGATTTTCTGTCTTGTTTTCCTTGTTGTTTGAAAATAGGGCGGAGAACCTATTTATACAAGTCATTGAGCCTCATTCACGTTTCTCGTGGGAAGTGGAGGTAGTGGAATGATGGAGTAGTGGAGTTGTGTGTCGGTAACGCACGACCAGTCTTGCCCACTTCTCCAGTTCATCTCTAACCGTCCATGACTCCCTAACACATTCTTGTGATGGCGCGTTGCACGCTGCACGCTGTAAACCGCCAGACCAATACCCCAGTAAGTATCCCCCAGTTTGTGACATGATTGATGTCTGGAATGTGGATCGTGGGTCCACGAAAGATAGCATGTAATGCTGAATTGAATAATCGCGTTATTCGTAAAGTCGATACTTGTGGAGTATCGTGTGTATTTTATGTATCGCATTACGGTGTGGTAAAGTGACGTGTAATGACCGCTCACTAACCAAGTAACTCCCGACCTGTGGTTGTATAACCAAGCTGGTGAGGTCGGACGGATGAGATGATGTTTGAGACACTCATCTGCGACCGTTGATGAAATTAGGTTTTTAAAGAGTGCGCAAGCATCACTCTTCGGCCTTGGTCGAAACCAAGCATGGGAAGGATTTTGAGAAGACCGACCATACATGCGTGTTGACGGCATGATGGTGTAGGCGCCCATGTATTCCGTTCCCTCATGAAAGCGCGATCTGGGCCACTCAATTTGACCGGTAAAGAGGAGTGGTCGAGATCGGTTTGCGGCAGAAATCCCTTGCCGCAAAGGAGTTGGAAACCGCGTGATTTCCCTATTTTGGGCACGATTCCAAGCGACCAACATTGGTTGGTTTTGGTCGATCACACTACCGTGTAGGTGGTAGGTTGGTGTTCACACCTATACTGATTATCCCATGAAAACGTGATCTAAGCCATTCAAATCATCCGGTGAAGTTGAGCGGTCGAGATCGGCTTTAGGATTTGGGAGTGTAATCGCACGAGTTTGGGCGTTTTGGATTGGGCCGGGAATGATGTGCCTTGGCCGACCGCAAGAGGAGGTAGATGGGCCCACGGTGGTCATGCTGGTATGACCGGCCTTAGTTAATCCAATCTGTGACCCTCCATTCGTACGAGAAGATGGACGCGCGTGATGACTTGAAACCCTAATTTTGGCTTTCAAAGCCGCGCGGCCATGCTCTTTTGGGCGGACGGTTTTGTTGTAACCAGCCACGGTTGGCTTTGACCGATTGGCCAAGTGTGTAGGCGGTCACATGGTGATTGTGTCGACATGCTCCGGCCCTTTGAGTCTACATCTACACCCTCCATCTATACCTGCGAAGATGGATGGTTGAGACCGCTTTTGCAAGCACATGTAATATGCCGCAAACCCTAATTTAGGGTTTTCCGTCCATAATGCTTGGTATGGACGGTTTCTTGGCAAGCAAAGGCCAATGGTCGACCATGTGGTTCGGCCGTGTGTATCCCATAAGTGATGGAATTGATCTCGTGGTCATCCAATCATGCTTGCGGAGTTGGATGACCGCGATCGATCGTATTTGAGCTAAGGCCGTGTGTATTCCATACCGCTGGGGGTGATGGAATTGATCTCGTGGCCATCCAATCATGCTTGCGGAGTTGGATGATCGCGATCGATCGTATTTGGCAAGCTAAGGCCGTGTGTATTCCATACCGCTTGGGGGTGATGGAATTGATCCGTGGTCATCCAATCATGCTTGCGGAGTTGGATGATCGCGATCAGATCATATCCGAGACCGATACGTCAAGTCCGGATGCTCAATCGGGCTAGTATAACACACCGAGAGGGGCTCAATCGGGCTAGTATAACACACCGAGAGGGCTCGGGCTAGTATAACACACCGAGAATCACTCCAGCACGGGTATTTCGTACATGGATTCATTATAGTGCTTGAGGTTCGTGTTACTCGTAAGAGTAACACTCACCGTCATGCCACACCGATAATGAGTACAGAAATACAAGGCCGATATGAAATTCACAGAAGGGATTGTTGCCGCATGCTCCAACCGAGGAATTTCATGTATTCACGTAATGGGATTGTTGCTACATGCTCCATTCTTGGTGAATTAAGTGAGGAGTATCCGTCACTTATAAACGGCTTTATCTTTTACAAGATGTCAGCGCATGATTTTTTTGTTTTTTTTTTACAAATTTAACCTTAAACGAAAATCCACCATCAACATTAAGTCCCCGCCTAGCACATAATGGTTACATTATTGTGTGGTAGGCATGAGATGGTGACATACGTAAATGACCAAGCTAGAGTGAATACATATTTACCTGGATAGTTTCACATTGTCGCGTTTCCTCGAACTCGGTCGGTCTTGATTAAGGATGCGAAGGAAGCAGACTTGATCCGGTGAGTCGCTTTGGTTCCTCTTGTACATGTATGAGCTCGGCCGCTCCTTCAGTGTACTTCCTTAGTTATACACGGCCTTCATCGTGTATATTTGATAAGCCTTGTTGATTGTTATCCCGAATTAGTAGCCTTCATAGGTGGTAAGTAGAGACTTCTCTTCCTTCGGGATTCTCGTCGACTTGTGAGATTATAAAGAATCATCTCAACGTGGTCGTTCATTCCATTTCCTGTATCTCAGTAATCCTTTCCGATTTTTCGATTAGCCGATCGATAGTTTTGATGATCCTTTCTTTCTTTGTGTGTGCTCATAACCTCTTCTTCTCTCGCAGATTATCATGGAAGCGGTAGACGCTCATTCTCGTTGCTTCCCGTAAAGAAGTTTTGAAGTTGACAAGCCCGAAAACCACGCGCATGGAGAAGTAATGGCTAGGATTGATCTTCCACTTCGCGAAGTCGGCCGTGCTATCCAGGGGATGTCTATCCCACATCTTCGTATTGTCGAGGGCGTATCCGTGCACTTTCTACTGCGATTGACATGGAGGAGCGGCGGAGGCGCGAGGAAACGCTGCGACACTAGTAAGCACAAGGGCGAGAGATTTGCGCTGCGGTTGAAGAGGCGGAGGGTTGAGCATGAACGACCTGCGAATGAAGGCAAGTGTGATTACCCGGTTCAGACGGCGTGATAATCCTTGATTCCGATACTGCACGAGCCCGAACGTTTGAAAGCAACCGCGTGGCTCCCGATGTTGCTATGCCCTTGATGCTCCCGCCAAGATGTTGGGACGGAGTGCGCCGCTGCTCGCCGCGGCGAGATGCCCGATGCGTAAACCGAAGGAGATTCGAAGGGAGGCGCATCAACGGGTGATGGAGCAGACCGACGATGATGGGCGAGACCGACTCTCTTGATGATTAGAATTTTCCTTCTTTCTTTTCCAAGCATGTTCCGTACATTTGAATATCTCCCTTGCACTCGGTGGCAGCCGAGTTCAAGTTTTTTTCGTTTTATGGTTTGAACAAAAGTTTTTTTTTTTTTTTTTTTATATGATCCTTTGCCAGAATTGCAAATGAATCTTCTCAGGAACAAGGGTGTTCCTCCACACGTGATTATTTGTGATAAAAGAAGTAATTATAATGATGGGATATTTACGGACTCGTGATGCGATATCTTCCCGGCTTTGCCGGGCGGATGGCTCAAATCACTTTTGCGCACACGTTCCTATTTCAAGTATTTGCTTAGGTTTCCCTTTGCTCCAGCTTGATTTTAGGCCGACCCAGGACTTTGTGTCTTTAGGAGTAGAGAGATTCTCAGATGGAAGTAATACTTCAATTGAATTGAGAATTGAAAATTGAAACCCTAACTATGAATGCAAGTATTGCAATCATTTTCCGGAGGAATTACAAGTGTGACATGAAATTATAATAAGGAGACACGCTGGAAAAATAGCACAGCGTTTTTTTTTTTAAAGTGTGGAGGATGCTGGAAAGTGATAGCACAGTATCTTAAGTGCGGTAAGGTTTGAGCCATCGCGAGTGAATCGTTATGCCCTCCAGTGTTATCGGCGTTGATGAGCTTGCAGTAGCCACCTAGGATAACATCTCGCTACTGTGCACGGTTCATCTTTCTTTTGGTAGGTGAGTCGGGTGGAGTGGTCATCTTTACCGTCATGCTTCCAACATTGAACGTAGTCACCTTCGTCACCTAGGTCTCCAATTCCGAATGGGTTTGAGCGTGCGGACACTTGGACCTTGACCTTGTTGTCTTTGACCAAGACAGCTTCTATGCTCTTGATAAAGCGTTTGAAAGGGCGGCTTCCCATTCACATCTCCTAGCCGGGGTTGGCTTGTTGGTTGGAGCCAGTCCCTCAGGACTTGTCAAAATGAGGGGCGTAGGTTGTAAGGAAGGTTGCGTGACGAGACTTACTTGAGATTGGAACTTTTCAATGTATGCCGACTGTGCTCTCTCCGGAAGTTGCGTCATGTTGGAAAGTTGTCGTGCAGCGGCAGACGGTCATCCATCGTGGTCCAACAGGCATGTTGGAGATTCTTTCTGTGTACCGAGACCGGTAGAGGACAGACTTCCAAGATGGCTTTGTTATCCTCGTATCCAAGAGCGTCCTAGGATCATGTCGTAGCTGGGATGATCTTTGACCACATAGAATTTTGCTTGCGTCGAGGCGTCTCCTATTTTGATTTCAAGATTGACGTATCCATACGCATCTCTAAGCTCTCCTCCCGAATCCTTGACCACGCTTGGGTGACGAGTAGCTTCCTCGCTTCAAATCTTTGCCGCTTTCAAGGTCTTGACAAGAATGATGTTAAATTCGGAAACCGTGTCAATTAACACGCTATCAAACTTAACGCCCTTAAACAAGTGACGGTTAGGAGTCCCCGGCTTCCCTTGCTCGCGTCTTGCAGAGAGTCCGAGGTTCTTGAACCGCTCCCGGATGCAAACGCCCGCCCGACACAACGTGATTGAGGGCCGCAAATATGTCTTGACGCTGCCCTTGGAGAAATACAAGATTTCACATATGCGCTCCATCATAGATTGTACGGTCTTGCGAACAGAGTCCCCGAAATCATGCAGCTTCGATAGGTAGAGGATCTCTATGAACACCTTCATTTCCAAGCCGGAGCTCCCCTGTCTCTACCTTTTCCCCGAATATTTGTTTCAACTTGTTGCAATCTTTGGTTGGATGATGGACGAACCCGTGATAGCAACAAAGATCTCGGGATCTTCCATCTCTTCCTCGGTCGGAGGACGCCCGATAGGGGGAGCTTTACGGCATCATCTTGGATCCACGCTTCCAAGAGCTCTATCACTTCATTCATGGGAAAAGGAAAACCCGTGTCTTTGTCGTTTTGTGCAGGAGTTTTGTCTGTTCCTTTTCGAGACGAAGTCTTGTGTGCTGAGGATGTTCGCTTGGTTTGTTGTTCCGTTATCGAAGCTTTCCTCTTTTCTCCTCCGCTACCACACTCACGTAAGGGCCAGTGTTGTATTGTTTGTTTGTGAGACGCCCGCTTCCTCGACTTTCACGCAAATCTTCACTTCGAACAACCCCGGGTTCTTTCTAGTAATGTTGGTGCAGCTTGTTGCCGAACGCTTTGTAGCTTCATGGAGTTCAGAGAACGTTTGAAATCCCGTGTTCTCTAATGGAGCGGTATATGGGTATCATCCCATTGATGCATGATTCCACCAATTGCCGTTCGGTGACATTCGGTCGTGACAATCCAAAGGCTTGGGTTTCAATCTTTTAACGAAGTCGTTGGGATGTTCATTATTCCGCTGAAGAATTCTTCCTGTGTCCGAAAATGTGATTTGTTCAGACATCGAAGAAATACTTTCGTAGAAAGCACCGACCATCTCGCTCCAATTGGATATGCCGTTAGGCGCAATGTTGTTGTACTGTGTATGCCCTCCCCGTGAGTGATTTTGAGAATTCTTTTAGGCGTAAAACATGATTGTATTCATGTTCCCCAAGGCTTCCAAGAATCGAGAAATGTGTTCACGAGCATTACCAAGATCATCGTCATAGAGGGAGAACTGGGGAGAGGTGTAACCTCTTGGTAGAGGAATCCGTTGCACATCTTGAGGGTACGGCGGCTGATGTTGGTGTACGTCCCCTTTTCCTCGATTTTGGAGAAGTCGCTCTAGATCTTCACGCGTGATGAAGTTGGAAGACTGGCCTCTCTCCCCTTGGCGCTCAGGAGCAACACGAGTTTCTTCATTCATGTGAGTCCGAGTGGAAACACCTGCTCCGGGTGTATTGAATGTATCTCTTGCCGACTCCGAGGGTTGCCGTGAATCTTGCGGCAATCGTTCAGTCAAAGTTTTAAGGAAAGTGAGTACCTCTTTCTGAGTTGCGGCCATATCTGTTTGAGTTTTAGCAAGAATTTCCTGTTTCTCCATCAAGTCTCAGCAATGGTACTAGACGGTGGTCTTCCTCTTGTGTCTCCTGGCTCCTCGTCCCGACGGAGGAGTGAAAGTTGTTGCCGGTAACCACCGGAGGCGTTACGCTCGAAGAGATGCCAGGATTTTGCGCCGCCTCCGGCTCGTGATGGGAGGAGTTATTCCTACTGGGATATCCGCCGCTACACCGGTGTTGGTGGTAGAAGTGACGGCTCCACGAGATGTGTTGACCACTGTGAGCTCCACCGACAGTACTTCAACACCAGGATTGTTATCCACAACGGCTCCATCAGAATTGATTGCTGATCCAGACCTGAGTTCCACCATCTTGAAATGAATTGATTGAATCGAATTGGTTCTAAGATCTACCCTTTTTGAAATTGATGAAATTGAATTGATTTCAAAGAAATTGATTTTACAACCGAGAGATTAATCTCCCACCGTGGTCGCCAATTGTTGATGGGTGAAAATTACTCTGCCGAATTTGGTAATTTGGGGTGTGATGAGGAATGAATTTAAACCTACAACAAATGCATTTGCGGTGAGTGCTTGTAGATTCGAGAGATCAACGTGCAAGTCCGGCCTAAACCAAGAAATGGCCGTTTTCCAGACTTGTTTTGGTCACAAAGTGAAGGAGATGGGGTTGATCTTAGGGAGGGAAGCGAAGAAGGTGTTGAGATTGTGAAGATGTTGGCTTGCTTATGACTTGTGACAGAAAATGGCAAAAAGAATATGTTAATGTAAGGAGGCTCTAGATGTCGATTTTGTTCGTCTTGTTTTCCTTGTTGTTTGAAAATAGGGCGGAGAACCTATTTTATACAAGTCATTGAGCCTCATTCACGTTTCGTGGGAAGTGGAGGTAGTGGAATGATGGAGTAGTGGAGTTGTGTGTCGGTAACATACGACCAGCCTTGCCCACTTCTCCAGTTCATCTCTAACCGTCCATGACTCCTAACACATTCTTGTGATGGGCGTTGCACGCACGCACGCACGTAAACCGCCGCACCAATACCCCAAGTAAGTATCCCCAGTTTGTGACATGATTGATGTCTGAATGTGGATCGTGGGTCCACGAAAGATAGCATGTAATGTTGAATTGAATAAATCAAGTTATTCGTAAAGTCGATACTTGTGAGTATCGTGTGTATTTTATGCAGTATCGATTACGGTGTGGTAAAGTGATGGGTAATGACTCGCTCACTAACCAAGTAACTCCCGACTGTGGTTGTATAACCAAGTGGTGAGGTCGGACGGATGAGATGATGTTTGAGACACTCATCTGCGATCGTTGATGAAATTAGGGTTTTTAAAAAGAGGTGCGCAAGCATCACTCTTCGGCCTTGGTCGAAACCAAGCATGGGAAGGATTTTGAGAAGACCGACCATACATGCGTGTTGACGGCATGATGGTGTAGGCGCCCATGTCTCACCGTTCCCTCATGAAATGCGATCCGGGGCCACTCAATTTGACCGGTCAAAGAGGAGTGGTCGAGATCGGTTGCGGCAGTAAATCCCTTTGCCGCAAAGGAGTTGGAAAACCGCATGATTTCCCTATTTTGGGCACGCTGCGTTCCAAGACGACCAACATTGGTTGGTTTTGGTCGATCACACTACCGTGTAGGTGGTAGGTTGAGTGTTCACACCTATACCGATTATCCCATGAAAACGTGATCTAAGCCATTCAAATCATCCAAGTGAAGTTGAGCGGTCGAGATCGTTTAGGATTTGGGAGATGTAACCACGAGTTTGGTCGTGCGTTTTGGGTTGGCCGGAATGATGTGCCTTGGCCGACCGCAAGAGGAGGTAGATGGGCCCACGGTGGTCATGCCGGGTATGACCGGCCTTAGTTAATCCAATCTGCGGACCCTCCATTCGCAGCCGAGAAGATGGACGCGCGTGATGACTTGAAACCCTAATTTTGGCTTTCAAAGCCGCGCGCCATGCTCTTTTGGGGGGACGGTTTTGTTGTAACCAGCCACGGTTGGCTTTGACCGATTGGCCCAGTGTGTAGGCGGTCACATGGTGATTGTGTCGACATGCCCGGGCCCTTTGAGTCTACATCTACACCCTCCATCTATACCTGCGAAGATGGATGGTTGAGACCGTTTTGCGGCACATGTAATATGCCGCAAACCCTAATTTAGGTTTTCCGTCCATAATGCTTGGTATGGACGGTTTCTTGGCAAGCAAAGGCCAATGGTCGACCATGTGGTTCGGCCGTGTGTATTCCATACCCGCTTGGGGGTGATGGAATTGATCTCGTGGTCATCCAATCATGCTTGTGGAGTTGGATGACACGCGATCGATCGTATTTGGCAAGCTAAGGCCGTGTGTATTCCATACCCGCTTGGGGTGATGGAATTGATCTGTGGCCATCCAATCATGCTTGCGGAGTTGGATCGCGATCGATCGTATTTGGCAGTGCTAAGGCCGTGTGTATTCCATACCGCTGGGGGTGATGGAATTGATCTCGTGGTCATCCAATCATGCTTGTGGAGTTGGATGATCGCGATCAGATCATATCCGAGACCGATACGGTCAAGTCCGGATGCTCAATCGGGCTAGTATAACACACCGAGAGGGGCTCAATCGGGCTAGTATAACACACCGAGAGGGCTCGGGCTAGTATAACACACCGAGAATCGGCTGACGGGTATTTTCGTACATGGATTCATTATAGTGCTTGAGGTTCGTGTTACTCTGTAAGAGTAACACTCGGTCGTCATGCCACACCGATAATGAGTACAGGAAATACAAGGCCGATATGAAATTCACAGAAGGGATTGTTGCTTTGCATGCTCCAAACTGAGGAATTTCATGTATTCACTGTAATGGGATTGTTGCTACATGCTCCATTCTTGGTGAATTAAGTGAGGAGTATCCGTCACTTATAAACGGCTTTATCTTTTACAAGATGTCAGACATGATTTTTTGGTTACTTACAAATTTTTTATCAAATTTAATCTTTAAAATGAAAATCCACCATCAACAACAGGATATTTCATTTGTGACAATATGACATGCCTAAATGTTCTTGCGAATATAAAGCCCCATGACATTGCCGTCTTGTGACACTTATCAGCTCCCTAATGGAGGGTGCCGCCCTTATCATCTCCCTGGTTGCCCCTTCAAGGAGGCGTACATCGGCCATACAAGACTAGCTCCTCCCATCCGGTCTTAACAACAACCAGTTGTTTTCGAAGCCTCTTATCCCTTATACCTATAGGGCTTATGGTTACGAGACTGCACCCTAAGTGGAGTTTTCTTCGGGCCGAGTGCAACATATACCAAGACTTGCCAAGAATGGCCGAGACACTTCAAATGCCCCAGGCACTCTTGGCTCAACCGTGTACCCCGGCGCCTTGAGCATACACTGACTCCTTGGAAGAGACCCTCGGGCGTCCAACCAGGGTATAACCTTATATATATAGTCGGAAATCCAAGGTATCTCTCCCGGATAGGCTTTCATGGGACCCAAATCTCCATGACTCAGGTTCCAGGAGCGGTGTAACCTTTTCCCTGAGTCATGTCAAGAGATACCCCCTTATATGACGCACTTTCATTTGCCTCTTGCGAAATATCATTCGCGAACTAGGGTGTACGCCATAAAGGTTCGTCCCATTCACTCACTCATTCATTTCTGTCAATTCATTCAATCATTCATATTTGTCAATTCATTTGCGAGATGTTCGCACATGTTTTCTTAATTTCGCAATATTTCTGTCACAGGAAAATTTTATATCATTTCATTCATCTAACATTTCAGAATTTATTCTTTCTTTTCCATCTTCTATGGGTAATATTTCTTGAGATATAATCTATTCCATGGTCTACCCAATCTCTGGCCCACATCGTTGCCTTCTGGATCCATTAATCTATTTGCCCCTGTTCCAACTATCTCTTTGATGATATAAGGTCCATCCCATTTTTTCACTAACTTGCCACCACTTTCTCGCTGATATATTGGTGTTTCTCGCAACACCATATCACCTGGTTGAAACTCATGTGTTTTGACACGTTTGTTATATTCTCTAGCCAACCTTCGCTGATAATTCTCCATATGTTGTAGTGCTCTTTCTCTATTTTCTTCTAACTCATCTAATTTCACTAAAATGTTACCCGCACTAAGATTTTTCTCCCAAGCTTCTCTCTTTGTTGTTGGAATAATAACCTCTGTCGGAAGTACAACTTCAACACCATAGGTTAGACAAAACGGTGACATCCCCGTAGCTTCTCGCCTTGTAGTATTATAAGCCCATACCGCATTATGCACTTGCTCACACCATGCCTTATTATGCCCTTCTAGTTTTTTCTTCAATATATCAGCGATTGTTTTATTTGCTGCTTCGCCTCGTCCGTTGGCTGCGGGTATAAAGGAGTTGATTTCCCACATTTTATTTGAAATGCATTAAGCAATAATTCTATATTTTGTCCTCAAACTGTTTCCCATTGTCGATACCAACCGTCTTTGGAATTCCAAATCTGCATATTATGTTTTCGAATATGAAAGTAAAAATATCTTTGTCGCGAATGTGTTGTACCGCTTTTACTTCTACCCACTTTGTGAAATAATCATTGCGACAATCAAATATCTCCTTTGCCCCGTCCCCGGTAAAAATGGTCCTACAATGTCTAATCCCCACTTTCCAAAAGGCCATACACTTGTTGAAGAGGTTAATGGCGCACCTGGTGCATGTATTTTCTTTCCGTGTCTTTGACAATCTTCGCAACGTCTTGATATTTGTTTCGCATCTTCATGCATATATGGCCAATAATAGCCTTGTATTTTCGCCTTATGTGCTAAAGATCTTCCGCCACTATGATTGCCAGCATCCCCACTGTGTAGCATTTTTAACACTGCTTCTCCTTCCTTTCGTGTTAAACATCTGAGCGAGGGTCCATTAAAGGATCTTCGGTACAATACTCAGTCTCTTAATTCATAATTTGTTGCACGGATTTTTAATTTATGCATTTCTAATCTATTTCTTGGTGTTTCTCCTTTCATTAAATAAGCATGAAGTTCTGTCCTCCAATCCTCGAAATGGGATCTTTGTGCTTCATCTTCTATGAGCATTATTTCTGCTTCTTCCTCTTCCTCTTTGTTGATTGATGGTGATTGAAGTGTCTGTATTTTTATGCATCTCGCAGATGGATTTGTCATCATACTTGATATAAAAGCAAAAGCATCCGCGAGTCTATTGTCTTTTCTTGATATGTGTCTCCACTTTATTTTTGGTATCATCGCTGACAATTCGTCAACAAGCTTTTTGTACTTTTTCAAGGATGCTTCATTTGTAGTATATTCTTCTTTTTTATCCGCGAATAGCTAACTTAGAATCACTTTGGTAATTCTTACATTCTCCAACTTCATTTCTATTGCAAATCGCAAAGCATGTATTATAGCTTCATACTATGTTTCATTGTTAGTAGATGCAAACTCCAATCTGAAAGAGAAAGCCATTTTATTGCATTCTGGCGAAATTATAATGATCCCAATTCTGTTATCTTCTCCTTTTGATGATCCATCTACCAATATTTCCCATCTATTTGGCTCGTTAATAAATCCCTTGGATTTCCATGTTCTTCTTCTATATCCATCATTTCTTCTTTGCCTCATCTTCTTCTAATGGAAATTTCGCTAAAAATCTGCTACAACTTGCGATTTTGGTGAGGATAACACTTCATATTTGAGTTTACAATGACTTACCTGAGCATTCCACCTTTCAACCCTTCCTGATCTTTTTGAATTTTTCATCACTGACTCAATTGGTACTTTCATCATTACCTTTACCGTGTGCGCTTCAAAATAGATGCGAAGTTTAAACGTTGCGTAAACTAATGCCAAAATTAGTTTTTCAATTTTTGAATAATTTTTCTCTGCAGCATTGAATGTTTTTCTGATGTAATAGATTGGTTTTTCCACCCCTGCGTCCATTCGCAATAATACCGCGCTTAGTGCATGCGAGGTTGTCGCGAGGTAAACTAATAATTCCTCCCCGTCTTCTGCTTTTTGTAATATTGATATATCCATTAGATTATTCCTTGCAATGCCTTTTCACACTCATCCGTCCACCTAAATTTCGTTCCCTTTTTAAGTATGTTGAAAAAATGTTTGCACTTATCAGATGATCTCGAGATGAATCTTCCTAGCGAAGCTAATAATCCATTTAACTTTTGCACATCTTTCATCGTTATTCTGGCGTTGGCATGTCTCGAATTGCTTGTACCTTCTCCGGATCAACTTGTATTCCTTCTTTTGATACAATATATCCTAAAAATTTTCCAGATTCCACTCCAAAGGTACATTTTTCTGGATTTACTTTGATGTTGAAATGTCTAATTTGTTCGAAAATTTCTTTCAAATTTCGCACATGATATTTTGCTTCTTTGCTTTTTATTAACATGTCATCCACATATACCTCTAATGTTTTATGTATCCATTGTTCGAATACTTTCTCCGCCATCCTTTGATACGTCGCACCGGCATTTCGCAGTCCGAATGGCATTTTTGTGTAACAGTATAATCCTCTTGGGGCGAAAAAGGCAGTATGTTCTTGGTCTTCTTCGGTGAGAGGGATTTGATTGTATCCCTTATATTCATCCAGGGAAGATATCCTTTCATTTCCTACTCGCCGATTCGACCATCTCGTGGAATATATGGTAAGGGAAAACTATCTTTTGGACAAGCTTTGTTTAAATCGGTGAAATCTATGCAAATTCTTATTCCTTTTTTTTCTTCTTTGGAACTACGAACATATTCGCTATCCATTCGGGGTATTTTGCTTGCCTAATAATGCCAAAGATCAAGCATCTTCTCGCAACTCTTCTTCTATTTGAGGATGATAAGCATGTTGCGATCTTTCTAATTCTTTGTTTGAATGGTCCGACATTTTTATCAATCTCTAATTTATGACACGCCACGAGATGGATCTATTCCGGCATCTCATCCATATCCCATGCGAAGATATCTTTATAATCTCGCAACAAATCAACGGTCTTTCTTTCTTCATCTGCCTCCATTTTAGTTCCAATTTTTAACATCTTGGGTTCTTCTTCAGTTCCAATATTCACTTCCTTTGTTGGTTCTGCCGCAATGTAGCTAGCCTTCGTTTCTCCCATGGGTGTTGGTCCTCTTATTTCCTTTGAGAGATCACTCTCTTCACCACATATTCCTTTTCCTTCTTCCGCTCTTATCATATATGTTCTAAATTCTTCTTCCTTTTTTGCTGCTTTTGCCATCTTCTTGCGATCTTTTCGCCTCTTCACTCGTTCTTCATAATGTTTTACTTCGATTTGATGATACATTCTTCCTTCATCGGTATCTCCTCTGATTTCGCCAATTCCACTCGGCATAGGGAATCTGATACATTGATGAAATGTTGATGCTACAGCTTTTATTGCGTGTATCCATGGTCTTCCCAACAACATGTTATATGGTGATTCCATATCTACTACACATAACGTCACATTTGTTTCAATTTCTCCCAACAAAATTCATATTTTTATTTCCCCTTTAAGTTTTGTTACTGATTTGCCGAAACCATAGACATGACATGTTGCGGAAGTCATTTCTTCATCTTTGTACCCCAATTTTTTATATGCATGATAAAACATTATATTCACTGAACTCCCCGTATCCACTAAAGTTCTACTTATTGCCCATTCTTCTATTGTTTTTGTTAATTTTCCTTCTTCTTTGCTGACACTTATCGTAATCACTAGTGGAGATGTGTGATTTAAATTCTCTCCTGACATCTCTGTTGCTGTAAATATAATTTCTGCTTTTTCCCATTCTTTCAAGGGTAACACCTTCTCTGTTTGTTATAATTTTCTTTCCTTCAAAATCTCTTTTATGTATCCTCCTTTGATACTTTCATGAAATTTATTAACCATTGATTTTGAAATCATATTACATTCCAATTCTTCATTACTCTCTCTGATTCTAATTTTCTTCAATTTATCCATCATACTCTTGATTTTTACCGTTTTAGTGACAATATCCAATCTCTTATCTTCAATCAGTCCCTGTTTCTAGCGCCATTATGTAGTTGCAGGAAATCCTACACTACACCCCTCACTAGAATATACACAATTAAGTCATTTTAAGATCAATGATTATGATTTCTATTGATTGAATACTTGAATCTTTACAATATGAAATAGAAATGAGTTAAAGAATTACAATCACTCTAAAACTTTCTCTCTCCTCAAAACTTGCTTAACAATTCAAAAAGAACTCTCCCCTACAACAGATTTATTCAACCCTTTATATAGGGTAGTACACAGTGGATGACAACTAAGTTGTCCTTTATTTTCGGGAATGTCTTGCGAAATATCGCAAGTGTACATGTATCAATTCTCGCGACACTCTTAAATTTCGCCATATTTTCATATCTTCCTCGTGTTCTGGCTGTCGTCATTCATTGCGTCATTTATTTTACTTCCCTGCGACTCCCTCGCAATGTCGTTATTTATTATTCTCGCGAAGTATTGATGTTGCGATATTCTGATCCTATATCTTGCCTCTTCTCATGTCTTCTCTGCGAAGGAGAGAATGTCATGAGAACCAATATTTTGAGATGCCGCAATCGTTGATTTTCCATCAATTTTCTGCCGACAAGATTACGTAAATTCAGGAATAACTGTTTACACGTGTCTAAAATTTCCCTTTTTACCGGCACATTTAATGTTATCCGGTTACTCTTTTCTCGTCTATTTAAAGGAGGATTCCTTGTGAAAGCATTTCTTTTCTTTTACTTCGTCTTCTTCATCGTCTGCAACTTTTTTTCGTGCTTTTCTTCATCATCTTCTTCATCGTTTTCCTGCCACTATTCTTCTGCTAGTGTTTCTATGGCATCAAGGTTCGTTAATTTTGCTGAATTTGATCATTTTGTGATTGATCTCTCTTATTGAAGTTGTTTTATCTTGATACTGTTCTTCTTTTAATGACTCCTCTGCCATTTTTATTTTAGCAAGAACAAACCTACCACCAAGTTCACCATTGTGAATCCTAATGTCTCCATGAGCTCGAAATCGAAATCCACTGCTTCTAAAAGAAATCCTGCGAGTAACAAGGTATTTAAGAAACACTTATCTTTTAATAACAATATTGTTGCCTCTGTTTCTTATTTAGCTTGTTATTCGCAGGATGACAAAAGTGCTGATAAGTCCCCCAAGAAGCCTCGCCATTCTAAACCCGTTGCGCCTTCTGTCACTTTTCCTACATTCAAACTTACAACTCCTACTGCGATATCTTCGCAAGAAATCCCTACTGTTTCTTCCAAAGATAACATTTCTATGCCTGAATTTCTCATGGATCAACTCCCTCATAACAGTCCCATTGCGAATGAGCCTATTTCTTCTTCCATTGTTAATGCTTCTACCATTCCTCCAGTCATTAACCTTCACGAGATTTCTTCTTCTCGTGATATTCCTTTAACAAAAGATGATTCATCTCTTCCTTCTTCTACCACTATTACTTCCTTTTCTGAGCAAATCCCTCTTACTAAGGAAAATTTAGAAGGAATTGATGTGGCCTTCAAAGTCCTATCAGATATAGTGAACGATGCTAAGAAGACTTCTGTCGATCCTATCAAGTCTGATATTTGCGAGATTTTGAGCAAACACCTTGGTCCTGATAGAGTTTCGCAAACATCCTTGGAACAAGAAATTAACACTTTGAAGAATGATCTCCAATCTATGACTGCAAAATGTAATACTCTCCATCTTGAGAATCAAAAACTTCAAAATGTTTCACTTTGGATCGTGATAACCTTCGCAAGAAGAATGAAGAACGAAAGGTATACTCTTGCCTCTGTCATTTTTTTTTTTTTTTTTTTTTTTTTTTTTTTTTTTAAGACTCAAGTCCTTGTTCGCCCTTCAAGCTTTAAACCAGAAACGAAAAATTGAGATATATCAATTGGAATCTACTGCTGAAGAAGTTCGAGTTGATAGAGATGCTTGGATGGAGCAATATAACCAATTAGATAATCTTCATACATATTCTATTGATCATATAGATAATCTTTCTAAAGAAAATGTTGATTTAGCTCAGAAACAAGACTCATTAAGTAACGACTTATCTCGACTCTCTTATTCTTTGACTAAAGATAATTTGGAGTTGGAAACTTTATCAGATGAGAATGGAACTCTTTCTCAAGAGAAGCGAACTCTAGTAAACAAGGTGGCGATTTACTCGCAACAATATGATGTTTGTCAAAAATTATGTAAAGAGCAAGAACAATCTCTTTGCTCGCTGAGAAATCAACTTGAAGAAGTTATCGCGAGAAGGATAAACTGATCGGTAGAATAACCTTAAGTGTAAAAGCAAACCAATTCAAGGATCAATGTTCCAAACTAGAAAAGTCCAACTCTTCCCTTACAAAAGAAAATGCTTTACTTATTTCCAACGAAAAAAGTTGGCGATCACGTCTGAAAGGTTTAATTGGAGATAACTTTGACAATGCCATGGATCATTTGGAGAATAGTTGTTCAGCTATAATCCAACATCTTACCTCGCAGAAGGAAGGTAGTCATAGAAGTTGACTGCCTCATCTATTCTTTCTTTATCAAGCCTTCATATTTTTTGTTTGTATAATTCTTTTATTTTTGTTTTGCAGAGTCTGAGAAAAAACTTCACTCCTCCATTACTGCTTTGAAATCTGATTACTCAAAAATCCGCAAGGAGAATGGAATACTCTTTCGCTTCTCTTGCACGTTCGTGATAGGCAGTAAAGAAAACTCGACTATATGCGTGACTGTAAAGATATAGAGAGTAAAAATCAGCAGAAAGCACTTCTTCGTCAATTTCATCTTAGAGAAGAAGTTCTTGTGAATAATGTTTTACTATCTAAATCTCTTGATCATGTGTCTGTTGAACCTCTGGAAGTAAGTGATGATGAAGTTCCTAATTCTCCTGATAGCGATTTTGATTATAATACTGGCGAAGAACTCGAGAATGAAGAAACTGTCTCTCCTAATGAAACTGTCAATGATGAAGTGAATGAAATGTCAATGAAGAAGGATCTCATTGGAAATATATTAGCTAGCGAAAACATAGATAAAGTCATTTGAACAAAACCCAACATCCCCTTCTAGTGAAAAAGCTACTATTTGAGAAATGATTTTCTCTTGTAATCTTTCTTCTCGTACTTTTGCTCCTTTATGTACTTCTATCATCTTTTTTGATGTATGTACTCGTTTGCGTTACTCTTTTTTCTTTTAACAAGTATAATTTTTGGTATTTAATAATTTTTGGTGCTTCTTCTTTCTTTCTCCCTTATGTTGAAATTCACTGTTGCGACAAAATCGCAGGACGTCTTTACATTTTCATGTATTGACCCATTGATCTTGCCTTATCATTGTTTTTGTGTGGTCTTATTTTGCCTTCCTAGTTAAAGGTCTTATTTTGCCAGCCCTCATTTTGCATCAATATGACAGGTCTAAACATTCTTGCGAACATAAAATCCAGTGATATTGACGTCTTGCGACAAGATCGCAGGACGCCCTTACACTTTCATGTAATGACCCATTGATCTTGTCTTATCATTTCTTTAGTATTTTTGCCTCTACAGGATATTTCATTTGCGACAATATGACAGGCCTAAATGTTCTTGTGAATATAAAGCCCCATGACATTTCCGTCTTGTGACACTTATCAGCTCCCTAATGGAGGGTGCCGCCCTTATCATCTCCCCGGTTGCCCCTTCAAGGAGGCGTACATCGCCATACAAGACTAGATCCTCCCATCCGGTCTTAACAATAACCAGTTGTTTTCGAAGCCTCTTATCCCTTATACCTATAGGGCTTATGGTTACGAGACTGCACCCTAAGTGGAGTTTTCTTCGGGCCGAGTGCAACATATACCAAGACTTTCCAAGAATGGCCGAGACACTTCAAATGCCCCAGGCACTCTTGGCTCAACCGTGTACCCCGGCGCCTTGAGCATACACTGACTCCTTGGAAGAGACCCTCGGGCGTCCAACCAGGGTATAACCTTATATATATAGTCGGAAATCCAAGGTATCTCTCCCGGATAGGCTTTCATGGGCCCCAAATATCCATGACTCAGGTTGCAGGAGCGGTGTAACCTTTTCCCTGAGTCATGTCAAGAGATACCCCCTTATATGACGCACTTTCATTTGCCTCTTGCGAAATATCATTCGCGAACTATGGTGTACGCCATAAAGGTTCGTCCCATTCACTCACTCATTCATTTCTGTCAATTCGTTCAATCATTCATATTTGTCAATTCATTTGCGAGATGTTCGCACATGTTTTCTTAATTTCGCAATATTTCTGTCACAGGAAAATTTTATATCATTTCATTCATCTAACATTTCAGAATTTATTCTTTCTTTTCCATCTTCTATGGGTAATATTTCTTGAGATATAATCTATTCCATGGTCTACCCAATCTCTGGCCCACATCGTTGCCTTCTGGATCCATTAATCTATATGCCCCTGTTCCAACTATCTCTTTGATGATATAAGGTCCATCCCATTTTTTCACTAACTTGCCACCACTTTCTCGCTGATATATTGGTGTTTCTCGCAACACCATATCACCTGGTTGAAACTCATGTGTTTTGACACGTTTGTTATATTCTCTCGGCCAACCTTCGCCGATAATTCTCCATATCTTTGTAGTGCTCTTTCTCTATTTTCTTCTAACTCATCTAATTTCACTAAAATGTTACCCGCACTAAGATTTTTCTCCCAAGCTTCTCTCTTTGTTGTTGGAATAATAACCTCTCGTCCGGAAGTACTGACTTCAACACCATAGGTTAGACAAAACGGTGACATCCCCGTAGCTTCTCGCCTTGTTGTATTATAAGCCCATACCGCATTATGCACTTGCTCACACCATGCCTTATTATGCCCTTCTAGTTTTTTCTTCAATATATCAGCGATTGTTTTATTTGTTGCTTATGCCTGTCCGTTGGCCTGCGGGTATAAAGGAGTTGATTTCCCACATTTTATTTGAAATGCATTAAGCAGTAATTATATATTTTGTCCCTCAAACTATTTCCCATTGTCAGATACCAACTGTGCTGGAATTCCAAATCTGCAAATTATCTTTTCGAATATGAAAGTAAAAATATCTTTGTCGCGAATGTGTTGTACCGCTTTTACTTCTACCCACTTTGTGAAATAATCTGTTGCGACAATTAAATATCTCCTTTGCCCTGTCTCTGGTAAAAATGGTCCTACAATGTCAAATCCCCACTTTCCAAAAGGCCATACACTTGTTGAAGGGGTTAACGGCGCACCTGGTGCATGTATTTTCTTTCCGTGTCTTTGACAATCTTCGCAACGTCTTGATATTTGTTTCGCATCTTCATGCATATATGGCCAATAATAGCCTTGTATTTTCGCCTTATGTGCTAAAGATCTTCCACCACTATGATTGCCAGCATCCCCACTATGTAGCATTTTTAACACTGCTTCTCCTTCCTTTCGTGTTAAACATATGAGCGAGGGTCCATTAAAGGATCTTCGGTACAATACTCCGTCTCTTAATTCATAATTTGTTGCACGGCTTTTTAATTTATGCATTTCTAATCTATTTCTTGGTGTTTCTACTTTCATTAAATAAGCATGAAGTTCTGTCCTCCAATCCTCGCAATGGGATCTTTGTGCTTCATCTTCTATGAGCATTATTTCTGCTTCTTCCTCTTCCTCTTTGTTGATTGATGGTGATTGAAGTGTCTGTATTTTTATGCATCTCGCAGATGGATCTGTCATCATACTTGATATAAAAGCAAAAGCATCCGCGAGTGTATTGTCTTTTCTTGATATGTGTCTCCACTTTATTTTTGGTATCATCGCTGACAATTCGTCAACAAGCTTTTTGTACTTTTTCAAGGATGCTTCATTTGTAGTATATTCTTCTTTTATCTAGCGAATAGCTAACTTAGAATCACTGGTAATTCTTACATTCTCCAACTTCATTTCTATTGCAAATCGCAAAGCATGTATTATAGCTTCATACTCTGTTTCATTGTTAGTAGATGCAAACTCCAATCTGAAAGAGAAATCCATTTTATTGCCTTCTGGCGAAATTATAATGATCCCAATTCCGTTACCTTCTCCATTTGATGATCCATCTACCAATATTTCCCATCTATTTGGCTTTGTTAATAAATCCCTTGGATTTCCATGTTCTTCTTCTATATCCATCATTTCTTCTACTGCCTCATCTTCTTCTAATGGAAATTCTGCTAAAAAATCTGCTACAACTTGCGATTTTGGTGAGGATAACACTTCATATTTGAGTTTACAATGACTTACCTGAGCATTCCACCTTTCAACCCTTCCTGATCTTTTTGAATTTTTCATCACTGACTCAATTGGTACTTTCGTCATTACCTTTACCGTGTGCGCTTCAAAATAGATGCGAAGTTTAAACGTTGCGTAAACTAATGCCAAAATTAGTTTTTCAATTTTTGAATAATTTTTCTCTGCAACATTGAATGTTTTGCTGATGTAATAGATTAGTTTTTCCACCCCTGCGTCCATTCGCAATAATACCGCGCTTAGTGCATGCGAGGTTGTCGCGAGGTAAATTAATAATTCCTCCCCGTCTTCTGCTTTTTGTAATATTGATATATCCATTAGATGTTCTTTTATTCCTTGCAATGCCTTTTCACACTCATCCTTCCACCTAAATTTCGTTCCCTTTTTAAGTATGTTGAAAAAATGTTTGCACTTATCAGATGATCTCGAGATGAATCTTCCTAGCGAAGCTAATAATCCATTTAACTTTTGCACATCTTTCACCGTTCTTTGGCGTTGGCATGTCTCGAATTGCTTGTACCTTCTCCGGATCAACTTGTATTCCTTCTTTTGATACAATATATCCTAAAAATTTTCCAGATGCCACTCCAAAGGTACATTTTTCTGGATTTACTTTGATGTTGAAATGTCTAATTTGTTCGAAAATTTCTTTCAAATTTCGCACATGATATTTTGCTTCTTTGGTTTTTATTAACATGTCATCCACATATACCTCTAATGTTTTATGTATCCATTGTTCGAATACTTTCTCCGCCATCCTTTGATACGCCGCACCGGCATTTCGCGATCCGAATGGCATTTTTGTGTAACAATATAATCCTCTTGGGGCGAAAAAGGCAAGTATGTTCTTGGTCTTCTTCGGCGAGAGGGATTTGATTGTATCCCTTATATTCATCCAGGGAAGATATCCTTTCATTTCCTACTGCTGATTCGACCATCTGTGGAATATCTGGTAAGGGAAAACTATCTTTTGGACAAGCTTTGTTTAAATCAGTGAAATCTATGCAAATTCTTATTCCTTTTTTCTTCTTCGGAACTACGACCATATTCGCTATCCATTCGGGGTATTTTGCTTGCCTAATAATGCCAACATCAAGCATCTTCTGCAACTCTTCTTCTATTTGAGGATGATAAGTGTTGCGATCTTTCTAATTCTTTGTTTGAATGGTCGACATTTTTATCAATCTCTAATTTATGACACGCTACTCTGATGGATCTATTCCAAGCATCTCATCCATATCCCATGCGAAGATATCTTTATAATCTCGCAACAAATCAACGGTCTTTCTTTCTTCATCTGCCTCCATTTTAGTTCCAATTTTTAACATCTTGGGTTCTTCTTCAGTTCCAATATTCACTTCCTTTGTTGGTTCTGCCGCAATGTAGCTAGCCTTCGTTTCTCCCATGGGTGTTGGTCCTCTTATTTCCTTTGAGAGATCACTCTCTTCACCACATATTCCTTTTCCTTCTTCCGCTCTTATCATATATGTTCTAAATTCTTCTTCCTTTTTTGCTGCTTTTGCCATCTTCTTGCGATCTTTTCGCCTCTTCACTCGTTCTTCATAATGTTTTACTTTGATTTGATGATACATTCTTCCTTCATCGGTATCTCCTCTGATTTCGCCAATTCCACTCGGCATAGGGAATCTGATATATTGATGAAATGTTGATGCTACAGCTTTTATTGCGTGTATCCATGGTCTTCCCAACAACATGTTATATGGTGATTCCATATCTACTACACATAACGTCACATTTGTTTCAATTTCTCCCAACAAAATTCGTATTTTTATTTCCCCTTTAAGTTTTGTTACCGATTTTGCCGAAACCATAGACATGACATGTTGCGGAAGTCATTTCTTCATCTTTGTACCCCAATTTTTTATATGCATGATAAAACATTATATTCACTGAACTCCCCGTATCCACTAAAGTTCTACTTATTGCCCATTCTTCTATTGTTTTTGTTAATTTTCCTTCTTCTTTGCTGGCACTTATCGTAATCACTAGTGGAGATGTGTGATTTAAATTCTCTCCTGACATCTCTGTTGTTGTAAATATAATTCTCTGTTTTTCCCATTCTTTCAAGGGTAACACCTTCTCTGCTGTTATAATTTTCTTTCCTTCAAAATCTCTTTTATGTATCCTCCCTTTGATACTTTCATGAAATTTATTAACCATTGATTTTGAAATCATATTACATTCCAATTCTTCATTACTCTCTCTGATTCTAATTTTCTTCAATTTATCCATCATACTCTTGATTTTTACCGTTTTAGTGACAATATCCAATCTCTTATCTTCAATCAGTCCCTGTTTCTAGCGCCATTATGTAGTTGCAGGAAATCCTACACTACACCCCTCACTAGAATATACACAATTAAGTCATTTTAAGATCAATGATTATGATTTCTATTGATTGAATACTTGAATCTTTACAATATGAAATAGAAATGAGTTAAAGAATTACAATCACTCTAAAACTTTCTCTCTCCTCAAAACTTGCTTAACAATTCAAAAAGAACTCTCCCCTACAATAGATTTATTCAACCCTTTATATAGGGTAGTACACAGTGGATGACAACTAAGTTGTCCTTTATTTTCGGGAATGTCTTGCGAAATATCGCAAGTGTACATGTATCAATTCTCGCGACACTCTTAAATTTCGCCATATTTTCATATCTTCCTCGTGTTCTGGCTGTCGTCATTCATTGCGTCATTTATTTTACTTCCCTGCGACTCCCTCGCAATGTCGTTATTTATTATTCTCGCGAAGTATTGATGTTGCGATATTCTGATCCTACATTTACATAGAGAGTCTGACCGAAATAACTGAAATTGGAAGTACTGGAGAACACAATCGGGTTTCTTAGTTGTTAGAGCGTTAAAGTTGGATTTAACCATGCCAGAGGGCGAATTAGGTGCTGAAAATATATTTGGTAGTAGAATTGTGATCACCCATAGTGGAGACTACCCATTTTTACATCAAGCGAGGAACCGACCTTCATTTTTTGTGACTATCTAAAAAGTCATGTTAGAGTGTGTGTCACCGTACGTCAATTTCGTGTAGGAATGGTGAGCTACCCAACTTCGCACCACTTTCAGCACTATTTTTGATCTCTTGAGTGCTAATTTTGTCAATCATGAGGGTGACGTCTAAAGATGAAAACTCCTTCTTGTAGTTTGATTAGCAGTTAACACCACATTCTCTCCTCTCGACAACACAACAGATCCATAGAAACACATCATCATCAACGATTAGAGCAGAGCAACGTTGGAATATTTGAAGAAAAGTTAAAATAGTCCAAGGTTTGCAACAAAAAGAAAAAGTCTTATTCAAGTGAAGATACAGTACAAAAAGCAGAATTTTATACACTAGTGAAGACTTATTTGACAAGAGCAAAGAAAAGAAAATAAGATGAGAATTAGTGAAGTCACTACAAGAAAATTGGGCTTTACCGACTAGCCGGATTCAGCTGGTACAGGGCCGGTTTGGGTGGTTGGAGCTATGTAGCAACTGACATGGCAACGGATAGGCTCAGTTGTTGGAGTCTGCTTTGCTAAAGATCTGTACCCACCAGAGTGTTGGAATAAATCTCTTTCAACTACAATGAAGCGACTTAATTTTTAGTGAGCCGTGCCGTTCAGTAACTACTGACTAATGTTGTTAGAGATCATAACTTTTGTTGCTGGAAAGTTTAACCGTGAAAAAGACTCGTTGCTGAAGACTTAAACATTGTTGGTAGAGTAGCCAATTATAAAACGCTACCACCCTCTAAAGGACTTTAACTTGCCGAATTTTAGTTATTGTTGGAGCTGGTGAAAAGCTGTAACCGCTATATGTCTCGACGGAAGAGAGTTTCCTCCCACTGAATTCTAGTTGCTCAAGAGTTTAAGCTTTTGTAGTGTTCGTTGGATAAGAATTCCAGCCGTTGTTTTTACAGTTGGTTCAAGGGTTCTGCCATGACATATTTGTTGGTCAAGGTTTTTATCCACCAGCTTTTGGTTGGTTGAATGATTCGTTCCGAGTTGCTGAAAAGCTCCACACATGGTTAATTCGGCTGCTTACAGGTTTGGGCCATTACAAATTCAATTGGTCAAGGTGTTATTAGTATTGCTCAAAGTCTAGTCCAGCTCCATAACTGAGTTGGTAGAGGGTAGTATCATGAAAGAATGAAGTAGATTCCACTTTGGTAAAAAAACTAACATCATTAACATCCAACATATCCCAAAATATATTAAAAACATCCTATTACAATATATACACAGAGGACATCCTGGAGGACTGGCCTAAACGATGACAGAGTAGTAGCCGAATATCCGGATCTTGCTGAG
Source organism: Papaver armeniacum (assembly GCA_023531295.1). Lineage (NCBI taxonomy): Eukaryota > Viridiplantae > Streptophyta > Magnoliopsida > Ranunculales > Papaveraceae > Papaver > Papaver armeniacum. The sequence goes on from JAJJWW010018816.1 coordinate 345,035, forward strand.
AGTCATGATCTTCGCCCTTAGCTAAGCTGTCACTGCTGCCACTGAGAGTCTGAAGAGGGATCTTCACTCTTAGCTAAGCTGTCACCGCTACAGCTGAGAGTCTGAATCTTTACTTGGCTAGGCTCCCATTAAGGAAATGATTGGATCCAAGGGTGTTATCTGCAAGCAATAACAATAAGTATCATATTGCAGCACTATAACGCGACACATCCTTGTCCAAATGAACATATCGATATTGCAGCAATTATATGATTCTACAGCAACAAAATATGATCCCAAGTTACCTGTAACAAATTTATTTCTTTAGTCCACTTCACATTATGCTAATAGGAAACCACACTTTCCAACACCACAAAGACAAGTTAATGTAAGCAAAACCCAGGGAGAACATGGATATTAGGTACTAATATGACTTTAGATAGAGTAAACGTAGTTATCAGTTCTTAACTCGGTGGCAACATTCCAAATCTCTTGTTTTTCTATTTAGAGAGATCATTACACTTAATATATCAACCACATTCGCTGTTTGAGATAACATTATCACTCCAGCAGTCTTCATTGTATTCACTCAACTGCCGCTTCTGATCCATTGACATATAAAACCCCATAATAATTAACCTACTTAAATTAAAGTGTACAAGGATAGCTCAAAACCATACCTATTCACGATATCACATTTTCAACTTTTTTTGCCAAAGATAGGTACATATTTCAAGATTATTTTCCTAAAACCAAAAGGCACTCAACTTATGTGATACCTTAGTTATTTTGTTAAAACTTACTTTATTTTGCGATCCACTACAGTGAACTACTAACTGTTTCGCAATTCATACAAGTACATCAGTAACTAAACCTACTACAATAATCATAACAACAAGGGAAAGAAAATCACTTCACAACCTCACAATATCTCTGCAGATGCGGTTATATATGAACATATAAGTTGTACAAAAACAAAGACAAACCTCAGGCTCAAATTAGTTCAGATCTAATCTTAACATACTATGGTAGCGAAAAGATATTAAAGGTCCATTTACCTTGGTTAGGTTTGTTTGTTATGGAAGTGCTAAGATACATCATTGAATCTTTTGAAGCAACAAAGAGCAAAACCTGGATACAAAAATAGCCATATTATTGGATGAAGAAACCATACTCAAAATTTTAGAAGGGAAAGCACCTAGAAGAAAAGCTTTTCAAACCCTGGAAGTTCAACCTAAGCTAATCCCAGCAAGCGGGAAGGATGCCCACAATTTCAATACAACACACTTTAGTTAAATGAAAATTTTACACCATAAGTCAAAATATAGAGAAACCAAAGAGACAAACACAAATAGCTAATGAGAATAGCAAATCGCTTATACATAAGCTTCACTGAACTAGTAGCACAGAAGAATTTTCAACTTTATTCTCTTCAATGACACTAATAGTTTGTTTTACAACAGAACAAATTAGTAAGAGAACACGCTAAACTAATCAAGGTTTGTACTAACCAATGGAAGTAGTAACAGAAAATTTCAGTGTGGACTACTCAAATCAAGAGTTGTAGTCATGAAGCAACAACTTAACAGTGGACATATTATAAACCCCAACAATCTCAGGACCTTACTCTTGTAAAACCAAAGGTACAATGAGCGAAAGACAATGAAAACAGTCCAAATACTGCTAAACTGTTTACCTTAAAAAGAATAGAAGCTCCTCTAATACTAACAATTATTACAATTCTAAAAAGTCCCATGACAACCTAGAAATACAAGAAGGTTAATACAAGTAGTCAACAGAAATCGAATCTCCGAAGCAACAACTTACACACAAATAGTCATTAATGCTAGCCGCGCACAATCATCAGACAGTAAGATTGTTTAACAAAAAGTAAATGGATATCCATTTAGCAAATCAGTGAGCAAGGAGTTACCATCAAACCCTTCCTGCATTGACTTTGAACTCTTGCAGAACCACCTCCAATCGTGGTAAGAAATAGGGTAAAGAGACTGAACAATTTTCTCCCTGTTCATTGGGATTTCTATTAGGATTCACCTAAGCAAGGAAATACCAATACTCTTTGTTTCGAATCTTACCAGAGAAATAAGTTTGGACCAAACAGGATCCTCTGAGACATCCTGATTAGTTCCAATATTTGTGCTAGTGGAAGCAAAAACCCTCAGCAACAGTTTGAGACGACTTCTATGATGCTTGGATAACGCCTCGTTTCCAAAGGGCCTTACCTCTGCATTGCAAAAAGAGTAAGCAATCAAAACAGAAGTTCCTTATAAGAAATCACTATGCTTTAAAACATGTATTAATGCAATTCAAGAAAATCTAAAGGACTTCACAACTTGGGTATTTAAAAAACTTGGGTTAACTTTCCCGGCCAAGATTTTTGCCGAGAAATTAAATTGTTCATTTTTCCAAAGCTGGCTATCCCACTTTACACGTGGACCGTTTTTCCGTGGAACAATAACAAGATCATAATTAGCGTTACCTTACCAAGATCATAAACCGGGTTTTACGTGGGAAAAAATAGTTAAAAACATACTATTCTGGGATAACCAATGAAATTATACGAGGGGAGGTTTCACTAAAAAATTTTTGTAGGGGAGGGCAATAATTATGATCTTGACCATAAACAAAAATGTTATTTTTGCCCATGTTCATTTATTGCATGCGAATTCCCGCGAATAAACAAACATTACAAAAATAGATATTAAAAATGATAAGTTATTGACCATAAACATAAACAATGTCCGCGAATAAAAGACAGATGATATAAAAATGATAAGTTACAACATAAACAATTAAAAGACTACACCACATCTCCTGCAACAACATAAAACCCCAAATTCCCAGTGATCTTCAAACAAAGTAGAGCTGAAAATGTGAGAAACAAATGTACATTTCATTACTGTTTGTCGGTGTCCAGTATTCTGTTTTGCGATTGGACCTATATCTGGCAGAGAACTGTGCAAGGGATCCACTCGCCAATATTCAAAGCCCCAAATTCAACTTCAAATCCATAAAAAGAAAACCCCAAAATTGTTTACATGTTAAATTTAAATCCAAAAAAAACCCAAAATTGGTTACATGTTAAATTTAAATCCCTAATAAAAAACATTAGAATCAACCCCTAACATAAAAACTAGAAGAAATGTAAACTTGAAATTGAAAAGAGAAAGGGTTTCTTTAGAAATAGATATGAAAAAAAAAACACTAAAACTTAAAATCGAATACATCTATAAAATTTAAAATGAAATATAGCCAAAATCAACACACATTCCATATTTTCGTACTCCAATCAAAAACACAAAAACACAGAATCCAAAACAAAAAATTAAAGAAAAAAAGTATAAAAACGAACAAATCTGACTAGACAAAAAGAACAGATTTGACTAAAACTGCAGATGCGCCTACAAGCATAACCCGTCGCTCTTAATGCCGTCATAACTCTGAAAAATACCTCAATAAAAACCATGCATCACCTTACACACATGGAAGTAAACCAATGGAAGTAAACCATTTTGTTAATTTCACGCCTAGAAAACCCTGTCAAAACTTCAAACAACTCGAATCCACCACAAACCCATCATTCTTATTCATTTCAGGACTCAAATCTCTTCTTTAATCTCTCAGTTCATCATCTATTTTGATGTCAGCACAACTTTTATTACCTGTTTTCAAGTACATCAGAATACCGTCAAACAAAAGTCTAAAGCTTGATCTGATAACAAAATCAACAAACAAAAATAACCCAATAGAATTTGATTTTTATTTTAAGAAAAAACTGACCTTTATAGATTTAAAAAGTCCAGAAAATCTTACGCAGATCTGGATAATCAACAAGGAGATTGAAGATTTCAATATTTGGTCTACAAAATCATCAAAAAAAATAAAATTGAAAAAATAAAACAAACATCCAAGCAGAAAAACACTTCTTTAAACCAAATCAGATCTCGATCCAACAAAATCTAATGAAGAGATATTGGGAAGAAACTCATCTTGCTAGTAGTTTTTATTCACTGTTATCAAATCTGGATGCATCCAGATGTTTGATTATTTGTTATCACTAATGAGAAGTTGTTGGGAGTCAACTAAAGAGTAGATATGTGATTGAAGAAGTATGAGTGAAGAGGTAGGCGCAGTTTAGAGAGAGAGAGGAAAAAAAGAGAAAGGGAAAGGGGAAGAGGAAAGGTGAAGAAAAATATTTTTCCTTCAAAAAAAAATCTTTAAAAAGGGTCATACGGATCCTGCCGAGATTGGGGGTATACCCATTTTTTCCCATCCAAACTAGTGTGCTAAGAGCATCCACAGCGGGAAACCAAAACTAAAATTTTGGTCCAAAAACCAGACACAGTGGAGAAGGAGTAAAGATCAAAGACCAGACTAAAACCAAAAACCAAACCATATTTGGTCTTTAGTTTGGTTTTAGTCGGGCGTAATTTAAAGTTGCGTTTGAACGGGCGTAATTTATAGTTGCGCCTGATGTTGGGGCGGAAGTTTAAGTTGCGCCTGATGGTGGGGCCATACTAAAATTGCATGGGCGGGATACTAAACTTGCGCCTGATTTAAAAAAAATTGCATGAGGCGGGATACTAAAGTTGCGCCTGGTTTGGGCGGGATACTAAACTTGCGCCTGACCAAATTTTGGTTGTGCACCATAACGTGACAGCACGGAGTAAACCAAATTTTTTTAGTTTTTTTTAGTTTTTAGTCTTTGAGTATAGTCTCCCCACTGCAGTTGCTCTAAGGGGTGTCTAAAAGGTGTTAAAAGACCAAATTGCCCATACTAAAAAACCATGCCGACTAAAACATATTCAAAAAAATTTCAAAATCTTTCTTCAAAACTCTAACCATACATGATGAGATCAAAAAAAAAAAAAAAACGAAGAATCAAAACGGATCGAAAGTCGGCAAGGTTTTTTTTTGTCGACCTTGCCGACTAAAATATAGTCGGCAGGTTATAAGGTTGAATACCGTGCCGACTTTTCATCTATGAAATCAGTAGTTACAGGGTCGGCACGGTATTCAACCTTATACCCAGCCGACTATATTTTAGTCGGCACGATATTCATCTTAATACCTTGCCGACTATAGTTTAGTCGGCAGGTTATGAAATTAATACCTTGCCGACTAATCATGCATTTGTAACACCTCTATGTATGTCAAAAATCCTATAGTCGGCAAGGTATTTTTTTATCGACCTTGCCGACTATAAGGCAGCCAGCAAGGTAAGAAATCAATAAGATTCCTACTAGTGAAGCATTTACAACAGTCTCCTGTGTGTCAAAAATAATAAAGTCGGCATCTTCTTCATTCGCCGACCTTGCCGGCCATAAGTTGTCGGCATGTTCTTCATACGCAGACCTTGCCGACCAGATATACTCAGCATGTTCTTCATCCGTCAACCCTGCCGACTTTTCATACTTTCAGAACTGAAAGTGTTGATTTCTGATCTAATTTTGAGTATGATTTCATACAACAGCTTTGCAATCCCCTTTTAGAAGTGTTTGGGTAGTGTGCTTTCATTTCCATTGCAAAAGATTTTCTCAAAACATTTTTTTTTCCTCAAAAATCTTCCCAAATAAGTTCAATCAAAAACAAAATTTCATTTCATAAGTTTTAATCTACTCAATTAATTAATCTAAACTGAATTAATTAACCTAATCAGAATTTTTAGTGTTAATTAAACAAGGGCATATTAGCCATTTAGAAAATATAAGGTTAAGGGGTGGCTTGGTTTTACTTCATAATGACCAGATTTTGTCTTATTGGGTATACCCCAATCTCGCCAGGATACGAATTAGGGAAACTTTTAGACCGTATATATTTAGTTTTGCATTTGGAGACTCACACGGTTTGAAAAGAATGTGTGCTCCTGTTGGCATTAAAACGAACTCCCGGTTTTAGGTCGGTTCCCATATATGGGCATAGCAAACCGGTCAATTTTGCACCCACTATAGAGCAGGCAAGCAAACTGAACTGGCTGAGTGAAAAATCTTAGCCAAGTGAGGTTGATTCCCTACCAAGCAGTGGAGTGTCGACTGGTCGGTTGAAATTAGACCGAGCGATCATGATACAACCGTTATTGATGAAGACTCGGTTTCCCCGTATACCCATCCAACGATCCTCATCACCCTATAAAAATACCCAATTCCAATTTCATTTCAACTCATACCTTCACTCCAATTTTCATTTTTCAACTTTAATTTTCATTCTTCCAACTCATACAACCGTCATTGATGAAGACTCGATCGCCCTGGGATAGAATTTGAACGTTATATATATTATTCACATCATTAAAATAAAATATTACTACAATCTACACAACAAAATAATTACTCTTATTTTTAAAATATTTGAACTTGTGTAGAATTGTAGAAATTGGAAATTCAATTCTTTTTTACAAATGCCTAGCTAGAAGCTTAGATATGTATATATGTTAATCGATTCAATTCTTTTTTCAAGCATCTTAGATATGTATATATGTGTTGTTAGAAGCCTAACTATATATGTTTATAGACTTAGTTCAATACTTATGCCTTAAACATATAGGTAAAGATAGGAATCGACATATTATGCTTTAGTTCATCAATATGTACATGTGAGTGTATCACATTTTTGAAGAAGTAGATGCTAAGATCTCTACAACTACTTGATTAAAAAGAGAATTAGTTGATCAACCTAGGGATTTATATGCATTTAGAAGGTGATTTTCAAATCTTAATTAGTATCTCTATATATGTTTTAATCTTGTTTCTTTAGTATAATCATCCATCTTTTTGTCATTCGATTTCCCATTCATCCAAAATTATTAGTATCAATAGAACTTAAGAATTTAGTTTCACCAATCTAACTTCATGTGGGATTGACTCGTATTTTTCGTAGGTACGTTGTAGACACCATGCACAAAAGAATAAACCCTTTGCAGGCTTAATAAGCCATCAACCTTAGTAGTTGTTATATCATGGTGGCTGAAAGCTACGAAATGTTTACCTTCTGCTGTACTTTATGGTTGCCAAAATCTCGTCGCTGAAATCTACTACCAACGTCAAGAACTTGATAGTTAGTTTAGGTGTCTACCAACATATTCTTTTAGTGGGCAAGATAAGTGACAAAAAATATATACCTTCTAGGGTACATTTTGGTTACCCAATCTTGGTGTCAGGAGGCTAATAACAACAAATACCATATTTACGTTGTTAAACTATTGTCACTGAAGACTTCCAACAACTGTAGTTGCTGGAAAATTGGTGGTGAGAGGTTTCTGCCATCCGGAGCTGTTTTTAGTTACAAACAATTGTTGCTGAAGAGTTCCACTCACTGCAGTTGGTAAGAAAATAGTCGTTAAAGCCAAGTTTTCTTAGCTTACCATCACAGTCGCACAGCTTACCATCTACTTAGCTCCATCATTCCCTTTAATGCACAGCCTCATTACCCTTCTTCTCAGCTGCTCAACACCAGTTCCAGCTCATTTTGAACCATTCTACATCTCAGTTTAGGCCATTCTGCAAACACATTGTGTGCATTTTGTTGTTGCTTCATGGATTAACTTGTTGTTGATGTCGAGATCAAATTCTTTCTCCTTCCCTACAAGCAATCAAATTCCATACAAAACCCATTCTCATACATCATTCACAGAACTCAGAAACACACTTCAATCTTCATATCTGTTCATCATCATTTATCAATGGAAGAACTTGTATTTACTGTTTCTGGCAACAAAACTCTGTCCAAATTCACATAAAATCGTATCCAAATGAGTGAATAACTCAGACCCAAACTTCATATGTTTCTTAACAATGAGTTCCATGTACTAACAGAAATCGAAACCACTTCAAATCCCTCCACTCATCTTTTACTCCAGTGCCGCCGAGCTTGCCTTTCTTCTCTCGTATTTCTCCCATCAAATACAACACAAACTAAACCCAATGTTTGTTTCCTTGACGAACTCGATCCTCCCTTAAAAACACTCAACCGGACTCCGAGCTTTCCTACTGAACTTTTGGTTGCAGCTCTTGGTTTCTGGTTCTGAACCAAGATGAAATGAGTGTAAAACATTCGACCTAGCTTTTAGTATAAAGGAGTGGGTGTCCCTTAGTAAATTGATTGGGTGCCTATAACAGTTCTGTAGGTTCTCTAGATTTCGACAACTAAAAGGGTACGTGGAGTGTTGACCATAACCAAAGGATTGGTTTTGATAGTACTCCCCGTAAGGGTGATAATTGTCATATTGTTGAGGTTGAAAGCCGTATTGATTGCTCCAATATGCTCCGTCCATAGAAATTGGTACCTGAAACGAGATTCTCAAAACTCGGTTAAGAACCAAAGAATAAGAAAAAGTAAAACAAAAATAAGAAACCAAAAACAAGTAACAACCCGTTGCCTCCCCGGCAGCGGCGCCAAAATTTGGTCGTTGTCGTAGGCGTCAAAAATAAATTACACTTTCTTACTACTCAAAATATATAATGAAGCAAGGGCAAGAAAGGATCGTTCCCACAGAGAGGTCTAGAGTTGTCAATATGTTTTGGTATCTTATAAGTAACACAAGGGATTTTCTGATTTTTATATACTAAAATAAAATAAAAGCAAATAATAAAATAAACACGCAAATCAAGGATGTGAAAATATTGGATAAAGGTTTCATCTTCAATTGTAAACAAGTTTTTGAATGTATGAATAGAATTCGTATTTAATCTCGCTATCATCAAAAGCCCTAGAATATCTTATTGCAAGAATACTCCGTAAATTTCCTAAGTCATCAACACACACATTAGAGCTGCGTATGTGAATTCTACCTAAAGAATAACCTAACGCCTTGCGCTAATTAAGTTCAATTCTTAGGAGCATTAAGTTTCAGAAATAGGCTAATCAATGCAATTGTAATACATTGCGCACACAATTCGAAAAAAGGTCAATTTCTACATATGACTACAAGGGTGTATCACTACAAACCGTAATCATATCATGCTACTCGTATTCAAGGTTACCGCTCGATGATGAACCCTAAAATAGCTATAGATATGGATGTGAGTTCAATCAATTCTAGACTTAACTAAACAAACATTCAATCATATTGCAATACATCAATCATGCAATTATTATAACCCGTAGAAATCAAACGATAATATTGAGAGAAAACTAATTCATAAAAATCATAACTTGTTTTCAAAATCCAACTACATCTTTAACCAATAAAAATAAATCAACTACTTGGGTTTTTGGAAATCATCACAAAGAGTTTAGAAGAATCTATCATGTGAAACCCTAGAAAACAAGTAGAAGCCTCCCTAATGGAGATATATGGGTTTAGAGAAAGACTTTTCTATTTATATGCTTCTCCCATTCCAAAAGGATACTCTTTCCAATATTAGGTCAAATCTTCTCAAAACCCATCTCCAATTAGTCCACCAAGCCCATGTGGAAGAAAAACCCATGTAGAAAATATGCCCCAAAAACCGTCGTCGGAAAACTGGTATTATGGCCGGAAGTTGGCCGGAATCCGGACAACGTTGCCGGAATTTGGTCACATGGAGTCTTTGCCGGTCACCTGAGTCAATTTGTCAACTCAGCGAGTCAGGGTCTTACTCAGCTGGAAGGCTGAGTAGCCAAGGTCTGAGCTGTTGCAAGCCATTTCTTCTCTTGCATACGCCTAAGCCATTTCTTGGATTCTTGCGAAAACGTGCCCAAAAGCGTGACCCGTAGCTCATATATCCGGCCGTCGACTCTTGGGTCTGACTCATACCCCCTTCACGATTCAGTGAAACTTTATGATTCCCACTTTAACTTCCGAAATCCGTCCACTGGAACTAGTACCATCGCCGCACCACCCCGCTCGGTTTTCGCGCACAATCTCTCGTAGCCGGGAAAACTATCTCGAGCCATACTATTCACAATCCAACACCACCAATGCCGCAACTTCCAATATCTCAATTGTACCCAATTCCATTCGATCTGAGATGCAACTCACAGCCTATTCCATATATCGATTCATTACAATTCGGCTCAAACCACCACATTCCACCATTTTCAGTCCATAACATACATCTATCATTCATTCTTCATTCCCTGCAGCAATACTTCAAATCTGTTCATCAACAACAGCTGTAACTCAACAGCAATGTCAAGCTCACATTCTTCCATTCTCGTTCTGACCTAGCCTTTACAACTCTTACCAGAACCAAGCCACTGCCATGTATTTCTCACCGCACTTTTGATCTACGCTTCAAAATTGCTTCAATCACTCGCACTTCACTCCCGGCTGCTCCATTGCACAGTTTTATCTCATCTTAATCCATCTCCTGTTGCTTCATGCCCGCAATGAAATTGCAAGACAAACCCAAACTCTATTCACTGACTTCACATCAAACCTATCTAGTCTTTCCAGTCGACCAATGGATATTCCACCTTCATTGATGACCCAATAACTTAACCTAACTTCTCCTTCTTGTATTCTTACTAATCTTCAATCGGCAACATCAATTTTAGATCTCATTGCTTCACAGCATCACTTATAACTGCACTTCATTCCTTGTACCACCACTTGAGCTTCAGTTCCACAACTACCAGAAACTGCTAAGGTCATCACCTCAATTCCACAGACCCATTAACTCAATTAATGTCTGCAGTTTCATACATACACATTCCATCCTTGCCTTGCAATCCAACTCCAGGTAACAGTGACACAAAGCATTCTGCACCTCAGCTCCATCCCTGTCCTAGCATTCATCTATTGTATACACAAATCACAACTCCACCTGCAATCTCCCATCACAGTCGCACATCTTACCATCTACTTAGCTCCATCATTCCATTTAATGCACAGCCTCATTACCCTTCTTCTCAGCTGCTCAGCACCAGTTCCAGCTCATTTTGAACCATTCTACATCTCAGTTTAGGCCATTCTGCAAACACATTGTGTGCATTTTGTTGTTGCTTCATGGATTAACTTGTTGTTGATGTCGAGATCAAATTCTTTCTCCTTCCCTGCAAGCAATCAAATTCCATACAAAACCCATTCTCATACATCATTCACAGAACTCAGAAACACACTTCAATCTTCATATCTGTTCATCATCATTTATCAATGGAAGAACTTTTATTTACTGTTTATGGCAACAAAACTCTGTCCAAATTCACATAAACTCGTATCCAAATCAGTGAATAACTCAGACCCAAACTTCATATGTTTCTTAACAATGAGTTCCATGTACTAACAGAAATCGAAACCACTTCCAATCCCTCCACTCATCTTTTACTCCAGTGCCAGCGAGCTTGCCTTTCTTCTCTGTATTTCTCCTATCAAATACAACACAAACTAAACCCAATGACTATTTCCTTGACGAACTCGATCCTCCCTTAAAAACACTCAACCAGACCTGAGCTTTCCGGCCTGAACTTTTGGTTGCAGCTCTTGGTTTCTGGTTCTGAACCAAGATGAAATGAGTGTAAAACATTCGACCTAGCTTTTAGTATAAAGGAGTGGGTGTCCCTTAGTAAATTGATTGGGTGCCTATAACAGTTATGTAGGTTCTCTAGTTTTCGACAACTTCTGCTTGCTTCAGATGCTTCCATTTTCTTCATACGATGTCGGATTGATTCCACTCTTTCGCCATTGGCTTCGTCTTTTCATGCTCTTCGAGATGATGAGAAGAAATCTTGGATTTGAGCGAGTTCCACTTCCTTTTGCCCCAATGACCCAAAACACCTATAAAACTCAAAAGCAAACATAAGATACATAATTTACATGAAAACTCGCAAAGAAAGCATCAATAATGGATAAATATCAAGGTGTTTACAAAACCTATCACCTGTAGAGTTAGAACATCGTGCATATTGGGCTGTAAAGAAACTGAACTTTGATATTGATAAGGCTGGTACCCAAAGAAAACTTCAACTCAATGAGTTAGAAGAGTTAATAAATGATGCATATGATAGTGCCAAAATGTACAAACAAAGAATGAAAGTGTTTCAGCGCATTTTGCGCAAGTCTTTCACACCTGGTCAAAAAGTTTTATTGTACAACACTCGTTTGCATTTGTTTCCAGGAAAGTTACGTTCTCGATGGTCAGGTCCATTCTTGGTACGTACTGTTTTCCCCTATGGAGCTGTTGAAATCGAAAACCCAGCAAACAGGAACATCTTCAAGGTCAATGGTCAGAGATTGAAACCATTTCTGGAGCATCTTCCACCAGAAGTTGAGACCGTAGACTTGGAAGACCCCATCTATGTGGACTAAACTAGTTCACTTGTGTACATACATATGGACTAAAAATCCATTCTCTTTCCCTTTTCCTTTTTTTTTTAATGTGTGCTAACCAAATTTTTTGTCTTGCGCTCTTGTTGTTTGCTTTCAAAGCATTCATCCTCATATGGTTTAGCAACATCTTCTTGCATCCGGTAATATCTTCCCTTTTCTCTACTCAACATAGTTCTCATGGTATGTGACTGTTTAAATTCTTATCATTTGTTGACACATTGAGGACAATGTTAGATTTAGGTTTGGGGGTGTGTTTTGCATATAGAGTTTTTAGTCTTTTGTTTTAAAAAAAAAAAAAATCAAATATCAAAAATCAAAAAATTTCAAAACTCTTTGTAAATATGTACATAAAAACCTCCAACTTTTAGAGATCTTAGAGTCACTAGCATGCTTCTAGCTTTGTTTACATAGAGAGTCTGACCGAAATAACTGAAATTGGAAGTACTGGAGAACACAATCGGGTTTCTTAGTTGTTAGAGCGTTAAAGTTGGATTTAACCATGCCAGAGGGCGAATTAGGTGCTGAAAAGATATTTGGTAGTAGAATTGTGATCACCCATAGTGGAGACTACCCATTTTTACATCAAGCGAGGCACCGACCTTCATTTTTTGTGACTATCTAAAAAGTCATGTTAGAGTGTGTGTCACCGTACGTCAATTCCGGGTAGGAATGGTGAGCTACCCAACTTCGCACCACTTTCAACACTATTTTTGATCTCTTGAGTGCTAATTTTGTCAATCATGAGGGTGACGTCTAAAGATGAAAACTCCTTCTTGTAGTTTGATTAGCAGTTAACACCACACTCTCTCCCTCTCGACAATACAACAGATCCATAGAAACACATCATCATCAACGAGCAGAGCAGAGCAACGTCGGAATATTTGAAGAAAAGTTAAAATAGTCCAAGGTTTACATGCAACAAAAATAAAAAGTCTTATTCAAGTGAAGATACAGTACAAAAAAGCATAATTCTATACACTAGTGAAGACTTATTTTACAAGAGCAAAGAAAAGAAAATAAGATGAGAATTAGTGAAGTTTATGAAATCAAGACAATACAGGTTGTGAAGAATTGAGTGATAAAGTCCTTCATCCATGGAGTTAGTAGTTTCATTGTTTTTGTTGTTATTTTCATTTCATGTTTTAATTATTCAAAAAAAAATAATAATCAAATATTCAAAAATAAAAATAAATTCTTAGTTTAGTTTTGATACCACCATGGTAAAGAAGAAGAATTCAAGAAAAAAATTCCAAGTGTTTATGGGTGAAAACTACTCCTGCAGAATTTGGTAATTTGGGGTGTGGATGAGGAATGAATTTAAACCTTAAACAAATGCACTGCGCTGTGAGTGCTTGTAGATTCGAGAGATCAACGTGCAAGTCCGGCCTAAACCAAGAAATGGCCGTTCCAGACTTGTTTCGGTCACAAAGTGAAGGAGATGGGGTTGATCTTAGGGAGGGAAGCAAAGAAGGTGTTGAGATTGTGAAGGTGTTGGCTTGCTTATGACTTGTAATGAAAGGTGAGCAGGCTTGTGATTGATGCAAGCAAGCTCGGGTGTTGGAATACGTTTTTGTATTAACACTTGGTTTTTTGTCTCGCCCGGACTTGTGTTGTTGTTTGAAATAGGGCGGAGAACCTATTTATACAAGTCATTGAGCCTTATTCACGTCTCTCGTGGGAAGTGGAGAAAGTGGAGTGATGGAGTAGTGGAGTCGTGTGTCGGTGCCACACGACCAGTCTTGCCCACTTCTCCTGTTCATCTTTAACCGTCCATGACTTCCTGACACGTTCTTGTGATGGCGCGTTGCACGCCGCACGCCGTAAACCGCTGCACCAATACCCCCAAGTATGTATCCCCCAGTTTGTGACATGATTGATGTCCGGAATGTGTGGATCGTGGATCCACGAAAGATAGCATGTAATGCTGAATTGAATAATCGTGTTATTCGTAAAGTCGATACTTGTGAAGTATCGTGTGTATTTTATGCAGTCTTCGCATTATGGTGTGGTAAAGTGATGGGTAATGACGCCTCACCGACCAAATAACTCCCGACTGTGGTTGTATAACCAAGTCGGTGAAGTTGGACGGATGAGATGATCTTTGAGACACTCATCTCGCGACCGTTAATGAATATTAGGTTTTTGAAGAGGTGCGCAAGCATCACTCTTCGCCTTGGTCGAAACCGAGCATGGAAAGGGATTTGGAGAGAACCGACCGAGCGTGCATGTAGATAGCATGCCGGTGTACACGTCCATGTCTCACTGTCACATGAAGGTGCGATCTAGGCCACTCAATTTGACCCAAGCAAAGAGGAGTGGTTGAGATCAATTTTGCAATAGGAAATTGATGCCGCAAAAGGCCGCGCATCATGCTTTTTGGGCGCGTTCCAAGACGACCTAATTTGGTCGGTCTTGGCCGATGGGTTTGACGTGAAGATGGCAGGGCTGGTGTTCATGACTATACCGAATATCCCATGAAAACGTGATCTAAGCCACTCAAATCATCCGGTGAAATTGAGCGGTCGAGATCGGTTTGTGGTTTGGGAGGCGTGGCCATGCTAGTTTGGACGCACGTTTGGGATTAACCAGGGCATGATATGCCTTGGCCGAACACATGAGGAGGTAGATGGGCCCACGGTGGTCATGCTTTGGTATGACCGGCCCTTGCTTAATTTAATCTGTGACCCTCCATTCGTGCGGAGAAGATGGACGCGCGTGATGGCTTGAAACCCTAATTTTGGCTTTCAAAGCCGTGCGCCATCTCTTGTTTGGGTGACGATTTTGTCACGGCCAAACATTGTTGGTCTTGACCGATTGGTCAAGTGTGTAGGCGGTCCCACGGTGATCGTGTTGACATGCTCGGGGCCCTTTAAGTCTACATCTACACCCTCCATCTATACCTGCGAAGATGGATGGTTGAGACCGCTTTGCAACACATATAATATGCCGCAAACCCTAATTTAGGGTTTTCCGTCCATAATGCTTGGTATGAACGGTTTCTTGGCAAGTTAGGCCAATGACCGACCATGCGGGGTCGGCCGTGGGTATTCCATATATGCTTGGGGGTGATGGAATTGATGCGGGGTCATCCAATCATGCTTATGGAGTTGGATGATCTGCGATCGGATCATATCCGGACCGATACGGTCATCCGGATGCTCAATCGGGCTAGTATAACACACCGAGAGGGGCTCAATCGGGCTAGTATAACACACCGAGAGTCACCACGTACGGGTATTTCGTACATGGTTTCATTATAGTGCTTGGAGGTTCGTGTTACTCAGTAAGAGTAGCACTCGATCGTCATGCCACACCGATAATGAGTACCGAAATACAAGGCCGATATGAAATTCACAGGAAGGGATTGTTGCCACATGCTCCAACCTGGAGGAATTTCATGTATTCACGTAATGGGATTGTTGCTACATGCTCCATTCTTGGTGAATTAAGTGAGGGAGTATCCAACACTTATAAATGGCTTTATCTTTTACAAGATGTCGCCGCATGATTTTTTAGGTTTTTTACAAATTTAACCTTAAACGAAAATCCACCATCAACATTAGGTCCCCTGCCTAGCACATAATGGTTACACTATTGTGTGGTAGGCATGAGATGGTGACATATACAAACGTAAGAAGACAAGATAAAGAAAGTCTACCTGGAGGGGTTCCGGCCGTGGGTAATCCTCCATACATGTGTGATCACAGGCCTTGACAGACCGGCTTCCTCCCTTAGGTGCTTGAGCTAGGGGTAGGATTCTTCTTTAGCTGGAACTCCAGGTGTGGGTGCTTTACACACTGCCAGTTGAATCGCTAGAATCTGGATGACCTTCTGATTCTCGATTAGGGTTCACAAGAAAGCCTGACTCGGTCGGTGTTGAATCCTCATTCATCGGGCGCCGCAATCGTTTTAGGGTTTCCTCAAAGTATATATGCAGTGTGTAGAGAATTTTGAACCATTTTTACGTTTTTTGCAAAAGAGAGCTTCCTTGCTAAAACTTTGTTTCCCCATCATGTCTAATAACAGTGGATCGTCTTCTTCATATCATCCAGGATCTTCCGTTAAACGTGCACGACCTGCGTCTGAGCTTCATGATCAATCCCATGTTCGTGTTCTCCGAGTCAAGAAGATCATACCGGTTTGTCTTTTCTTCCTTTTCTGAACCATTGTTTGTTCTTCATAACGGTCAGGTAAATAATCCCTTCATTCTTGCAGAGATATCCTACCAGAACATGTGTGACGATTATTGATGACGATGACTTAACCACTCCTCTTCCTTCAAACTCAAACACGCTTACCCCTGTGAACCTCGAAGACGCTGACTGGGTATCTCATCTTATGAATATCCAAATGCAGGTCTTTCATTCGATGTTCGCATGAAATGCTTATCCTCCGCCTACCAAGATGTCGGTGGATTCTCGGTGCGGAAGGAGTTTGTGCCTTTGTACACCAGGTTGTGGAGGAAGTACGGCCATATCGCAACCAGAACGTGGTCCGACATTGTTCCTCCGCTTTGGTTACCACGGTAAACTGCCTTCTTCCCATGATTGCTGAGATGGAGAGTATTTCTATCCGCAACGTTGTTGAATCAAGTCTTGAAAAGTGGGAGAATATGGTATCTACCCGTGAATCCATGGAGTTCAACGTGGGTCTGGTTGCGGCAGCGTCTTGATATCATCAAGGTTGATCGAGCTGGTATCCTTGTAAATGTTGTTCCCGCTACGAAGGCTATTTTGGAAGAGGAGAAGGCTCTGGGCCGCAGTAATCGGAGAAGGTAGAGCAGTCATGGCAGACTTGAAGAAAAGAACAGAAAGATATCACGCTAGACCGGAGATGATGCTCTCAAGGAACTATAATCTTCTAGACGGCCTCTTCTAAACTTCATTCCTTTATTGTTAATGACGTTCATGTCAAAAGTTTTTAAACGTCTTTGCGGAATAAACCGCATTGTTTTTTGATTGGTGAAACAGTTTTTTCATTGACACATCTCTCGAATATAATTGATGATTCAAACATGTAATGAAAATAAATGCCCGTATTGTTGACACGACAAGAGATGTGGTCGTGCATGATATGCCTTGAGCCACTTTCCATTGATAATCGCTTCAGCTCGCCTCCGTCTACCTTAATGATCTTGTAGTAGCCGGTATTGTAAGCCTTGGTGACTGCGTAGGGACCTTCCCATTTTGGTGAGAATTTTGGTGCGACATGTCTTGTTGGATGTGTTTGGCCGTTTTCAAAACCAAATCTCCCACTTTGAAAACGCGTGGTTTCACAATTTTGTTGTATGCCCCGGAAATTCGATTCCCGTACACCCGAGCGCGTTCTTCGCTTTATTCCTTCTAAAATCCGAGTGTCTAACTCGCTATTCTAGAGTTAGAGACTTCACCTCGTTCCAATGGATCCCGATTCTTCGCCGCAATCCCGGCCGATGGGATTTCGATCTCGCCGGGAGAATTGCATCCGCTCCGTAGACAAGTGAGTACGGCGAAACCCCAATGGAGCTTCGGGTGACGACGGACGCCCATAGTGCCATTGGCAATCGATCATGCCATTCCCTAGGATTGTCGTGGTACCGTTCGACTGATGATCCGGATCAATGTCTTGTTGGTACTCTCAGCTTGCCCGTTCCCTTGAGGATAGTAGACGGTGGAGAAGACCTGTTTAATTCCATACTCCTCAAGTAATTCCCGTACCTGCTTGTTGGCGAAGGGAGTGCCATTATCAGTGATGATATGCTTGGGCACGCCAAAACGACAAATGATGTATTCTTTAATGAAAGCCGCAATTGTTGCTCCTGTGGTTCCTCGTAGGGGAATGGCCTCTACCCATTTGGTGAAGTATTCCGTCACGGTTATGATGTACTCGTGATGCTTCGATGACGGTGGATTGATTTTCCCGATAATGTCCAGTCCCCAACTGTAAAACGGCCATGGGCTGCTTATAGAGTGCAGAGGGGTAGAAGGCGCATGAACAAGGTTCCCATGGATTTGGCATTTGTGACAGCTTTGAACAAAAACGGCTGCATCGTCCTCCATGGTCGGCCAATAGTATTTCTCGTGTATTTGGAGAAACAGTTTCCTCTTCCCTTGATGTTCTCCTTCGTGTGTCTGTTTCAGAATGACTGGGATTTCTTCTCCAGCCAGGCATCGTAGCAGATAACCCCGAAGCTCTTGCGATACAGATCCCTTCATGGAATATGAACCGCTTGGCTCTTTACTTCATCTTAATGGCGTCCTTTTGACCTGCCGGAATTATCCCATCACGGAGATAGCTAATGTAGGGTTCTCTCCAGTCCCCAGTACGGTTCACATTAAAAATCTCCAATTGGTGTGGTGGTGCCTGGCAATTTGAGCAGGACTTCTGAAGTAGTCTGGATTGAGCCTCCATCTCTGGCCAGAAATAACCCAGCGCGTTGAAGTCGCCAGGAAAGCGTTACCACCGGTGATTGTCCACAAATTTCATTGTGAATACGATCCACTCAGTAGTTGTGCTTCGTCACCTCCCGGACATCTTGACAGGGAGCCATCTCGGATTCCGATAATACAAAGTATACCATGAAGCATGAAGAAGTTTTGCGGGGTTTTGAGACCGACCTTTCCTTGGGAGAGTGAGCTGTTGAGCTCTCGAATGATCGGAGTTCGCCAATCGTCGGCCTTGGTGTCTTTGTATTGCGGTAGCCACGTCGATTCTATGGTTCTCCTCTTCACCGTCGGTGGTTTCTTCCGCCCCTTCAAACTTCGTTTGGAAGCCAATGTTGCTAGGCAATCGGCGTGTTTGTTGTTGTTGCGACCAACATGGGTTATGGTTGCATCGGCAAAGTAGTTTAGTAACCTCTCGTGCTTCGATCGCAGACGGGGCTAGTGTTACTTCTTTCAATGCATATACTCCATTCATTTGATTTACCAAGAACTTGGAGTCACCTCTTATCTCCAGACGTGTGACTCGCTTGTTTAGCTATTGAAAGCCCTATGAGGAAAGCTTCATATTCTCGCGGAGTTGTTGGTGCATTCAAGTCTAACTTGAAGGAATGTGAAAATACTTCTCCGGTTGGAGAGACTAAAACCACGCCCCGCTCCTCCAAGATATCGCTAGGGGTAGCGGAGCCGTCAAAATACAAGAGCCACACTTCTTTTCCCGAATAGAGACGTTCGGAAATTCTCCAGGAGTTCTTCATGTAGTCCCGTAGTGCCTTCTCCAGAAATGCCGCGCAAGTCCGCAAATGCTTGGCCCTTGATAGCTCTAGGCGATGCACACGTTATGTCTAGTTCGACATTTGGAGAAGCCATTTACCTGTCCTCCCGGTCAGACCGGCTTTGAAAGTAAAACTTTGCAGGATCGATTTAGACACGAGTATCACCCTATTAGATAGCAGGTAATGCCTAAACTTCGAATGGAATGGATTAAGGCTAAACACGCTTTTTCCGCTCCGGGGGTATCTCGAGTTCGGCGTCTCTCAATATTCTATATGAAATAGTATATGGGACGTTCGATTCCCTCATCGTCTTCCTGAGCGAGTAAAGCCCCTACGGCGGTGTCACTGAAGGCGGTGTAGAGGACCAGTGGCTTCCCTTGTACAAGAGACTTCATGACGGTTGGAGATGATAGTATTCGTTGAATTTTCCGAAAAGCTTCCTGTTGGGTTGCGGTCCAAACAAAGCTGGCTCCTTTCTTCAGCAAGGTGGTGAATGAGGCAGTAAGTTGGGCTAGACCAGGTATAAAACGTCGAATGTAGTTCACCTTGCCCATGAAACTCTGGAGTTCTTTCACGGTTCGGGGAGGCGGCATTGTGAGGATAGCCTGAGTTTTGGACGGGTCTACCTTTATTCCTTCATGCGGTCACTGGAATCTTTAAATTTACCTCGAAGAGACACCGAAAGCACATTTCAAAGGATTCATCTTCAACTTGTATTCTCGACACCTCTCAAACACTTGCCTCAAGACATTTGTGTGGTCTGCTCGAGCTTTTGATTTGACCACAATATCATCCACATAGTCTTCTACTTGTTTATGCATCATGTCGTGGAAGATTGCCGTCATAGCACGTTGATACGTTGCGCCGGCATTCTTTAAACCGAATGGCATAACGGTATAATAAAAATTGCCAAGAGGGGTTTGAAAGCCGTCTTACTCGCATCGTGCTCATACATCCTTATCTCGATTGTATCCGCTATAACCATCCATGAAGGAGAACATGCCGTGTCCGTTGGTGGCGTCCACTAACATGTCGATGTTAGGTAGAGGAAAGTCGTCCTTGGGGCAAAGCACTTGTTCAAGTCTCTCGAAATCTACGCAAAGACCGGATCTGCCCGTTTTTCTTCTTTATTGGGACCACATTGGCTAACCAGGTTGGATGATGAATAGGCCTGATGAATCCAGCAGCTAGCAACTTCGAATTTCGTTCTTGATTTGATCCTCTACTTCATGTCCGAATTGCCTCGGAGATTGCTTGATTGGCTTGGATCCGTGTATGACATGTAAGTGATGGGTGACCAATTTTTCATCCGACACTGCATTTCCTCGTATGTCCAGCAAACACATCTTGGTACTCCTTGAGTAGTTGAACAATACTCGTACGTTCGTCTGTGGATAGAGTCGAACTGATAGAGACCGGCCTGGGAGATTCTTCATTCCCGATGTTAACAGTCTCGAGCTCGTCAGTTGTGGAATTGGTTCCATCTTGTAGTTACTGCGGGCGTCCGGTACCTCATCTTGCGTTTCATCATTATTGCAAAGATTCAATTGGGCGGAGAGGCCGGGTTCCGGTCTCTCCTTCTAATTGCTAACAAATGGCGCGGTATATTGTTCTCCCCTTCGATCACGTTTCACCTCGAAAGTGCGTCCCATTTTGGTGTGAGCATGAGTTGGAGTCTCACTGATAGAGATGGACGCCTCGTTACGTAACGTGTGTTGTAGTGTTTGGCCTCCAAGTGGTGTAAGTCGGTCTCCTTCCTTGATTGACGCCCACGTGGGTAGTGGGGTGCACGGGACTTTGTCGACCCTCCCCGTGTGGTATCTTTTGGCTCGAACACTCCACTCCGCATATTGGTGCATACGGAGACAATGATGCGGGAATGCGGATGACTTTCTCGCCTAGCATGGTCTTGTGCATCGGTGATACGTCGAGGGAATGACCTTGTTATCATGAAGCCATGGTCTCCCTAGTATCATATGGTAGTCCGGCTCCCTTTCTATGACTTCAAACCTTGCTTTTGATCGGACAGTCCTACTGATAAATTCGGATTGACATACCCGTATGTGCCGGGTCGGGTTTCCTTCAAGTCCGTCATCGTGGTAGGCCGCCGTACAATCTTGCATGGGTTAACCTTGGCTGTCCCGAGAGTCTTGAGAGTCATTACGTTCGAAGATGCTCGTGTCGACGAGGGCTCTCCCGAACTCGAACCCTTGATGTGCGCGGTAACATGTAGGGCCTTGTTGTGACCTTCTTCTCGCCATCATGTCGTCTTCTCGTAAATGTAACATTGTTTACGATGCTTCCCAAGGCAGCTTAGAATTTCTCGGACGAGAAGGAGCAGGTGTACATCCAAAGCTATTTTATTAATTGTAGCGAACGTCTCTGCCCGTTGATTCCTGGAGAGGTGTAGGAGTTCGCACAAGCTTTCCACTAGAGATGCCGCTTCTCGGTCCATCGGGTCTCGGTTCACAAAGAAAACCGTTGACCCGAGGGGAATCATCCCTGTAAAGGTCCCGGTACACTCATTTCTCGACGTCATCTTGATGAGGAGATCAAGTATGTTGTTTACCGCTTCTTTGATAAGCTCCATGTTCCTCGTGTGAATCTCCGTACCCGAGCTAACTCGATTATCGTTGGGATTCTTCCCTGTTGCGCCAAAGCAGTACACCGTTGGGTAGGAGGGTATTTTCATTGGAGGAACTTCGACCGGGATTTGAATTTGTTGGGGAAGTCCTAAGACCAACCATCTCGGAACTTAGCCAAACAGGATTGGGTATTGAAGAAATTGATTTCACAACCGAGAGATTAATCTCCCACCGTGGTCGCCAATTGTTTATGGGTGAAAACTAGTCTGCAGAATTTGGTAATTTGGGGTGTGGATGAGGAATGAATTTAAACCTTAAATAAACAAATGCACCGCGCGGTGAGTGCTTGTAGATTCGAGAGATCAATCTGTGCAAGTCCGGCCTAAACCAAGAAATGTCCGTTCCAGACTTGTTTCTGGTCACAAAGTGAAGGAGATGGGGTTGATCTTAGGGAGGGAAGCGAAGAAGGTGTTGAGATTGTGAAGGTGTTGGCTTGCTTATGACTTGTAATGTAGAAAGGTGAGCAGGCT
This sequence comes from Papaver armeniacum, assembly GCA_023531295.1. Taxonomy (NCBI): domain Eukaryota; kingdom Viridiplantae; phylum Streptophyta; class Magnoliopsida; order Ranunculales; family Papaveraceae; genus Papaver; species Papaver armeniacum. The sequence continues at coordinate 367,592 of JAJJWW010018816.1, forward strand.
TGTGATTGATGCAAGCAAGCTCTCGGGGTGTTGGAATACGTTTTTTGTATTAACACTTGGTTTTTTCGTCTCGCCCTGGACTTGTGTTGTTGTTTGAAATAGGGCGGAGAACCTATTTATACAAGTCATTAAGCCTTATTCACGTCTCTCGTGGGAAGTGGAGGAAGTGGAGTGATGGAGTAGTGGAGTCGTGTGTCGGTGCCACACGACCAGCCTTGCCCACTTCTCCTGTTCATCTCTAACCGTCCATGACTTCCCCGACACGTTCTTGTGATGGCGCGTTGCACGCCGCACGCCGTAAACCGCCCACCAATACCCCAAGATGTATCCACCCAGCTTGTGACATGATTGATGTTCTGGAATGTGTGGATCGTGGATCCACGAAAGATAGCATGTAATGCTGAATTGAATAACCGTGTTATTCGTGAAGTCGATACTTGTGAAGTATTGTGTGTATTTTATGCGAGTGTATCGCATTATGGTGTGGTAAAGTGATGGGTAATGACGCCTCACCGACCAAATAACTCCCGACCTGGGTTGTATAACCAAGTCGGTGAAGTTGGACGGATGAGATGATCTTTGAGATACTCATCTGCGACCGTTAATGAATATTAGGGTTTTTGAAGAGGTGCGCAAGCATCACTCTTCAGCTTGGTCGAAACCGAGCATGGAAAGGGATTTGGAGAGAACCGACCGAGCGTGCATGTAGATAGCATGCCAGTGTACACGTCCATGTCTCACTGTCCCATGAAGGTGCGATCTAGGACACTCAATTTGACCGGCAAAGAGGAGTGGTTGAGATCAATTTTGCAACAGGAAATTGATGCCGCAAAAGGCCGCGCATCATGCTTTTTCCGGCGCGTTCCAAGACGACCTAATTTGGTCGGTCTTGGCCGATGGGTTTGACGTGAAGATGGCAGGCTGGTGTTCATGCCTATACCTGAATATCCCATGAAAACGTGATCTAAGCCACTCAAATCATCCGGTGAAGTTGAGCGGTCGAGATCAGTTTGTGGTTTGGGAGGCGTGGCCATGCTAGTTTGGACGCACGTTTGGGATTAACCAGGCATGATATGCCTTGGCCGAACACATGAGGAGGTAGATGGGCCCACGATGGTCATGCCGGTATGACCGGCCCTTGCTTAATCTAATCTGTGACCCTCCATTCGTGCCGGAGAAGATGGACGCGCGTGATGGCTTGAAACCCTAATTTTGGCTTTCAAAGCCGTGCGCCATCTCTTGTTTGGGTGACGATTTTGTCACGGCCAAACATTGTTGGTCTTGACCGATTGGTCAAGTATGTAGGCGGTCCCACGGTGATCGTGTTGACATGCTCTGGGCCCTTTAAGTCTACATCTACACCCTCCATCTATACCTGCGAAATGGATGGTTGAGACTGCTTTGCAACACATGTAATATGCCGCAAACCCTAATTTAGGGTTTTCCGTCCATAATGCTTGGTATGAACGGTTTCTTGGCAAGCTAGGCCAATGACCGACCATGCGGGTCGGCCGTGGGTATTCCATACCGCTTGGGGGTGATGGAATTGATCCGGGGTCATCCAATCATGCTTATGGAGTTGGATGATCGCGATCGGATCATATCCGGACCGATACGGTGGTCCGGATGCTCAATCGGGCTAGTATAACACACCGAGAGGGGCTCAATCGGGCTAGTATAACACACCGAGAGTCGGCCCGACGGGTATTTCAGTACATGGTTTCATTATAGTGCTTGGAGGTTCGTGTTACTCAGAAGAGTAACACTCGATCGTCATGCCACACCGATAATGAGTACTCGGAAATACAAGGCCGATATGAAATTCACAGAAGGGATTGTTGCCACATGCTCCAACCTGGAGGAATTTCATGTATTCTGAGAATGGGATTGTTGCTACATGCTTCATTCTTGGTGAATTAAGTGAGGGAGTATCCAACACTTATAAATGGCTTTATCTTTTACAAGATGTCAGCGCATGATTTTTCCGGTTTTTTACAAATTTAACCTTAAACGAAAATCCACCATCAACACCAAGCAACAAGGAAATTGAAGAGAAAAGTTACGAATTGTCAAGTTTTTGCGAAGTTCAGAAGTTCATCATCAACAGTTGAAGACCGAAGACCGAAGACCGAAGATTGAAGACGTTTCTATGGATGCTATGAGAGTGGTGTTAATTGCCAATCGGATGTGAAGGTAAGTGAGTACTCACATCCTTGCTAATGGTTGATTTCCTTTCTTAGAGATCATCGTAAAAGATTCTTTTTGTCCACAATTCATGGAGTCTCCGAGAAATTATTTCGGAAGGTTATCCTTCTCACCATCAACGTGTGCGGGATTTCTCTCTTTATTCCCGTCGCACACATGAGAGACTAAAAAGCGGTCTTTTGAGTGCAATTATCATAAAACCCTATTAGTGAGGCAGAAGTCGAGGCTTGTGATTACTCTCGAACCCGAATTCTTTCATATGGTATGGTTATTTCTCGCTCAACTATTAAGGATGAGAATGCGTTCTTTGGTAGTTCTAACTTCGTGTTACTAGCATTCAGAAACTCTATGTCCTCATAGCTCCTTGGATGCTTGAGACTCTTTTACGCTCTGAAGTTGGAGAAGTTTTTGTGGGTACATCTCTGGTAGGCCCTCACGAGACTCCAACTCGTCCACTAGGGACACCTAGAGGTTTAAAGGCTTGGTGCATACGCTAAATGCATTCGAGAGACCAGCGACAGTGGTATAGTTAGGATTTCTTAATTTTCGTTTCACTTGAGGACAAGTAAAATTCGGGTTTGGGGGTATTTGATGAGTGCCAAATATTGCATATTTCTACACCTTTTTATTGGCAATTAACTCATCTTTTGCGCTTTTAAAATCAGATATTATCCCAAATTCTGTATTTTCTCTATTTTCAAGAATAAATACTTGTACTAATTAATTTTGCGTTTTTAGGTACTAAATAAAGCTTGGATGAATTATGGAGCCAAAAGAGCAGAAAATTGGAGACTAGCGACTGTGGAAGAGAAGTTGCAACCGCTTGCACATCGGTTGCAACCTGTTTACAAAGACATGGGCTTAAACTACCCATACCCGAATCCAAACCCGCCTCCATCCCGAACCGTTAGATTGAATCAAGCAAATTTGCATCCAACGGCTTCTTCACTCGATGCATCAACATTCGAAGCTCCCGCCTAACACCCTAGCCGCCTGTCCCCTTCACCCATCGACTAGAAGACAAACCCAGTTTGTTCTTCTTCTTCTCCTCTCTTCTTTCCTCTATGCCATTTTTTCCCCCTTCCCCCGACCATTATCAGAGCCAGCAGCTCTTTCTTCCCCCGACATCGCCAGCACAACAACCATCACAGCTCTCCTAGCTCTAGCTATCTCCATCTTAGCTTCTCCCAAAACCCTAGAAGCTGAGTTCGAGATAGATGGGGTTAGGGTTCCTCCCAACATCGCAATAATGGCTTGCAGAGGCAATTGGAAGAGGGGACAACCAATTCAGAGACTTTGGTGAATAGGGTTTGCATTTAATTTCGATTTTTAGGGTTGGAGAAGAAGTTTTTGGTATAAATAGAATTTTTCTCTCGTGTAAGAAGCTCTCTCGGAATTTTTTAGGGTTTAGTTGTTAGCTTAATTTAATTCTGTTTTAATTACTGTTACCATGTTCTAAATCACTTTGCTAGGGTGTAGATGAAACCCTTAATAATATGTTGAGTTAATTCATATTCAAGTTTGTGTTCTTCCTGTGCTTAATGGAAATAGGAGTAATAGTTAGCTAGACTGATCAAATTAGCCTGTAATTGGTTGTACTGTAAGAAGACAACTAATACTAGGGGAGAATTAGTGAAATCAGTTGATAATTTATCCACCTGAGACCTTCAAGGGAAGTACAATAGCATAATTTGAGTTGTATTACCTTAGTATAGGATTAGGAGGTGAATTCAATCACCCTAGTGCTCTTCAGCCTTTGTTTACAATCTATTTTGCATACTTTCTGTCTTAGAACTACAATCACTGCTAAATCTTGTCGTATCGACACCAATCAAACCCATCTTTGTGTCACCACTTATTGAAAATCAGTTTAGTAGACCATACAATCACCTTAACACTCTCCAAGTCCCTGTGGATCGACCTGTGCTTGCACTTTACACAATCTGTCACTGTACACTTGCAATTTTAATTGTAGGTAACATTCCTGAGCCTACCAGATACAACCTTTTCCATTATATCCTAGAGGTTTTTCACATTATCAGTCTCAGCCAGCTCCTAAATTTGCAACCAATCCTTCACCAACATATACACCTGGAGCATCATCATCATCACCTTCTACTACACCTACATCTGACATAGCTTGTCATCTCTGCAAGAAAGAAGGTCACTTAGCACCAGAATGCAGGCACAGGTTTAATTTTGCTTATCAATGTTCTTTTATTCCTCAACATATCAGTGCAATGCTTGCTACTTCACACATGATTGGTGACAGTCCATGGTATGTTGACTCTGGTGCAAATAATCATATTACTAATGATGCTTCCGAGCTTCATCAATCTACACCTTTTTAAGGAGCTGAGGAGATACAAGCAGCTAATGGTCAAGGTATGCCAGTAACACACATTGGTTATGTCACTAAAACAACTGTTTTTTCTACTTTTGATCTGAATAATGTTATGCTGGTTCCTAAATCATCACAAAATCTACTTTCTGTCCACAAGTTTACAAGTGATAATAATTGTTCTATATCCTTTGATTCTTCTGGTTTTACTGTAAAGGATCTCTCATCTGGGAAGATCATTTTTCAAGGGCCACATGAAGATGGATTATATCCAATGCATTTTTCCAAGCATCTCAACCCAAACAAAGCTTTATCCAGCATTACTGCTTCAGCAGCTACATGGCATAGAAGACTAGCTCATCCCTCTTTTCAAGTTCTACAAAAAGTCTGTAAAACCTTGAATTTACCAAACCTTGTTAAGTCACCTTTGTTCTGTAATGAATGTCAACTAGGAAAATCCCACAAGTTACCCTTTACTTTATCTACTCATCAAGTATTTCAACCTCTAAAACTACTTCATATGGATCTCTGGGGTCCAAGTCTTGTAATCGCTTCTAGTGGATTTAAATACTATGTTAACATTGTGGATGACTTGTCTAAATACTGTTGGATTTATCCACTCTATGACAAATATGAATTCAGAACAATTTTCTTATATTTCAAGACTATGATTGAAAAACTTCTACATACTTCTATTGTTGAAATAAGAACAGATGGAGGTGGTGAGTTCTTAAACAATGAATTGAAGACTTTTTTATGCTTACATGGGATCATTCATGAAGTTTCATGCCCCAAGACACCAGAACAAAATGGTGTTGCTGAGTCTAAACATAGACATTTAGTAGATACAGGTAGAACCTTTCTCATTCAGTCTGGTATATCTGATACTTTTTTGGGTTGATTCTTTTCAGACTGCCAACTATGTGATCAATAGATTGCCAGTTAGAAGTATTAGTTACATCTCTCCATTTGAGAAACTATTTGGACAGACTCCTGATTATTCATTTCTTAAATCTTTTGGTTGCTCCTGTTTTCCTTGGTTGAGACCATATACTTCTCACAAATTACAACCTAGAAGCATTCATTGTGTCTTCATTGGCTACAGCTCTATGCACAAAGGCTACAGATGCTTGGATCCTAAAACAGGTAGAATATATGTTTCAAGGAATGTTGTATTTAATGAGAACAGTTTTCCACTATGCTCTCCTTCAATTGTGTCTCCTACTATCAGCTCAGATATTAGCATATCTTCCTTCTCACAACCTTCATACAATTGCATACACACTGTTACTACTTCATCTGTCAATGAATCTGCTCCTTCATCATCTACTGTGGATTGTCTTGCTTCACCAACCACTACTACTTCAGTCTTATCTCCTGCTCCACCTTCCGATCTTCAGGTTGAGCCAACTACTTCAAATACACATCAAATGGTTACAAGGGCTAAAAGAGGTATTTTTAAACCCAAGGTTTTCAATACTAAATATGTCTTGTCAGCTAACATGATATATGCCATACCACCACCTACACCTTCATGTTTCTCAAAGGCTATCAAGATTCCTCAATGGAAAACTTCTATGGTGAAGAGCACACTGCCTTACAAGATGTTGGTACATACACATTAGTTGATCCAGATCCTTCTTATAATGTTGTAGGCTGTAAATGGGTTTATAAGACCAAACACAATGCTGATGGATCTATCCAAAGGTTGAAATCTAGACTTGTTGCTAAGGGTTTTCATCAGCAGGAGAGACTTGCCAACTACTATAAGACTCATTCTATCTTTAGCAGTCAACTTCTCATGGATTATTAAACAATTGGATGTGAGTAATGCTTTTCTGCATGGAGATCTGGATGAAGATGTTTATATGCAACAACCTCTAGGTTTTGTTGATCCTTCTAAACCACATCATGTTTGTAAACTACACAAATCTATCTATGGACTAAAACAGGCTCCAAGGGCATGGTATGATAAGCTTTTAACTGTGTTAGTTTCTCATGGATTCAAGCCTTCAACTGTAGACTCTTCTTTGTTTGTTCAGAAAGTTGGTTCAAGAATAACCATAATCTTGGTTTATGTAGATGATATTCTCATCACAGGGAATTCTCAAGAGTACATACAATCTTTCATCTCTCAACTCCAACTCTCTTTCCCGATTAAAGACCTAGGAGATCTGCATTATTTTCTTGGACTTCAGGTTAAAAGAAATTCTCAACATTTGTTCTTGTGTCAGACCAAGTATGCTCTGGATTTACTTGAGAGGTTTGACATGACAGGTGCTAAGCCTTGTACTACTCCCATTTCTCCTGGCAGTCAGCTATCTGCATCAGATGTAGTACCATTATCTAATCCTAGTGACTACAGATCATTAGTAGGAGCTTTACAATACCTCACATGGACAAGACCTGAAATTGGTTTTGCTGTGAATCAAGTTTGCTTACATATGCAAGCTCCAACTGATATACACTTAGTGGCATCCAAAAGGATTCTTAGATATATCAAGCATACTCTTGATCATGGTTTACTCTTCTCCAAGGGTTTATTAGCCATTCATGGCTTTAGTGATGCTGATTGGGCAGGATCTGTTGATACTAGAAGATCCACAGGTGGTTATTGCATATTTTTTGGTTCAAATCCTATTTCTTGGTCTAGCAAAAGGCAGAATGGAGTTGCTAGGAGTTCTACTGAGGCGGAATACAGGTCTCTAGCCAACACTGCAGCTGAGGTTGTTTGGGTTTGCAAACTTCTCAAAGATCTTCATCTTTTTCTTCCTACACCACCACTCATCTCTTGTGACAATCAAAGTGCAGTGTCTCTGTCCTCCAATCCTATATTTCAGAGTAAAATGAAGCATCTTGCCATTGATTTTCACTTTGTCAGGGAGCTTGTTCAAAATAAAAGTTTGAAGGTCATGTTTCTCTCTACATTGGATCAGATTGCTGACATCTTTACCAAGGGTATGGCTGGTCCTAGGTTTGGTTTTCTTCGTGACAAGCTTAGAGTCACCCCTTGCAGTCGACTACAGCTTGAGGGGGTAATTGGAAGTATTTTTGTTAAGTTTTTCATGTCTTATTTTCGTACTATAATATTTGTGTCCGTACAGTCACATAGCTCTTTCGCACATGTAAATGTCGGTAGGTTTTGTCAATGTTGATGCATTGTAAGTCTAACCGTGCTTTCTCTGTGTCTGTATAAATACACACTACATGTGTGTTGGTTGATCAGGATGATTAGCATTGAATAGAATTGAAATATTTCTACTAATATGATTCTGGATTATAATAGATTGTCTTAGGAGCAGTTAGATTTTTAAAAATTGAAGTATAAAGTAATATATTTGAAAAAACCAAGGTCATCATGATTCCTTTAAGAAGAAGAAAAAGTTGAGGTGGTGGGTGTAGGTGGTGGTGGGCGGTGGTGGTTGGTATGTGTGGTGTGGTGGGGGCGGTGATGGTTGGTGGTGGCTGCGGTGGACGGTGGTGGTTGGTGTGTGGCGATGATGATGGTGATGGTGACAGTGATGGTTGGTGGTGGCGCGGTGGTTGATGGTGTTGGTTGGTGGTGTGTGGTGGTGGTGGTGGAAAAGCATAGCATATTGTGATAAAAAAAAATTGTCTATAAGAATCCATGAAACTCTTGTGGTTTGGGTTAAGAAAGATATGAGATAATAACATACATATTTTGCCTACAAATATCCATAAGAATCCATATATATCATGTCCCTTAACTATCCTAAGAAATCCTAAATAAATTGAATACCCAGGATATTTGTGGAATCTTAAACAATCCTAATTGAATACCTTGGATATTTAATGATTCCTTACATATCCTAATTGAATACCTAGGAGTTTTTAGGATTGTTAATTATCCATGTAAATCCTAATCCAATACACCCCTGTAAGTCTATGAAGAAGTTCATACCTTTCTCTAAAGAGGGCGGAAGGAATAACTATGGAGGAGAATTATTGGTTCGCTGAAAATGACTACTTTTTTGCGCTGGAATTTTGGATGTTTCATCCCAACTTCCCGACCTCTCAAGGCAGAAGGGCAAACCTGATGGTTCCGGGTCTTGGCCACAGAGCTTGTTTTAAAGATTCATTATCTTAAATTTCTTCAGCAACTCTTACATTGAATAGTGTTTTGATACAAAGAGTTCAGAAGTAATTGTAGGATTAAACACAAATTGACCTCCAAAACAGAAGTCTATGATAACTTAAGCGATATAGAGACTAGAGAGCACCGGGGAAATGGGAATGCAGTGAGTAAGAAAATGTCACAAGAGAAGAAAATGAAGAAATTCATTACAAGTGATCTAAAAATTGTCCACTTTGTAAAAAGGCTTTCAGAGAAAAAACCTGCACAAACTCTCCCCAAAAAAACTCCAAATACATATCTATAATACAAAATAGAATGGGTTTTTGAGTTTGTACGGTCGGATAACATTTTGAGAGACAAACGTTGCATCTGACCATCCAATCTCATCCTAGCGAAAGACATCCGACAGTCGTCGTTTCTGTAACCCCTCCCATTATGAATCCAAATTTATTAATCTTTAATTATTGCATCACCTCTTAACTCAAGATATTCAAAGAAACATTAAATGAAATCATAATATACTGTATCATACATGCATTAATTGGATTTAGTGGTGGCATGATGAATCTAATGGGAAATGAGATTTATTTGTTTATTTTTATTCATAACTCATAAGTAAGATATGCGTACACTATTATTTAAATGATTTTGTGTTCATTTTTGGATAATGTATATGAATAATTATATAATGTACTTATAAACATTATTTTCGTAGTGGAAAGGGGTGGAACAATGGAGGATATTGCATTTTCCTCAATAGGTGGGAATCAGCCCACGTTTTGACAAACATGGCTGCTTAATCAAACTGCAAATCCACCTTCTTCAAATTCTATGCTTTGCTCACAAAAATTAACTTATATTAAGACTCGATATCTAGATAACTAATGAATGGTCATTTAACGCTTCTGCTTGAGAGTCTATCGACGTGTGGATCGAGAAAAAGCTCAAGGATGACAACAATAACACAAAGAAGTAAGATGTTAGGTACCTGAACATACAAGTAGACCATAAATGTGGATTGTCAGGCATATTTCATCCCAAAAAATAAGCTCCACCTTAAATAATTTATCCCAAACATCAACCACTATTTGAGGATACATTTTTCTCTCGCTTCGATGTTTCCCGCACCAACATCGTTGCATTTGATAATCCAATAACCTTGTGAGGGCTTAGGATTCTGTCTTAACCTCCCAACCACGTTTGGAAATGTTGGAATTGTGTCCCATAGAGATATAGTGAATTTTTCTTAAGCTTGGGAAAGTCGGTATCGATTTGGGAATTCATAGAGGGTATTGCAGAGAGCCACTGCAAGCTGCAATCCACAAGCATAATTGCTGCATTTGAAAAAGATTACCAACCTGTCTCACGCCACTAACCTCATCTCGGGTCTGTTTGTGATGCCTGGGTGTGATATGGACTATGGAGTGCCTAAGGTACCTATAAGTGTCCATCTCTTTGAATCTGCAGCACATCAATAGCATAGCTTTTAGTGCTGAAATTCAGTTAACATTCAATTGGGTTCTTCGCCTACTCTAACATGTGCTACATCATCTTTATCCAACATGTGCTTCATCAGCTTATAAACTTATGTGAATGTTTTGTAATTGACCTAATGGTGCCATCTCTTTTGTTTTACCCTCTGTGATAGTTCAAACCAACTGAAATTGGTTTTGCATCTGTTTAGAATCAATGCAGAATTTGGTTCATAATTTGTTTTCTTTAGGTTAGATTTATCAGAGTTGGAAGTATGGAATCTATATGGTTAATAATCTTATATCCTATGGATTATATCACGTTTTCGAACACGAAAAAGTAAAACCCTTTATTTCTCTCAAGTATAATTATTTTTTGTTCTTTCGATTTAGCAATCAAGGTTTAATGCATAGCTATGTGATTTGGCGCACACAACGGGCGGGCGAAGCGTGCACGTCAAGTTAATAGAAAAAGATTGCCGGGGTGCGCAGACGTGCACTAGTCTAGGAGGAGTATGTTTGATTTACAAATTAAGACGAAGTTCTTTTTTTTTCCGCATGTGATGATACCTTAGGCTAACAATCTTCATAAAGTATCATTTGTGCACGTGTTACCACTTTGGACATAGGTAATTTACCCTAACAATGTATTTTTAAGTTCGTAGCCTAGAAATAAATTTTTCAAAAGTATGCAATTGTTAAGTAAATGTGTTAAGAGGAAGCGGTAACAGTTGACTGTTAGGATGAAGTGGGCGTTAACATACATTTGGAATTTTGTGCAAGTAGGTAAGATAGCTTACCGATCCTATCAAGGTTGGAATTGTGGAGAGGGATACATGTGGTCCTCTTTCAAGAATAGAGGTACGCAATTTTGTTGCCTGCATTGCAAAATACAATTGGGTACCTGATTAAAAAAAATTCATTTGACAGGGTTTGTGCGCATTTGATCTCAATCTATTTTCATTACCGTCTCATTCATCTCTGACTTCCATGAAAATGGCTTTCTAGTACTACTTGGTTTGACACCAATAAATATTCACTATTACATTTCTGAAATCCCTGCTACTTAGTTTGTAGAGCCGATTTGGCATTTGCAATTTGCACCTAAAGGATGATGCGGTGGATTTCCCAAAGAAGATGATGAAGACCGGTGCACTGGTGCGTAACACGATCACGAAAAAAACTTAGTCTTATTTAGAGAAAGAACCGCTACGCAGGTTAGTACCCAACGAAACAATTGATGGGCAGTCTAACAAACATTTATAGTGAGGAAGTAAATTTGACAAACAACATAGCATTTGAAGAAACTAATGATTTAAAATATTGCTAATGGTTTAGCAATGAATGTTTAGTAAATCAATATTGTTAATTCATTACAAAATCAAAAATTCATTATATGCCAGCTTTGTAAAAAGAAAAACATGAATTAATGCATCGTGACTGGGCAGATACAAATCAGAGATGTTGTTAAAAGAAAAAGATGGCTACTTCCTTAAGATTCATTTATGATTGACTATATGGGATTATCAGGTAGGTTTTCAGCCCGCCACACCAAATCAAAAATGTACCGCAATAGAGCCGACAAATTTCTAAAGACTCAAAATAAAAAATCCTAACCGACACGCACACCAAATGAAAAATATTGTTGAAAGAAAAACATGCCCGGTGCGTAGCACGGGCAATGCTTCTTATTTCTTTTGGTATTTGTATCATTTTTCTAGACAATTCTTAAGCAATCATAGAAAGTTGTTAAGCAAAACCCTTTGCGGAAAAAAAAAGTATATAAATTATAGGTTTCCCGATGAAATGTTAGGGTCTACTGGTTCATAAATTATGGGTAGTTTTCCTAAAGGCGAAATCAGCAATTCATTCACTCCGTAATCTTGGTTCAAAGATTTCTAATGGAAGTAGAAACCCAATTCGTCAAGGTAATCATCAATTCACGCATACCCCTAGGGCTTCTGGGTGTTCATTTTCTTCGTTGGTTCGTTCAAAGTTTACTCCTTTTCAAAAAAATCACCACATAAATCTATTTTTGGATGGCGGGGGTCGTAGATTTTACTATGCAGATAGATATCAAGCTCAACATTTTAAGTCGAGAGGATCAAAAAGATGGTTTGAAAATCGGTTGTAAGTGGGCGAGTTTTTGTTACTGTATATGCTGGGAATTTAGAGACAATTCCTTATACAAAAAGAAGTCAATTTGTTCTTTTACCAAGGTAATTAGAGAAACAAATGGGAGAATATAGTTTGAATCAGATTAAGAATGCATTCAGATTGTAGTTTCAGGTGCGGCGGGATGGTTTTTCTTCTGTCTCAAAGCGACTATTACATGGATGGGGATTGCAGAACTATGTGTATAATTCTAACTATTTTTGCTGGTTTTAAGTTTTTTTTAACTGTTATGATTTCAATTATGGTTCCAGACTGAAAATTACATAATTTGAAATTTGAAATTACCCTCACAATTTTGCATCTGTAGTGTCGATTTCAAATGTGTGTGCTTATTTCTTATGTTTTTGTTGCTGCCTTTGATTATTTGTTAGATATGAATTGGATACACGCATTTTGAATTGATTTGGTACCATGTCAAACTCAAGTAAGGTTTCGATGTTTACTACTTTGATTTGCATCTCATAGTTTTGCAATATAGCTCTCATTTTGTTATATCTAACGACAGTTTTGGGTCTAAATGTTGGTTCAGTTAGAAAAGAAGGTCTGTAGGATCCAAATATCGCAACAACAACACACTTGCGGAATCTCCATTAACAACGTCGCGAAGCCGTCGCAAAGTGATTTCAGAAATGACATAACAAATGAAGATAACGTAAACATGAAGAAAGTGCGAGGATCTTGCGAGAGTTAGAGTGTCTGCGAGATTCTACATTTATACTCTTGCGAGGATGTCGCAAGGTAAATCCGAAATTAAGGGAAATATTAGTTGAACATGAGCTGTCATCCACTATGTAAATACTATATAAAGAGGAGAGCAGGAGAGAGAGGGGGAGAGACATTTTTTAGGAGAGAGGTATTATTTTAGGAGAGAAAAATTATTTTAGGGAGAGATATTTTTAGAGAGAGATTTATTTTCTTTATCATCTTCTCCCCCCTAAAATTAGATCTAGAGCTCTACAAAATATCCATTAATGGAGATTGTAAATGAAATATTAATGTAATCTCAATAATCATAGTGAAGAACCATGGATGTAGATCACATTGATCGAACCATGTAAAAAATCCTTGTGTCAATTTATAATTTTAGCACTTTTATCTTCATTTTCATATCAAATAAGTTTATATCTAGAAATTATTATCAAGATATAGTGAGGGGTGTAGTGTGGGATTTCCTGCAACTACATATGCGCTAGAAACAGGGATGATTTCAAAGAAATTAGCTATTGGGAGAATTAGACCTCGCTGGATCTACAATTTTTAAGAGAAAAAGTGAAAATTTCAATGGGAAAATCGTGTCTTCAAGCAAACATCGACAACACAGTAAAAGAAAGTAAAAGAAAAAGATGAAGATGCAAAGGACGAATCTCTCATCAGTAGAATCCACACCAGCTACGGGTTTAAAAAGGACAAATCTCTTACAACTCTATCTTGTTTTATGCTTCAGATCTGGAATTTTGGGGAGAATTAATTTGATTATTAAGTTTCGTTCTTAACAAAATTCGCTTTGATTTAAAAATCAAAAACCAAAATGAGTTTTCCTTTAGATTTACATTAACAATATTGTTTTAAAAAATCAGTGAATTTAAAATTCTCTCCAAGTTAATCATTAATTTCGGGTTTGGTAAAGTAGATTCAGAGCTTATATATATCTCATCTTGATTAGTTTCTTCGCTTTCATGATTATGAAACTTATCCAAGTTAAAGAAGCAAAACAAACAACAGCAAAGGTGAATGTGAAGAAGCATGACAGAATAGAGAAAGAAGAGGTGGATTATCTCTTCCTTGGAACGAAGTTTATGCAACAATCAACTATCAAATAAAGAAAGGAAGAATGAAGGAATCATTGTCAGAAAACGCGAAAAGTCCCCGAAGAAAAACTCATGAAACCTTTGTACCAGTATTTACGCGAAAGAATCGCCAGCAGCAAAATAAGCGGGATGGTTTGTTTAGAGCAAAGTATTATCTCGCGGAGTTTTAACAACAAAATATTATTTCGCAGAACTTCAACAGTGAATCACTTCGGAGAAAAGAACCAAAATCCAAGTTTTGCTTTGTCAAACTTCACCAACGAAGAGGAAAATTCAACTTTGCCCAACAAAGAAGCAAGTTTACTACATCATCAACGCTGAAAGCAACCAAAGAAGAGTGGTAACTCGCAGAAGCAATCAACAAAAGAAGAAGCGGTTAGTCATAGGCCAAAGAAATTCGAAAAGGAGGAAATGACATCTACATAAATAGGCAACGAGTTTGAAATGAATTCGCGAAGATGAAATCTTAAGTTAGGTTACCAGGCAAATCGATTCAAGAAGCGTACTACTTCATTATTATCGCAACAAACAAACCAAAGTTAGTATCTTGGCGAAGTTACGTTACGGGGAGATACGAAATGTCAAAGTTATATCCGCAAGAGTAAAAGCAACTTATTTGATTCCCATGAAGAGTCAATAAAGTACCAATATAGTTCGCAAAGCAAAGGTTTATTAGCATGAAGGGATCAATGGACGGTGCAAAGAAATTAATCATCTTTGGCTACTATTCATCCGTAATGTAATGTATTTCTTGCCTCTCAATCATCCTGCTGAAGGAATAAAAGATGACTAATGAAAGAACGATTAAAAAAATAAGTCATGTGAATTGTACCTCTCAATCCCAAACAGAAAGCTTCGGAACAGGTTGGTAAAGGGGAGTGTTTAGTGAACTAGAGAACTCGCGATCGAATCCAAGCACATGCATACTTTTTTGCAAATTTTATATAAAACCAGAGAGAGGATTGTGATAAAAGGGTGGACGAGTCTTATTCTCGCAAAGAGAATCCAGTAAAAATGGTCAGTAGAGAAGAAAGGAAGCTTAACAACAGGGGTTCGAGTCTCCCTCTTCGCAAAAGATTTTTTGCGTCATGAATGTTTATATCATTTCTTTCGCAGACATTTGCCTTGCGAACGTTCGCAGCACAAAGGAACACTTCGCAAATATTCACTTACTTCATACAGATGTTTACTTTGCACTGATCTTTGGTTATTTCGCAGACAGAAGAGAGTTGATGATTATTTCGCAGAGATACTTCGCAAAAGAAGGTTAGCACAGATTGGTATGGTGCGAGAATATGCAAGAGGCAGGTCAAGGGTTCAAATTTCATTTCTCACACTTCTTTTTGCTGCGAGATAATTATATTTTGTGCGACTCTTATACATTTCAAGGATGCTAACTTCGCAAGCAAATCTTATACTTCGCAAGAGACAACAATAACGAATCACATACAAGCTAAGTACTTTCTTTGAACATTTTACTTTTACAGAAAATAAAAGATTTTTGATTTGATGTAAAAAAATAAAAAAATAAAAAAAAAATACAAAGATTTCAAGATTTCAAAGATCTCAAAGATTTCAAAGATTTCAAAATTATAAAGAATTACAAAGATTTCTAAATTACAAAGATCTTAAAGATTTCAAAGATTCGAGAAAAATTTCGCAGATTAATTTATATACTCCCTCCGTTCTTTTTTAATAGGCTGGTTTTGTTTTTTGAGAAAAATAAGGAAATTAAGAGAGCCAATCATTGAAAGTGGTCCTCATGATACTTGTCAATAAAAGAAGTGAAGTGAAATGGTCCCCATGACACTTGTCAGCAAAAGAAGTAAAGTGAAATGGTCCCATGACACTTGTCATCAAAAGAAGTTAAGAGAAAAATGGTCCAAGAAAAATAAAGTAACATTTGACTTTCCCAATTAGAAAACCAGCCTATTTTTTTGTAACATTTATTTATAGAAACCAACCTATTATTTAAGAACGGAGGGAGTATTTCTCTTGAATATTTACTTTACTTCAAATGATATGATATTATGAGAATGAATGAAATAAATGACAGAAATGAAGGGATGAATGAAAGAATGAAGACATGTGATAATTATGCAAAGATAATGGAAATGCGATAACTTCGCAAAGATAATGAGAAGAGAAAATCAAAAGTGAATGATTGAATGAATTGACAAAAATGATTGAGTGAGTGAATGGGATGAACCTTTATGGCGTACACCCTAGTTCGCGAATGATATTTCGTAAGAGGCAAATGTAAGACCTAAAGTGCGTCATATAAGGGGGTATCTCTTGACATGGCTCAGTGAAAGGGTTACACCGCTCCTGGAACCTGAGTCATGAAGATTTGGGGCCCATGAAAGCCTATCAGGGAGAGATACCTTGGATTTCCAACTATATATATAAGGTTATACAGTTGGACGCCCGAGGGTCTCTTCCAAGGAGTCGCCGTATGACCAAGGCGCCGAGGTACACGGTTGAGTCAAGAGTGCGGGGAGCATGGAACTTCCTTACCACTCTTGACAAGTCTTGGCACATGCCGCACTCGGCCCAAGAAAACTCCACTTAGGTGCGATCTCGTAACCATAAGCCCTATAGGTATAAGGGATAAGAGGTCGCGAAAACAACTGCTTCTTTGTTAAGACCAGGATGGGAGGAGCTAGTCTTGTATGGCCGATGTACGCCTCCTTGAAGGGGCAACCAGGGAGATGATAAGGGCGGCACCCTCCATTAGGGAGCTGATAAGTGTCAAAAGACGCAAATATAATTAGGCTTTATTTTCGCAAGAAAATTTAGGCTTGTCATATTTGTGCGATGATCCTGAAGAGGCAATAATACAAAATACAAAGATAAGGCGAGATCAATGGGTCTTTACATGAAAGTGTAAAGACGTCCTGCGATTTCGTCGCAAGACGGCAATGTCATGGGGCATTATGTTCGCAAGAATATTTAGGCACATCATATTGTCGCAATAATGAGGGTGGCAAAATAAGACCTTTAACTAGGAAGGCGAAATAAGACCACACAAGAAAATTGATAAGGCAAGACTAATGGGTCATTACATGAAAATGTAAAGACGTCCTGCGATCTTGTCGCAATGACAAAATTCAACATAAACATTTTGAATGTAAGTAACCGAGATCTTTCATCGCAAGAAAGATTACATGGTAAGCTTGCGAGTTTGAGAAAATGATTAAATGATAAGCTTGCGAACATATACATGATGACGAGACTGAGGCAATGCAAATGCCGCACACTTGATATTATGATCATATTATTATGTGATACTAATAGTGCAGGAATAAGAAAAGATGAAGCACAAGTAAGAACTTGCGAGAAACAATAAATACACAAAGAAGTAATGCATATACTAAGAGACGAAATCAGAGAAATGAAGAATGGAAGCGATTTAAAGCTACATCAATTTTAAAGCGGCAAAATGAGCTAAGTAACACAAACATTAGCTATACACTGCAGTAGATAAGCATTTCATGGCATAAACATCGCATACACATTTCATAAAATAATCATTACATAAGCATTATAATCTCTCGTGATAATATTTATAATCTCTCAAGAGTGTTATTCGAATCTCTCAGCAATATTATTTAGAATCTCTCAAGGTATTATTTAGAATTTTGCAGAGGAATTCATAACTTCGCAGAGGTATTCAGAATTTCGAAGAGTTATTAAGAATCTCGCAGAATGTGATTATTTTACAAGATAAGATAAGTAACTTGAAGAGATTATACTATCGCATGAGCACAAAACATGAGACAAAGGCAACATGAGAATGAAGAGACAACTCGCTCATTCAACATTTTCTCAAGGATTCTACCCTCATAGATAAAGAACAGAGGCAACTATGGATTACCGAGAAAACATTTTATGTTCTTTATCTTCTCGGCAAGAATCATTTCCAAAATGGACGTTCGCTAAGGAACGGCAAGAATCATCACCAAAAATGGAGTAATAATTTCGCATGAATAGAGGCAATGATTTCGCATGAATAGAGGCAATGCTTATTACTCTTATTCAAGGATAAATACTTCTTATATTTCATACTTCATACTTCTTATACTTCTTCAAAGATACTTCATACTTCGCATACTTCAAGAGATGATACTTCTTATTTATTTCGCAAAGCTTCGGAACTTCGCAAAAGAATAGAGGCAAGTATGTACTTTTCAAGTCCAGTATTCTTTCGCTCGTTCCTTCAAACAACAAATATCAAAGATACTACAACAACTGATTTTTTTCTTAAAGATCGCTCTTCAAGCAATATTCAGAGAAAAAGAGGCAAGATGTAGGATCCAAATATCGCAACAACAACACACTTGCGGAATCTCCATTAACAACGTCGCGAAGCCGTCGCAAAGTGATTTCAGAAATGACATAACAAATGAAGATAACGTAAACATGAAGAAAGTGCGAGGATCTTGCGAGAATTAGAGTGTCTGCGAGATTCTACATTTATACTCTTGCGAGGATGTCGCAAGGTAAATCCGAAATTAAGGGAAATATTAGTTGAACATGAGCTGTCATCCACTATGTAAATACTATATAAAGAGGAGAGCAGGAGAGAGAAAGGGGAGAGACATTTTTTAAGAGAGAGGTATTATTTTAGGAGAGAAAAATTATTTTAGGGAGAGATATTTTTAGAGAGAGATTTATTTTCTTTATCATCTTCTCCCCCTAAAATTAGATCTAGAGCTCTACAAAATATCCATTAATGGAGATTGTAAATGAAATATTAATGTAATCTCAATAATCATAGTGAAGAACCATGGATGTAGATCACATTGATCGAACCATGTAAAAAATCCTTGTGTCAATTTATAATTTTAGCACTTTTATCTTCATTTTCATATCAAATAAGTTTAGATCTAGAAATTATTATCAAGATATAGTGAGGGGTGTAGTGTGGGATTTCGTAACTACAAGGTCAATGACCAAAATTTTTGCATAAGAGTTCAAGGCCCGGATGTTACTTACAGATTTGGTATTCATCATCTGTTTCTTGTAATTAGTCGAGGCTATTTGTTTCTGTTTGTTCAAGGACAATAATCTATGGATATATTTGTATTTGTCAATTGGGGGATCCAGTTATTTCTGTTTGGTATTAAGTAAAAGTCATTAAAATAAGTAAATTCAGAGTCAAAATATTCCGTGAAAGTGACCCCTTTAAGTGACTCCTTCAAATCCTCTGTTTGATTATGAGGCTCTCCATTATCTTCTTCTTCCAATGTATTCATCTGAAATTTCAAATAGGTTGAAACTAAAATCGAGGAGAGGATGAGGATGGGAAACCATATATTTTTCGAAAACCTTATATAGCATGACTCGGTCGAGCGGCGAGGACCGAAAGCGATGCCGCACATGGTAATGAAAATGGCGGTAGCTCAATGTCTCCTCGAAACTATCGGTAATGGAGGCTTTGTGGCTATGGCGGCTTTGCGATCTGTTGTGCGAATTAATAGTTTTTCTTCCTGCTCAATTTGAAGATAACGAAAACCGTAATTTGGTGATTCGGTGATGTAGAGAACCAGGAGGGAAAGATGAAGACACCGAGTCTTTACTTGGTAATAATTCCAAGGAGAAAATGAAAGAACCAAGTCCTAGACTTCCTCGTAATCCTCTCAATAATTTACAAGGAGAACGGGTTGCATTTGGTTGGCCTTCATGGCTCTCTTCCGTTGCTTCCGAAGCCATCAATGGTTGGACTCCGCTTGACATCAATAATTTTCAGAAGCTTAACGAGGTTCTCTCTCTCTCTCTCTCTCTCACACACACAAACACACACACACATACAGACAAACACAAATTTGAACCAAAATCATTTTAGCTATTTATAATACGATTCTGTTAAGCATTTTATGAAAACTAAAAAGAGATGCATCACTGAGGGTCATTTTTCTGGTTTGTCGAAGTGCTCATTACTCATTAAATGCAAACTTCATATATTTATAGACAAGGAAGTTTGGACACCAAGGAATTTCCAAAACCGAATATTCTCAAAGATATGCAATAAACACAAAATCGGTTTTCATAACTTCTGGAAATGCACTGTCCAAATATTGACCGAAATCCCAATAGAAAAATCTATAATCAGTAAATGCAAATTACTAATTATTATTTTCTAGAGATAGGAATTTAATTGTTGGAGATTAAATAGCATATAAAAACTAAGAAACCTTAAATAAAAGATTTTCAATTTATTTTGATCTTAGGATTCTCCTTTAGCTATTAAGGAATATCTTTGAACAATTAATGATAAGATTTACTGCACATGTTCAAAGTATGTCGACATCTGTACTTTGCAAGTCCTTTTTCATACTTACAATTTTGGAAAGGATTTGTCACACTTCCAAACAAGTTTAGAATTGGTTAAGTCGAATTCGAAGAACTATGTGATTGATTATCCTATCAAATCACCAATCATGGGTTTCACGGTTCTACCAAAACAAGTTCGGTTCTACCTCCATGTGAGTACTGTGCATAGTCACGCTAGTTACCAAAATTCGGTTGACTATGTACTAGGATCGGTTCCCCACAACTTATGGTAACTACCTGTATTTGGTTGAACATGTCCATAGAATCGGTTCCCCCATCTACTAAAAATGTGTTGCACCCCTTACAAGGATCGATTCCCTCTTGTAAATATGTTGCACCTCTTACTAGGACCGGTTCCCCAATGACTAGATAAAAGTTGCCATTTACATGGCATCGATCATACCATCTTGAGTGATTACTTAAGATCGGTTTCAGTAATAAAAGTCATACCAATACATAATTCAGGCCTTTTGAGTAGTTTTACCAA
Organism: Papaver armeniacum; assembly: GCA_023531295.1. Classification (NCBI taxonomy): domain Eukaryota; kingdom Viridiplantae; phylum Streptophyta; class Magnoliopsida; order Ranunculales; family Papaveraceae; genus Papaver; species Papaver armeniacum. The sequence goes on from JAJJWW010018816.1 coordinate 388,512, forward strand.
GATACATAAACAAGTTTATGAGCGGTTATACTAAACACACATACTGGTAATCTAAAATAGATTTGCAATGCATAACAATACCAATAAGCCTAGCGATTTCCCTTTCGATTCACAAAACAAGTTTATGAACTTACTTCCTTTAAACGAATGTAAAACATTGTTTCCTAGGATTAAATCTTCGCTCATACCCATACATAATCACAATAGCATTCATATGATCATGTCGATGTCTAACTAGAGTTTCATACACAGCTTCGCAGTTATGTTTTCAATATGCACGACTTGAAATATACGCTAGGGAATGAAACAGTTCAATCCGAATATCACTAACCTCAAGTGGAAGGATCATGTTGTCGTTATAGCTCCTTACTTCTTCACTTCTTCAAGTCTTCGTAATACTTGTAATGACTCATATCCTAATACTTTCAAGCTAACCTATACGAAGTTGACTCTAGTATATAATCAAGCGACTCTTTAAATGAGTTTTGATTCACTAAAATATGACAACCAAACTTGACATACCAACGCTTGGTAGGTTCAACCGAGCTATGCTCTAACAATCACAACAACAACTCGATAGAACTTCAACTTCTCTGTTCATTTTCGAGCTTGATAACGAGTTCCATCTCCAGACCAACGGCGGATGCAAAAGCCGTCATCACTGCCATGTCTCTAAGCCATCCATCACAGCTTCGAACTCCTCTTCATCTCTTGTTGTTGTCGACATAATTAAACTAAAGCTTTAATCCCCGTCACTTTCTCTGCTCCTTCATCACGATCACTGACTTGCTCGAGTTCTTCGATGCTTGACAGCAACTCCATATATTTTCACCAATAACAACAAACATCAGTCACCTCTCGTCTTGTTTTCTTCATAGTTGAGACAGAACTTAAACTCATCACTAATGACCACGGACTCGAGCTCGTTCCTATTCTTCATAGTCGTGACCATTAGTAACAACCACATCGAGCTAAACTTCATCGAGAATCACCCAATACCATTGAATGCTGCCAAGCTCGAGTTCTTCTCCTTAGTGAGCTGAAACTCCATTTTATACCTAACTGATAGGTGTTGTAAACACCTTGATATTTATCTATTGTTTATGCTTTCTTTGCTATTTATCTTGTAAAATATGTATCTTATGTTTACTTTTGAGTATTTAGGTACTTTGGAGTCATTTGGATCAAAAGAAGGAGAAAACGTCCATTTGAAGCGTAAAGAGCAAAAAGATCAAGTCGCAGCGAAGAATGAGTATCGGTTCCCATGGCCCGACAATTGAGCATGAAAACAAAATAGGGCATCGGTTCTTTAGAGCAGGCAAGCTATGTAAGAAATGGGTAGCCCTTCTCGGAGAGTGGGTGCTTGCGTCTATTTACATTCCTACACAAACCTAAAAATCGGAGAAACAATCATTTTTCTCGTATCATTGTTCCCGCTTGAAACCAGAAGCCATGGCGGCTCCATTAGAGATTTACAGGAGAGAGGAGGAAGAATCGTGTTTGTGGAAGATGGGCCTTGTTTGAGTCAATTGAAGATGGGTTTGATCGATGTTGGGGTTTGAATTAAGGAACAGGGAGATGAATTTGTTGTCAATTTGAAGCTGTGGAGGAAGAGGAAAAATGGGTTTGTGTGAATTTATCATACAGCAAGTGAATTCAAGTCGTAGAGAATGTTGCTGTCAGATGGGTGAAGTTGGAAGATGATTCATGAGCTGTTGAGATCATTAGGGTTCTCTTCTATTTTTGTTCTAGGGTTACAACATGATAGATTTTCTCTTTATTCTTGTTATGAACTCCATGAACATGAGCTAGATTATTATTATTGGTTATGGAATAATTGGATTTCGCATAATATGTTTTTTTGATATGATAAATTAGTTTTGTCTCCATATTATCGATTATGATTCACTATTTATATTGTTACATGATTTGAATGCTTGTTTGATCGAGTCGCGAATCGGTTGAGTTTGTTTTCATCTCTATTGCTAGATTAGGATTTGTTATACGCAAAAGTGATAGATTCCTGATTACAAATAGCATAAATATGGTTATAGCTTGTAGTGATGCATTGCATTAATTTTTTTCTTCACTTTCTTTTTTGTTGATCATCTCACGGTGATTCAAGATGGGGGATCAACCTGATCCATCCCAAACCAAGATGTTAACATATGCTGATAGATTGAAAAACAAACAACAGTTACCTACAACTTCAGTTGATTTAAGCACTTTACCAAACCCTACTAGGAAGGATGGCAAGCCTGACGTTGTCTTACCGGAGCCGTTTTATTTGGAAGGGTGCGAGATTTGGCAGTTTAGCCTTATTGGTCGTTTAGATTTCAAAGGAATCAGTTTCAATGATGCAAAGAAAACCCTAGAGCATCAATGGCAACTAGGTGATGGTCGAGTTCAATTTGTTACTCTTAATACAGGTTTCTTTATAATCTAGTTGAAATCACAGGAAGATAAGAACAAAATTTTTGAAGCTGAATCATGGATGGTTGATCAACAAAAATTAAGTTTAATGAAATGGTACCCTAGTTTCGACGCTGATAAGCAGAGAAATTCTCATGCTATGGTATGGGTTAAGTTTCCAGGTTTACCTATGGAATTCTGGATTGAAAAAACTTTTCTAGCTATGGCGAAGTCTTTGGGAACGCCTATAGTGGTAGATAAAAGAACATCGGCACATGAATATGGTTACTTTGCTTCAGTTTTGATTGACATCAATTTTGTTGAACATGATACGGATTCAATTCATGTTTCGGTGAGAGGATTGGATTTTTGGCAAGCTATTGATATTCCTAAGAAGCCTAAATTTTGTTCGAAGTGTAAGATCGTTGGGCATAATGATTCAGAATGCAAACAAAAACACAAGAACAATAATAATTTCGGGCAGCTTCGGATTTCAGCTAATGTACAACAAGGTGCGCTGGTAATCAATAATGAGAATAATAGTGGCTCTATCACTAATGATGTGAATGCACGGCAAGAAGATAAACGTAAGAAGGAAGACGACTCAACCATTCTGTCGTGCAGACGAAGTTGTACGTAGTTTGCCAACCAAGTCGCGAAATTATGTTGTTCCAAGCCAACACGTTGTTGTGCATGGTAGAAATATTAATGATGTTCTAGCGAGTTCGTTCGGGAGGAGGGTGAGATTGCATCGGGGGGGGGGGTTCAAGTGTTTGTTGAGGAACATATACAGGATGAGTTAACAAAGTCCGAAGCTGTATTTCGATCTTCCTATGTTGAATTGCCAAGAACTAAACATAAGGCTGCAGCGTTAGTTTCTGGTGCTACAGGAAGTATGCCCAATTCTAAGTCAGTCATGAATTCTGAAGCGAGGAAGAGCACGAATTTATTGGCTGATAGGAATGTTGTTAACTCTTGACACTCCTTTAAGCGATGCTCTTTTTGTTCGTGAAAGCATTGTATCACCGAATCAGTTTGACGTGCTTAATGCGGAACTTGGTTTACTAGTTGATACAATTTTGGAGGATGGTTCCATTCCTTTTTTTTTGATGCTTTGTCTGGCAAGTGGACTTCCAAAACGCCTGTTATTCTTTCACGCAATAATGTTGTTCTTGGTGCTTCTCGGATTACTGGGAATACAAACAATGGTTTTAAATCTGATCAAAACTTGGATAAAGGAGGTAGGGCAGCGCCTTCTAAAACCAATCATGTTGATGGGGATCTTAAAAAAGATGCTAGCAGATCTGCGCAGCGAGTTAAGTTATCTAACACAAATTCTGTGGTCTCCCAATGAAGGTTCTTTTTTGGAATATAAATGGGATTATGCGCGATGAGGCACAATGTAAACTTAGAGAATTAGTTAATCAACATAAACCTGACATTATTGGCATTGCTGTGCCGAGGGTGTCAGTTACTTCAAGATCAGTTAAACGTTTTGAGTTGGAGGTTTTTAGCAATACAATTATTCATAATTCTACAGAGAGTACAATCGGAAATCTGTGGGTGGTGTGATCGCGTGATATTTCTTAGCCAGTGGTGTTGAATACTTCTCGTCAGGCAATTTCGATTAGTGTGTATGGTTCTATAATTTCTGTGGTTCATGCTAATTCCGTGCAGGTTACTAGGATAAAGCTTTGGAGACAACTTAATATGGGTGATCAGCAGGTCCCCTGGTTGGTCATATGTGATTTTAACTGTGTTCTTCGTAATGATGAAAAGAAGGGTGGTGTGATTTCTAGAACAGCAGTGGTAGAGGAATTTAGTGATTGGATGGACGATAATAATCTCTTTGAAGCTGATTGGTTGGGTTGCAAATTCACTTGGTCTAACAGGCAAACGGGTGCAAGAAGAATTATTAGTAAACTAGACCGGTCAGTGCTGAATGAGTATTGGTTGAATCGTTTTGATAATTGGCGGTGTAAAGCTCTTCCTAGGGAAGTTTCTGACCATTCTCCTCTATTTGGCTATCCTTTTATTAATACAAGACCACGAAGGGCTCCTTTTCGTGTGCAAAAAATGTGGTTCTTACATGCTGATTTTTTGAGAATGGTTCAAGACAGTTGGAATGAACCATTAGTAGGCTCCCCGGCCTATATTTATCCTCAAAAATTGAAGCGTCTCAAGGTGGATATGAAACTATGAAATCAAAATGTGTTTGGCAATGTCAATGCTCGCTTGAAACAGGCTCAACTTCGACTTGAAGGGACTTTACGAATTTCTGATGAGGATCATACAGATTTGCATAAGTTGAATTTAATGAAAGAAGCTCAAGTTGAGGTCAATGATATTCGTATGCAATATGCTACTATGCTGAAACAAAAGTCCAGGAATGGTGCTAGCAATACTAATTTATTTCATAATAGTATTCGTATGAGGCGTAGCAACAACACTATTTCTGAGTTGGTTGATGCGAATTCGGTAATGTTTACTAATTGTGATCAGATTGGGGATCTTATGGTTGGTTACTATGAGGCCAAGTTTAATGGAGATGATGTTGTTCCGGTAGATTCTCTTTTTGACATTGAGCATGATATCTTTTATGATGAAGAAAGGAATAGAATGGATCAATTACCTTCCTTTGAAGAAATTCATGCAGCTGTTTTTGGTTTGGATGCGGATAGTGCTCCTGGTCCTGACGGTTTTGCAGGTTTTTTCTAAAGGCATTGCTGGGAGATCATTAAGGATGATTTGATACGTGCTATCCTTTTTTGTTGGACTAATACATTTATGCCTTATGGGGTTAATTCTAGCTTGTTACTTCTTTTGCCTAAGGAAAGAGGAGCTAATACTCTTAAAAACTTTAGGCATATTGGTCTTAGTAATTTATTTTTTAAGATTTTTACCAAGATTTTGGCTACGAGGTTGGGAGTGTTTTAGACAAGCTAATTTTTGAAGAACAAGTTGCTTCTATGAAAGGTAGGAATATACATGAGAACATTAGTCTCGCTTCTGAAATGGTTAATGAAATTCAAATTAAGCGCAAGGAAGGTAATGTGGGTTTGAAGCTTGATATTACTCAGGCCTTTGACACGGTGAGTTGGTCTTTTGTTATGGATGTTTTTCGAAGATATGGGTTTTCAGAAGCTTGGTGTAACTGGACTTTGCAGATTTTGAAATCAGCTAGAATTTCTGTCCTTGTGAATGGTAGTCCGGAGGGTTTCTTCAGCATTGATAGGGGTCTTCGTCAGGGAGATCCTTTGTCTCCTTTGATCTTTGTTTTGATTGAGGATGTCTTAAGCAGGAATATCACGAAATTGTTTCGTGAGGGAAATATGACTACCATGGTTTTTAGAAAAGGTATTTCACCAACTCATCTATTTTTTGTTGATGATATTATGATCTTTTGCAAAGGAAATATGAAGAGTTTGAGGAATTTAATGGCTCTTTTGAGTTCTTACCAAAGAGCTTCGGGTCAAACGGTTAGTAGGGAAAAGAGTAAACTCTATTATGGAGGGGGTTCTTTGAGGAGGAGGGCAAAATTTTTTGAATTTCTTGGCATGAATATTGCTTCCTTTCCGGATAGGTATTTGGGAGTTAAGGTAATGCGAGTGCGGTCAAATATCATCATATTAGCAATATTGTTGAGAAGATTAAAGAGCAATTAGCGGGTTGGAAGGGTAGGATGCTTTATTTTCAAGATAGGTTGGTGCTCGTTGAATCCGTTATGTTAAGCTATTCTATTCATAATATGGCCTCGGAAATTTATTCATCAGTGTGAGGTTGTAATCCGTAACTTATTATGGTCGGGTGATTCTAAGGTGAGTAAATCTTTTGTGGTAGCTTATGACAAAGTTTGTGCTCCGTATTATGAAGGGGGTCTTCGTATCACTCAAATACGGGTAATGAACAAGGCCATGCTTATGAAACTGTGTTGGAAGATTCGTACTTCTAAAAAAGTCTGGGCGAGATTTTTAAGTGCTAAATTCTTTAGTAAGAATGGGCACTTGGTTGGATATACAAAGTCTTCTATTTTTCTAGGTTTTCGTTAGGTTACCCTGAGGTTGAGTTCAATTCAAGGGTGCTGATAGGTGATGGCAGGTCCACATCCTTGTATTTTGATTTATGGTGGGGCGATACTTGTATTGCGGATATTTTGGGTCCGGAAGACTTGGACAGACATGCTAGAGTTGCTGATATGATTGTGAATGGTGATTGGGTATTCACGGACCAGGCTTTAAACACTTTTTTAGTTGCTAGAATTGTTTTAGAGGACTTGCCGGTTAGATGGGGGGAAGATTACAAGGTTTGGATCACGAGGCAACAAGGTCGGTTCACTTTGTAAGCTCGGCTAAAGAGCTTATTCGCAAGAGACGACCTATCTGGAGGGTGCTAAATTGTTATGGAGGCCTGTTATTCATCCTTCTCTTGCTGCGAGAAATTGGAAATTACTTCGTGGTGCTTGTGCAACTCTTGACAAGGTACGAAGTTGATTTAAATATCAAGTAGTAAATGTTGCTTATGTAACAGAGAAGATGAGACTTTAGATCATATTCTTTGGTCTTGTGACTTTGCTGCCAAGGTGTGGTTGTGGATTGCAGATGTTTTTGGTATTTTCCTTCATCAAAACATAATTACAACTTATAAAGAAGCAAAAGGTAAAAGTCGTATGTTCAAAGATTTATGGTTGTTGTCTATTTTAGTAGTTCAATCAGAATTGTGGATGACAAGGAATGGTTTTATCTATGGTAATCAAAAGGTTAATTGGAATTTCTTTCATAAGAAGGTTTTCAATAAAATCCATGATTACTCAAGGCGTTTGAAGGGTTTCATGTTTAACAACCAATATGATTTACGTGTTCTTGCCTACTTTAGAGTGCAACATAGGAAGGTGAAGATTTCAGTCCCTAAGGAAGGCTTTTGGGTTCCTCCAGAGGTTAACGAGTTGCAATTATGTTGTGATGGTGCCTCTAGAGGGAACCCGGGAAGAGCTGGTGCAGGTGTGGTGGTTCGAGATTCGGAGGCTAATGTTCTAGGAGCTATGAGTGTTGGGTTTGGGGTTCGCACTAATTATTTGGCAGAGCTCTTTTGTGTTATTGTTGCCTTGGAATGGGCGACAAAATTTGGGGTTGGGAATATTTGTATTCGTACAGATGCAATGGGAGCAGTGCAAGCCTATAGTAATGATATTTCAGCAGTTCCGTGGTTTCTTAGACAACGGTGGATTGCGGTCAAAGCTAGATACAACAGAATTCGTTTTATTCACACTTATAGAGAAGCTAATTTTGCAGCAACTGTGATGGCCAAAAGAGGTTGCTTGTTAGAAGATGGTGAAGGAATCAGTTATGATAACGCACCAGATTTTATTCGGTCAATTGAATTGCCAAATGTAATTTATTTCAGATTTGATTAATTTTTTGTAAGTTTGTAAGTTTTGGGGGTGTTATGCCTCTTTTCTTACAAATTTAGTTGTAATACTTTTGCTATTTATTAATACAATTTTGATTTACCAAAAAAAATTATAGTGATGCATCCTTGTAATCATATGTGAACCATAACCTTTGTTAAATCGGATTAGTGCTTTTACACGTTCGATTGCTTTGATTGGCCTGATTTCATAGAACTTAATGCATATAGGGAATTAAACTTGATTAGTGCTTTTACACGTTAGGTTGTTCTCTAAGATAGATTTCATATTCGCATCTTTTAATGTGTTTGTTGATGACAAAAGGAGATTTGCGGGATAAACTTGCGATCAAGGTATCCTAGGGCCTTTGATAAAAGTTGAGATTAAAAATCAATTCTAGTTATCTACCCTGCCTATTAGATATTGTGGTTTGTGGAGGTCCTTTTTTTGGGGAGATCCAATGGAGTTTATCTACCCTGCCTATTAGATATGGAGGCCTTGGTTTATACACTACCAAGGAGGCGTCGCAATATGCTTTTCTAGCATCGCGTGTACAATCCTGGGGCCTACAAGATCACAAGGAGCAGTGGAGTAGAAGGCATGGATGACAATTTTTATAAGGCTTTGAAGACTCTACAAGTAACTCTTCCTAATTATGACTTTAGCAGCTTCACCAGTAAGGACACCGCCCCCCTAAAGCACAAAGTAACCTGGCGAGTGCTCTTTTTGGTAAAGTAGTTAAATACATTGATAGAGTTTTACGAGCTCTCGGATAGACAGAAGCGGTCTTTGGGTGCCTACAAGCGCAGTGTATGCCCTGGATTTTCTCCTTGCTATCCGATTGAGGGCCTTGGGCAAAAGATGTCACCCGTGGAGTCTAAGGTGCATCCTTAAATACTGAGTTAATGATTCCTCCGTACCATTCGGATACACATTGTCTTGCTTGCATCACGGGATGTTTGGACACGTTTGGGGAACATGCAGTCCATTGCAAGGTTGATCCTGGTTTTAAATATAGACATGATCATGTGAGGGATACGTTGTATGATGTACTGTGGAGAGCTGGCATTTCAGCAAAGAAATAAGCGGCTGTCAATTTTTTGATTAACCCTCTTGAAGGGAGATCTACACTTAGGCCAGCTGACGTTCTTATTTTTGGATGGTCCAATGGCAAACATGCATGTGTTGACCTCACGGGTGTTTCTCCATTAGTGGGTATTGGACATGGCACCTTTACGGTTGGCCAAGCAGCGCTGAGAGCTGCCTCAGGTAAGATAGCAAAGCATGAGAAAGCGTATATTGATAATGGACATGCTTTTATCCGCTTTGCTTTTGACACTTTCGGTTTTTTGGCTCCAGAGGCGGTTGGACTTCTCAAGAGAGTTCGGAAAGTCATGCACAATAATATCATGACTCCCGGTTCGAGAGAGTTTGTTTTTAAAATGATAGGTTTTGCAATTCAAAAAGGGCTTGTGGCGCAGTTTGTTGCTCGCTTGCCTGCTATGTAAAAGACTTATTTATTTATTTAAATATTATGTAATTAGTTAAAAATTCTAGTTATTGTAAAAAAATCATGTTTGTGAATGAAGATGAATCCTTGACCAATATCTCTTCTACTTGATTTGATTTGTTTACTTTTCTTTATTTGCTTTTATTTTAGTTTACTTTATAAAAATCAGAAAACCCCCCGATTGTTATCATAGTAAACCGAAACAACTTGACAACCTTAGTCCTCTCTGTGAGAACGATCCTTTCTTGCCCTTGCTTCATTATATATTTTGAGTATTAAGAAAGTGTAATTATTTCTGACGCCTACGACAGCGATCAAATTTTGCGCCATTGCATTGGGAATTGTCACTTGTTTTTGGTTCCTTTTTTTTTTTGTAGTTTTGTGTTACATTTCTTATTTTCTGGTTTTTAACCTTGGTTTGAGAATCTTATTTCAGGTACTTGTTTCTCATGGAAGGACCATACTACATGGATGGATACGGATTTCAACAACCTCAACAATATGACAACTACCAATTCCAGTGGTATAATCAAAACCAATTCATTGGTTATGACCAATATTCCATGGAACCTTGTGGTCCTCATACGTATCAGCAACCTTATGGCGGGTATGTGTGTGAACAACCACGAGGATGGGAGGATTCTTATGCTCGTGAACAACAAGTCTCTAACTTTTTGGACAAATTTTCCAACTTTGTACAACAAGAGTTTCAAAAAGATAAAGAAGCTAAAGAAGAGCAACTCCAAGAACTTCGTGAAGGTATTGATAACTTGCGAAGAGACATTGATCAATGCAAGAAAGATATGGATAATTATAATATGCATATGGTTTGTGATGAATATTTGATTGATGCTAATGTTGAAAAAGGCCAATCTTTGGGAAGTTTTGTTGATAATTGTGTAACTACCTCAACTCTTGATCTTGATAATGATCATTCACCTATTCAAAAGAATGAGTTTGAGATTAGCAACACTAATTTCAGCGAGAACCTATCTTATGTTAACTATGAAAGTGATGATGATTATGAAGATACATTGCTTGAACCAACTCATGGTGACATTTACCAAAGGTGTACAATAGAATCTTTTTGGGATCAAGATGAAGACAAAGAGGAATATGTCGACACTTGTGTAGATTACTCAAGAATTGAGCTTAATAATGATCAAGATCCTATTCAAAGGGTGGAGCTTGAGGATGATGCATTTTTGAGTTTTCTAAAAAAGTTCCTTATAGCGAGATTTGGAGCTGCAAAAGAGTATGTGCCTTACAAAAAATAGGAGTGTGTTGAGAATGTGATCGATTTGATCCATATTGTGGAAGACCCAATTGAACTTGCAAAGGACTGTAATGATGATGTTGATGTCAAGACTTTGGTTAAAGCAAAAACGGACGAAAAATGCTTGCAAGGTTTTATATAGGACTACGATGTGCAAGAGGTAAGTAATTCTTTTGAATTCTTTAAGGATGAAGAGGATACCATAACACAATAGTTGCAAGGTTTGTCTAACCCTTTTCCTATTAATCCTTCTCCTTTACCTCTTATTGGTTTGAATGTATGTGCTTCGAGAATATTGTTAAATAACTTTGTTTCTCGATATCCGCCATTAGAAACATTTGATTCTCATACTATGGATGTTTGCAAAGAAGAAACCATAGAAGTTCCTGATTTTTATGTTCTTTATACACTTCCAAGTGTAGAAAAGACTAAGTGTGGGGGAAACTTCTATGGGGCGATAGCTTCAATTTTGTTTTCTTTTACTATATTTGTGTGAAGCTAGTATTTCAAAAATAGGTTACATGGAAGGATCCCCAACTTTTCAGATTGTTGGTATATGGGGAATGAATCTTGCAAGGATATAGTCGGGCTGATGACTTTAAACCAAGCGTTGCATGGGAGGCAACCCATTGGATGAGTATTTCTTATCTTATTTTTAGTTTTTTCTTGTCTTGTATTTACTTTTTCTGATTTCACATATCATTATAAGATTTCCCACCTTGACTTCTTTGGATGACTCAATTTACATTGAGGGCAATGTAAAGTTTAAGTGTGGAGGAGTGGTCAAGTGTGTAAATTAGTGCATGAAAAACTCCAACTTGTAGTTAGTTTAGAGTCACATAGTATACATGTCGCTAAGGTTACATCGAAATTCTCACAAGAGTGGTGAACTTAAAGATGACAGAGAACGTATCGGGTTTCTTGCTTGTATGAGAGTTAAAGTTGGATTTAACCATGCCGGTGGCAAATGAGGTGCGAGATTGAATTCGGCATTAGAGATGTGATCCTTATAGTGGAGACTACCTATGTTACATCATGAGAGGCACCGACCTTCACTTCTTTGTACGTGTCTAAATATGTGCTTTTAGAGTGTGTGTCACCGCACGTAAACTCCGGGTAGAATGGTGAGCTACCCAACCTCCCACCAATAGAAGCACTACTTTGATCTCTTGAGTGATATTTTATCAATCATGCTGGTGACATCGAATTGCTAACTTACATACCACTTGTAATCTTTTTCGCAGTTAGCACCATCCACTTTATCTCTCTCTACACCAACAGATCCATAGAAACACCATCATCATTAACAAGAGGAGCATCACAAATTCAAAGGAAAGTTGAAGACGTTCACGGTTTACAAGCAACTGATTTAAATGAGCAGTGATTTCATATTCAAGTAAAGCAACAATACAAGGAGCAAAATTTTTACAAGTTGAAGACTATTGTACAAGAGCGAAGATTATCAAGATGAGAATTCAAGAAGGTTATGATATCGAGACATACAAGTTGTGAAGAATCAAGCGGTGAAAGTACTTACACCATGGCCTTTGTACTTGCATTTTTATTTTTATTTTCGGTTTGTGTTTTATTTTGTTGTCTCATAAAGAAAAAAGAAAAAAACAAAGATTTTGAAGAAAAAAAAAAAAAGATAGAAAAAAAAAAAAAAAAAAAAAGAGACGAGACGAGAGAAAATTTTGTTAGGTGCATTATTAGTTTTATTATTTTGTTTTCATTTTGTATTTGTTTTATTTTTCTTTCCTCAATTAAAAAAAAAGACAAGAAAAATTTGTTGTATCATATTTTGGTTCGTTTTTAGTTTTGTTCTTTTAATAAAGCCAATGGAAAGAAAAAATATTCATAATGAAGTTTCAAGCAACAAGGAATTAGAGGATAGAATCACATTGTCAAGATTCTACGAAGTTCAAGAGTTATCATCGACAGTTGAAGACCGAAGATGAAGACAAGGATTGAAGACCGAAGACGTTTCTATGGATGTTGTGAGAGTGGTGCTAACCGCACATCGAACGGATAATGAGGTAAGTAAGCATATTCCCACCTTCGTTACGTGGTTGATTTCCTTTCTTAGATATCGTCAGAAAAATGGGTTTTCAAAATGAATAAAAGATGTGGGCTTTCAAAACAATTCGGAGGGTTTGGCCTTCCTACTATTCAACGTGTCACAGGATTCTCTCTTCATTCCTACCTAGACACATGTGTGACCCATAAAAAATCTATTTATTATTGAGAGCAACTTCATAAAACCCTTTCTTGTAAGGCAGAGTCGAGACTTTCGATCACTCCGAACCCGAATTTCTTTCGATAAGGGATGGTTACTTCTCTCTCAACTTTTAAGGATGAGATTGTGTTCATATATGTGTTTAACTTCTTATGACTAGTGTGCAGAATTTTTATACTTAGCGCGTTGGATTGTATCGTTTCGGAGAACTAGTAAGTTGGAAAAGTAGGTTTTGTGGGTATATCTCTAATAAACCCTCATGAGACTATAACTCGTCCACTAGGGACACCTATGGGTTTAAAGGCTTGTTATACATGCTAAGTGTGGTAGTAGTCTCGACGACACGGAGTTGTATGTATGTTTTAGAAATTGTTTTGTTTGATTTGCTCGAGGACTAGCAAAGTCTAAGTGTGGGGGAATTTGATCGGTGTTGATATTTATCTACTGTTTATGATTTCTTTGCTATTTCTCTTGTAAAATATGTATCTTATGTTTACTTTTGAGTATTAGGTACTTTGGAGTCATTTGGATCAAAAGAAGGAGAAAAAGTCCATTTGAAGCGTAAATAGCAAAAAGGTCAAGTCGCATGCGAAGAATGAGCTGTCAGTTCCCCACAACTGACAATTGAGCATGAAAACAAAATAGTCTGTCGGTTCTTTAGAACCGACAAGCTATGTAAGAAATGGGTAGCCCTTATCTGGAGAGTGGGTGCCTGCGTCTATTTCCATTCCTACACAAACCTAAAAATCAGAGAAACAATCATTTTTCTCTTATCATTGTTTCCGCTTGAAACCGAAAAGCCATGGCGGCTCCATCGAGAGATTTACGGAGAGGAGGAACAATCGTGTTTCGTGGAAGATGGGCTTTGTTTGAGTCAATTGAAGATGGGTTTGATCGATGTTGGGGTTTGAATTAAGGAACAATGAGATGAATTTGCTGTCAATCTGAAGTTGTGAAGGAAGAGGAGAAATGGGTTTGTGTGAATTTATCATACAGCAGGTGAATTCAAGCTGTAGAGAATGTTCTTTGTCAGGATGGGTAAAGTTGGAAGATGATTCATGAGTTGTTGAGTTCATTAGGGTTCTCTTCTATTTTTGTTCTAGGGTTACAACATGATAGATTTTCTCTTTATTCTTGTTATGAACTCCATGAACATGAGCTAGATTATTATTATTGGTTACGGAATAATTGGATTTCGCATAATATGTTTTTTGATATGATAAATTAGTTTTGTCTCCAAATTGTCGATTATGATTCACTATTTATATTGTTACATGATTTGAATGCTTGTTTGATCGAGTCGCGAATCGGTTGAGTTTGTTTTCATCTCTATTGCTAGATTAGGATTTGTTATACGCAAAAGTGATAGATTCCTGATTACAAGTAGCATAAATATGATTATATCTTGTAGTGATGCATCCTTGTAATCATATGTGAACCATAACCTTTGTTAAATCGGATTAGTGCTTTTTTACGTTCGATTGCTTTGATTGGCTTTGATTTCATAGAACTTAATGCATCTAGGGAATTAAACTTGATTAGTGCTTTTACACGTTAGGTTGTTCTCTAAGATAGATTTCATATTCGCATCTTTGAATGTGTTTGTTGATGACAAAAGGAGATTTGCGGAATAAACTTGCGATCAAGGTATCCTATGGCCTTTGATAAAAGTTGAGATTAAAAATCAATTCTAGTTATTGTGAAAAAAGCATGTTTGTGAATGAAGATGAATCCTTGACCAATATCTCTTGTACTTGATTTGATTTGTTTACTTTATTTGCTTTTATTTTAGTTTACTTTATAAAAGTCAGAAAACCCCCCAATCGTTATTATAGGAAACCGAAACAACTTGACAACCTTAGTCCTCTATGTTGGAACGATCCTTTCTTGCCCTTACTTCATTATATATTTTGAGTAGTAAGAAAGTGTAATTATTTTTGACGTCTACGACAGCGATCACTAACCCATAACCTCTATCGACTGTGGTAACCCAAAGATGTCTAGCTCGGGTTCAATCAGCCTAAAACCAGAAACCCATCATCATCGGGCGTGATAAATCGGGCGTTGGTCTTCCATTTTGAGAATGTTTGTGAAGATGAAGTGCCTCCTGTAACAAGCCAGATGCCTGTAACAGTATTTGAGTTTTACTAGCCTCCTTTATAAAAGACCGAACTGCCTTTAGTAGTTCCCTTGAAACATGCTTGCCCCTTAGTAGAATGTCGCCCCTATCGTCCGGTGGGGGTGCCAATAGTACATCCGTGAAAATAACCGATTTTCCCTTTTAATCGTCCAAGTTCTTGTTTTGCTCGTAACTTTATCATATGAACTCGAGAAAGATTTCGTTCTTTATTGTTGACTTCATCTTCTGTCCTCTCCAAAATGGTGGTGAAGGTAAAATAGATGGGAATTGGAGGAAAGAAGAAGTTCTTGATGATAAATGGGTTCAAGAAAGTTGAAAGAAAGGTCGAGAGAAAGGTGCTAAAGTTGCAACTCATCATTTGGAGGGAATGAATTGGGAAGTTTTGGTTATTGATGAACCAATTGTTAATGCGTTTTGTATTCCTGGTGGGAAGATTGTTGTTTTCCTTTGGTTTGCTTGATCACTTTAGAACAGATTTATTTGAGATAGTTACAATCATTTCACATGAGGTATTCTTTTTTCCTCTTCTTCGTTAGCTTCTTAGAATTCATAAATTTGAAGGTTCTCTAGATTCTTTGTTGGCTTATTTAGTGCATCGTTGTTACAAGTAAACATGGATTTTATGGGGTTACAATAATAGAAAATTGGAGTTATATTTATGAAAATTATTGGAGTTATATTTATATCTAGTGTTTTGTTTGAGCTTTGCGAACTTCTATTCTATGAGAGCTTTCCTTGAGTTTTGTTTTTAAGGTGTTTTGTTGAGGGGATGGGATGGGAAAGCCTTCTCACTTAGCCTAGATGAAGCGTTTCGTACCTTGGATTTAAGTAAGTCTGGTTGCATCACCCATTTGATACCATCCGATTTGACCAAACTTTTAGGTGACCATCTTTTGAACCCCGAGTTAACTTAATATAAGCAAGATAATAGGTCTTCGACCTATATGCCATTTGGCTTGGCGCCGCTTTGAAAACGTAACTCTGGTAGATACAGGAAATACACCGTTTTTACGGTGTTTTTTTTTAATAGTATTTCTTGGAAATTTCTAAAATGGTAATTTCTTTTGCTTAGATGATTTTTCCTCACAATGGTAGAACTTAATGTATAACTGATATCATGTTTTATTTTATTTCAGGTTGGACATTTGTGGCAAGACATGGAGCTGAACAAATGTCAAACAATATGTGGTTTAAAATTCTGCAAATAGTTCTTATGCAGTTTGTTAGTATGCCTGATCTTGTAAATATGACATCACAATTTTTCCTCAAGCTCCTTTTCTCTCGGAGGTATTTACTGTTGTTTCACTGCTTTTAAGCTGGATTCAGTTTGCATTTTAGGCTTTTAGCTAGTTGTGCACTTTTTTTCATTTGCCCTCTGAAATTACCAACCGATTAGTCTTTACTTCTTAAATTTATTTGAACAAGTGGAGCACATGTTGTTAGGTACATTAGGTAGAAGCTTTGTCATTTACTCTTAACTTTTTTAAGATGAGGCTCTTTTTTGTTTTGCATGCTAGACTGCTTTTGGTGTGAAATATCACTTCAACAATGTTACCCGCATCATGTTTCTAGAGACCATTATCGGGTGTGCTTGAACAGTTGTGTTAGAGTGTGTTTAGAGATGTTAAATTGAGCCGATAGACAACTTACTTATTTGCTGTATTGCTGATATACATCAATACATGCAGCTTTCCAGGATCTAGAGCTATCACTTGATGTCAGAAGTAAAGTTGGATTTTCATTTATTGTGATATCTAAAAACATCTTAAGGTTTCCGTGATCACCATTCTCGTAATGATATTGATGGTTTTGTGACAAGTGACAGCCATCAATATGTTTTACTGGGTTCATGATCTTTTCCTTGAGTGTTTCCACATTGGGGGTGATCATGTAACTTGTGCTGGATCTCTCATTTTCTAGGGAAAAGTTCATAAAACTATTTGGTTAGCGGAGCTAGCTTAAAAATTAACATAGAAGGGTACTTTTGTCAGTTTAATATTTTTAAATAATTATGGACCAAACAGGAAAGGCGTTTTCCTAAAGGACCAAACAGACATGGGCCCACCTAAAAAAGGACCAAACGATATTTTTCCCTTGTTAAATCTGATTACCAGAATCTGAAATGAAGAAATTGACCGCAAAAGATCGGATAATGCTTCTCTGGCTATGAACCAAAGTAAGAAATGGAAGCATATGAATGGTGTTCCTTTTGCATCCTAGAAAAAGAATATTTGCTCCCAACCTTCATGGCGTAGTCAAACTCAAACCCTAAGAATATTTCAAAACCCCAAGTCCTTAACTGAGCATGACTTCAAAGAGAGTAAGCCATAAACAGCAGTATGAGTACTACACTAGTAATGACAAGTATCAAGTAGGCAGCCTAGCTTACCAATTACGATTACAAGGTCATTAGAATTTGAGGTCACTCCATCGAACTGGATTAAGAATTCCGACTTTAACCTTCTACTTGCATCATTCTCATTAGCCAATCTTGTTAACATAATGCTATCAATCTGTAGCACAACAAAATCAAAAAAGATCAATGATGTATCCGTGGAAATTAGAACGCGTCGATGCAAGAGATGTTTAAAAGTTCCAGGAATGCAGATTTACATCACTGCTGAATAGATAATTATGTTTAGCGGCTATGGGAGCATATCTAAGGACAAAGACGCAGCACTTCAAAAGATTTTACAGATTGAGCGACATACCTCATCCATGAAGATTACAGAAGGCTGCCTTGATATCGCAACCTCGAAAAGAGTGCGAACAAGCTTTTCAGCTTCTCCAACCTGTTCCAGCAAAACTGAACTTATAAGATAACTTGCTGATTTACGTACTACAGGAAATAAGAAGACAGCATTCTCGCTATTAAAGGTTAACAGAGAAGAGTTTGGAGTAGACACACACCCACTTTGATGTTAGAGAAGATGCAGAAATATTAAAAAACGTAGCTGCGCACTCTGATGCAACAGCTTTAGCAAGCATGGTCTTCCCATTACCAGGTGGACCAAAGAGAAGAAGATCTGGAAACCAAATATAGAAATAATTAATAAACAAGATATAGGTCAGTAGACAAACTTAGCAGGAGAACATAACCTCCTAAATATTACCTTTTGGTGGTCGGCGGAGAGTACCACCAGGGAAAAGATCTGGTCTTTGTGTTGGGATTATAACCATTTCCAGAAGAGATTGCTTTGCCTTCTCAAGACCGGCTACAAACGAAATTGAGATTTATTACTGTGTACTGAGAATAAAAAACTTGATAAATTTAATTGGACAAAACGGAGGAAACTATAAGTTCTTACCAACATCTTCCCATTTAACCGAAGGGCTTTTGTCCACTATCGCACTTTCTATCATTTCAACCAGCTTTGAATCATAATTACCAGATTGACTAGCCGGTTTAGATCCTATAGCACTATCTGTCTGGTTCCTCACAGCTACATTGTACCTACCGGATACCAAAGGTGCACGTGTTACATTTCTTCGAGTACCAGATATTGAGGATGATGAAGCGACAGTCGCTTTTGGACGACTTACAAAAGTCTGCAGTAACATACCCGAAAAATTTAAAAACAAGAACCAATTAGTCTGAGGAAAAACTGATTTATAACATGCATTTGATCTTATCGTTCTATCTCGATATTCAAAGACTGGTACCAAACCTAATCACAATTAGTTTAAACAGTGAGCAAATATTACCTTGCTAGTTGATGGGGTAGAACTGGCTGGAAGAAAGTTCAACAACAAAAGAAAAATTTATCAATCAAACAATTCTCAGATGGCAGAATCAATAACAACTATTCAAAGACAAAGCGTGAAACCCGAACCTGTTCGACGACTTAAAACTTGTAATCTCTCAGAAACTTGACCTTGCCATTTCGATATCTTCTGATAATAAGTTTTCACCTTTTCTTTTGCTCACTGATACAAATACACCGAAAATAACAAAACCCCAGATTTTCAATTCAGTCAATTTCACTACCCAGTACAAAATTTTCAATCTTTCTACATAAAAAACTTAGGGTTTCATAATCAAAACATACACATACCTAGATGAAATGTAAGAAGGAGGTCTAGTATCTTTAGCTTCAAGTAATATACGATGAGCATTTTTATAATGAGTAATAGCATCATCAATCAAACCCCATTCTTCTGCTTTCACAGCTTTAGCAATTTCTTCTTGACCCAATTCAAAGTAACTTTTTAGTTTATACGCTATTCTTTCATTAGAACCAGGAATTGATGGTGAGATGTTTTCCATTGCTTGGTCTTTTTCTATTGATTGGTTATGTTGATTCTGATGATCATCAGTTGATTTGAGATTCGTCAAAATTTCACCTACTGAACCAAATAAGTCTTTGAAGAAGTTCATACTTTTCTCTAAAGAGGGCAGAAGGAATAACTATCCTGGATTGATTGGGGGCAGACATTTTAATTGGGGGCCAAGCACTAGAGGACAAAAAAAGGTCACCCAATCCTAATTTGGGTCACCCCTTATAAAAATATTTTCTAAATGGCTAAAATGCCCCTGAGTGATTAGTATTAAGATTTAATTAAGTTGATTAGTGTGGTAACTTTGTTTAGATAAAAATCAGGTTTTGGGATTAAAATTTGGGGAAATTTTAGTTTTGGGTTTTTTTTTTTTTTTGAGAAGAAGAAGAGTAGTTTTGAGAGGAAAAAACTAGGATTTTGTAGAAATGAGTGATTCAAGTGAAGGGAATGAGGTTGGTGAAGGTTCAAACAATAACCATGATTGTGTTGATGGTGAGATTGTCTCTAATAATCCTATGGATTGGATGTTTGATGAAGAGATGTTAATGGAGGAAGCCATGAATAATGGTGGAAATGAAGATCCTCTTGCTCAAAATGAAGGAACCAATCCTCAAAATGAAGAACCGGAGCTCAAAACAATCAGATAAACTTCATATACTCTTCAAATTGTTTGAATGGTGCTCCAAGTGGTCGATTCATGGTCACTATGGAACTACTCAGAGTGAGGGTCGTTATAGTCGGGTGTTGTATACGCCAGCGACCACTAAAAAGTCGTCATCTTGTTGACACACATGGCGACGACTCTAAACTGCAACTTTTAATGGTGATGAAAAATCGTCAAGGTGGTGTGTTAAACCATGGCCATTGTTTATATTGTTCACCTAGAGTCGTTAGTTGATTCGTTTAATACCAGACGACTCTCGAATCCAAACTCTCTGTATAAAAAGGCAAGTTTTGTGTGTGAGTCGTCATAGGGATATTACGATATGCGGCGACCCTAACCAACCATTTATAATGTTCACCTAGAGTCATTAACCAATAACAAAGGGTCGTCAAAACGGGAGTCGTCATTTTCAACCTAATACGGTAACGACTCTATTCTAGGGCAAAAAATGTTGAAGTAGGAGAATTAGGGTCGTCATCTTCATCCTAATACACTAACGATTTTTCATAGAATGCATGCAAATGAAAAGTCGTTAGGGGTTTTCATTTCGATACTAACGACTCTTACCTTTGAAATTTCGATACTAACGAATACAAAGGTGGGTTTAAGTTCATATACCTTCTAATTGGAGCCATAGCTTTCTTGGGTTTTGATTTTTGGCGACAATTACGCGATGAATCGGTTGAAGAAAAAAAATTTCTTCAAAATAGTCGTTAATGGTGGTGGTGGAGAAGAGAACGGGGAGGAGAGGAAGATGAAGAAGAGAAGCCTAATTAAGGTTTCTAATTAAGGTTAACTGATTTTTAATGTTTAGTTTTAGGTAAGGGTAAAACAGTCTTTTCAATATCGGATTAATACACCCCTCAAAAAATTGGTGTGCAAATAAAAAGTTATGGCCCCTAATTAAAATGTTTGGCCCCCAATCAAACCTTCATAACTATGGAGGAGAAATATTGGACTACTTTTTTGCGCTGGAATTTTGGATGTTTCAGCCCAACTTCCCGACCTCTCAAGGTAGAAGGGCAAACCTGATGGTTCCGGGTCTTGGCCACGGAGCTTGTTTTAAAGCTTCATTATCTTAAATTTCTTCAGCAACTCCTACATTGAATAGTGTTTTGATACAAAGAGTTCATAAGTAATTGTAGGATTAAACACAGATTGAGCTCCAAAACGAGAAGTCTATGATAGCTGAAGCGATATAGAGACTAGAGAGCACCGGGAAATGGGAATGCGGTGAGTAAGAAAATGTCACAAGAGAAGAAAATGAAGAAAGTTATTACAAGTGATCTAGGAATTGTCCACTTTGTAAGAAGGCTTTCAAAGAAAAAAACTGCACAAACTCTCCCCAAAACGGCTCCAAATACTTATCTATAATACAAAATAGAATGGGTTTTGAGCTTGGACGGTCGGATAACATTTTGAGAGACAAGCGTTTCATCCGACCATCCCGGTGAAAGACATCCAAATGGTCGTCGTTTACGTAACCCCTCCCATTATGAATCAAAATTTATTAATCTTTAATTATTGCATCACCTCTTAACTCAAGATATTCAAAGAAACATTAAATGAAATCATAATATCTTTGTATCATACATGCATTAATTGGATTTAGTGGTGGCACGATGAATCTAAAGGAAATGAGATTTATTTATTTATTTTTATTCATAACTCATAAGTGAGATATGCTTACACACTATTACTTAAATGATTTTGTGTTCATTTTTTGGATAATGTATATGAATAATTATACATTGTACTTATAGACATTATTTTCGTAGTGGCAAGGGGTGGAACAATGGAGGAGATTGCATTTTCCTCAATAGGTGGGAATCATTACGTTTTGACAAACATGGCTGCTTAATCAAGCGCAAATCCACCTTCATCAAATTCTGTAAACTGCTCACAAAAAGTAACTTATATCAAGACTCGATATCTAGATAACTAATGAATGGTCATTTAACGCTTCTGCTCGAGAGTCTATTGACGTGTGGATCGAGAAAAAGCTCAAGGATGACTACAATAACACAAAGCAGTAAGATGTTAGCTACCTGAACATACAAGTATACCATAAATGTGGATTGTCAAGCATGTTTCATCCCAAAAATAAGCTCCACCTTAAATAATTTATCCCAAACATCAACCACTATTTGAGGATACATTTTGCTCTCGCTTCGATGTTTCCGCACCAACATCATTGCATTTGATAATCCAATGACCTTATGAGGGCTTAGGATTACTGTCTTAACCTCCCAACCACGTTTGGAAATGTTGGAATTGTGTCCCATAGAGATATAGTGAATTTTTTCTTAAGCTTGGGAAAGTCGGTATCGACTTGGAATTGATATAGGGTATTGCGGAAAGCCCGCATAGTTTGCAATCCACAAGTTTGAATTGTTGCATTTGAAAAGATTACCAGCTGTCTCACGCCACTAACCTCATCACGAGTGTCTGTATGTGATGCTTGGGTATGATATGGACTATGGAGTGCCCAAGGTACCTATAAGTGTCCATCATGTTTGAATCACGGCACATCAATAGTATAGCTTTTAGTCTTTGAAATTGAGTTAACATTCAATTGGGTTCTTCGCCTACTCTAACATGTGCTACATCGACTTTATCGAACCAACATGTGATGCATCAACTTATAAACTTATGTGAATGTTTTGTGATTGACCTAATGGTGCCATCTCTTTTGTTTTACCCTCGTGATAGTTCAAACCAAGCTGAAATTGGTTTTGCGGATGTTTAGAATCAATGAAGAATTCGGTTCATAATTTGTTTTCTTTAGGTTAGATTTATCGAGTTGGAAGTATGGAATCTATATGGTTAATAATCTTATATCCTATGGATTATATCACGTCTACGAACACGAAAAAAGTAAAACCATTTATTTCTCTCAAGTATAATTGTTTTTGTTCTTTGATTTAGCAATCAAGGTTTAATGCATAGCTATGTGACGGGACGCACACAACGGGCGGGCGAAGAGTGCACGTCAAGTTAAAAGAAAAAGATTGCACAGTGCGTAGCACAGGCACTAGTCTTAGAGGAGTATGTTTGATTTAAAAATTAAGGCGAAGTTCTTTTTCCGCATGTGATGATACCTTAGGCTAACAGTCTTTATAAAGTATCATTTGTGCACATGTTACCACTTGACATAGGTAATTTATCCTAACAATATATTGTTAAGTTACGTAGCCTAGAAATAAATTTTTCGGTATGCAATTGGTAAGTAAATGTGTTTAGAGAAGCGGTAATGATTATTTGTTAGGATGAAGTGGGCATTAACATACATTTGCAATTTTGTGCAAGTAGGTAAGACGACTTACCGATCCTATCAAGGTTGGAATTATGGAGAGGGATACATGTGGTCCTCTTTCAAGAATAGAGGTACGTAATTACACATTTGCTGCATTGCAAAATACAATTGGGTACTGATTAAAAAAATTCATTTGGCGAGGGTTTGTGTGATTGATCTCAATCTATTTTCATTACCGTCTCTTTCATCTCGACTTCCATGAAAATGGATTTACGGTACTACTTGGTTTGACACCAATAATTCACTATTACATTTAAGAAATCATCTGCTACTTGGTTTGTATAGCCGATTTGGCATTTGCAATTGCACCCAAAGGATCTTTGCGGTGGATTTCCCAAAGAAGGCGATGAAGATAGGTGCCTTTGGTGTGTAACACGAGCACGAGAAAAACTTAGTATTATTTAGAGAAAGAACCGCTACGCGAGTTGGTACCCAACAAAACAATTGGCCAGGCGGTCTAACAAACATGTATAGTGAGGAAATAAATTTGACGGACAACATAGCATTTGAAGAAACTAATGATTTAAAATATTGCTAGTGGTTTAACAATGAATGTTTAGTAAATCAATATTGTTAATTCATTACAAAATCAAAAATCCATTATATGCCACTTTGTTAAAAGAAAAACATGAATTAATGCATCGTATTTGAAGGCGGATACAAATCGGAGATGTTGTTAAAAGAAAAAGATGGCTACTTCCTTAAGATTCATTTATGATTGACTATATGGGATTATCGGGTAGGTTTTCAGCCAGCCACACCAAATCAAAAAATGTACCGCAATGGAGCCGACATATTTCTAAAGACTCAAAATAAAAAATCCTAAGCGACACGCACACCAAATAAAAAATATTGTTGAAAGAAAAACATGCCCGGTGCGTAGCACGGCACAAATCTAGTTGCTTCTTATTTCTTTTGGTATTTGTATCATTTTTCTGGACAATTCTTAAGCAATCATAGAAAGTTGTTAAGCAAAACCCTTTGCGGAAAAAAAAAATAAAATTATATAAATTATAGGTTTCCCGATGAAATGTTAGGGTCTACTGGTTCATAAATTATGGGTAGTTTCTAAAGGCTAAATCGAAATTCATTCACTCTGTAATCTTGGTTCAAAGATTTCTAATGAAGTAGAAACCCAATTCATCAAGGTAATCATCAATTCACGCATACCCCTAGGGCCACGGGTGTTCGTTTTCTTCGTTGGTTCGTTCAAAGTTTACTCCTTTTCAACAAAATCACCACATAAATCTATTTTTGAATGGTGGGGGTCGTAGATTTTACGATGAAGATAGATATCAAGTTCAACATTTTAAACCGAGAGGATCAAAAAGATGGTTTGAAAATCGATTGTAAGTGGGCGAGTTTTTGTTACAGTGTCGATTTCAAATGTGTGTGCTTATTTCTTATGTTTTTGTTGCTTCCTTTGATTATTTGTTAGATATGAATTGGATACACGCATTTTGAATTGATTTGGTACAATGTCAAACTCAAGTAAGGTTTCGGTGTTTACTACTTTGATTTGCATCTCATAGTTTTGCAATATAGCTCTCATTTTGTTATATCTAACGACGGTTTTGGGTCTAAATGTTGGTTCGGTTAGAAAAGAAGGTCAATGACCAGAATTTTTGCATAAGAGTTCAAGGCCAGATGTTGCCCTGATTTGGTATTCATCATCTGAATCTTGTAATTAGTCGAGGCTATTTGTTTCTGTTTACATGTTCAAGGACAATAATCTATGGATATATTTGTATTTGTCAATTGGGGGATCGATTGTTTGTTTGGTATTAAGTAGTTGCCATTAAAATAAGTAAATTGAGTCAAAATATTACGTGAAAGTGACCCCTTTAAGTGACTCCTTCAAATCCTCTGTTTGATTATGAGGCTCTCCATTATCTTCTTCTTCAATGTATTCATCTGAAATTTCAAATAGGTTGAAACTAAAATCGGGAGAGGATGAGGATGGGAAACCATATATTTTCGAAGACCTTATATATCATGACTCGATCGAGCGGTAGGGACCGAAAAGCGATCTCTGCCCATGGTAATGAAAATGGCGATAGCTCGGTGTCTGCTTTGAAACTATCGAGTAATGGAGGCTTTGTGGCTATGGCGGCTTTGCGATCTGTTGTGCGAATTAATTGTTTTCTTCCTATTTGGTAGAAGATAATGAAGACCAGGACTTTAGGCTGATTGGTGATGTAGAGAACCGGAGGAAAGAGGAAGACAGAGTCTTTACTTGGTAATAATTCAAGGGAAAATGAAAGAACCAAGACCTAGACTTCCTCGTAATCCTCCCAATAATTTACAAGGAGAACATGTTGCCATTTGGTTGGCCTTCATGGCTCTCTTTATTATACAGAAGCCATCAATGGTTGGACTCCTATTGACATCAATAATTTTCGGAAGCTTAACGAGGTCTCTCTCTCTCTCTCTCTCTCTCTCTCTCTCTCACACACACACACACATACGAGACAAACACAAATTTTTGAACCAAAATCATTTTAGCTATTTATAATACGATTATTAAGCATTTTATGAAAACTAAAAAGAGATGCATGTTTGAGGGTCATTTTTTGGTTTGTCGAAGTGCTCATTACTCATTAAATGCAAACTTCATATATTTATATACAAGGAAGTTTGGACACCAAGGAATTTCAAAATCGAATATTCTCAAAGATATGCAATAAACTCAAAATCGGTTTTCATAACTCCTGAAATACCTTTGTCAAATATTGACAGAAATCTCAATAGAAAAATCTATAATCGGTAAATGCACATTACTAATTATTATTTTCTAAAGATATGCATTTAATTGTTGGAGATTAAATAACATATAAAAACTAAGAAACCTTAAATAAAAGATTTTCAATTTATTTTGATCCTGGGATTCTCCTTTAGCTATTAAGGAATATCTTTGAAAAATTAATAATAAGAGTTACTGCACATGTTCAAAGTATGTCGACATCTTTATTTTGCAAGTGCTTTTTCATACTTACAATTTTGGAACTTCCAAACAAGTTTAGAATTGGTTCGTCTGAATTCGAAGAACTATGTGATTGATTATCCTATCAAATCCCCAATCATGGGTTTCACGGTTCTACCAAAACAAGTTCGGTTCTACCTCCATGTGAGTATTGTGCATAGTCACGCTAGTTACCAAAATTCGGTTGACTATGTACTAGGATCGGTTCCCCACAACTTATGGTAACTACTTGTATTTGGTTTCACATGTCCATAGGATCGGTTCCCCCATCTACTAAAAATGTGTTGCACCCCTTACAAGGATTGATTCCCTCTTGTAAATCTGTTGCACCTCTTACTAGGATCGGTTCCCCAATGACTAGATAAAAGTTGTTATTTACAAGGCATCGATCATACCATCTTGAGTGAATACTTAAGATCGGTTTCACTAATAAAAGTCATACCAATACATAAGTCAGGCCTTGTGAGTAGTTTTACCAAGATACATAAATAAGTTTATGAGCGGTTATACTAAACACACATATTAGTAATCTAAGATAGATTTGCAATGAAGAACAATATCAATAAGCCTAGCGATTTCCCTTTCGATTCACAACATAAGTTTATGAACTTACTTCCTTTAAACGAATGTAAAACATTGTTTCCTAGGATGAAATCTTCGCTCATACCCATACATAATCACAATAGCATTCATATGATCAAGTCGATGTCTAACTAGAGTTTCATACACAGCTTCGCAGTTATATTTTCAATATGCACGACTTGAAAGATACGCTAGGGAATGAAACAGTTCAAGTCAAATATCACTAACCTCAAGTGGAAGGATAATGTTGTCGTTGTAGCTCCTTACTTCTTCACTTCTTTAAGTCTTCGTAATACTTATAATGACTCATATCCTAATACTTTCAAGCTAACCTATACGAAGTTGACTCTAGTATATAATCAAGCGACTCTTTAAATGAGTTTTGATTCACTAAAATATGACAACCAAACTTGACATACCGACGCTTGGTAGGTTCAACCGAGCTATGCTCTAACAATCACAACAACAACAACTCGATAGAACTTCAACTTCTCTGTTCATTTCGAGCATGATAATGATTCCATCTCAGACCAACGGCGGATGCAAAAGCCGTCATCACTGCCATGTCTCTAAGACATCCATCATAAGCTTCGAACTCCTCTTCATCTCTTGCTTTATTCGACATCATTAAACTATAGCTTCAATCCCCATCACTTTCTCTGCTCCATCATCACGATCACTGACTTTCTTGAGTTCTTCCATGCTTCACAGCAACTCCATATGTTTTCACCAATAGCAACAAACATGAGTCACCTCTCGTCTACTTTTCTTCATAGTTGAGATGCAGAACTTAAACCCATCACCAATGACCACGGACTCGAGATCGTTCATGTTCTTCTGATCGTGACCATTGCAGCCAACAACCCAACGAGCTAAACTTCATCGAGAATCACCCAATACCATTGAATTGCCAAGCTCGAGTTCTTCTCCTTAGTGATTTGAAACTCCATTTTACACCTAAGCGATAGGTGTTGTAAACACCTTGATATTTATCTATTGTTTATGCTTTTGTTGTTATTTCTCTTGTAAAATATATATCTTATGTTTACTTTTGAGTATTTAGGTACTTTGGAGTCATTTGGATCAAAAGAAGGAGAAAACATCCATTTGAAGCGTAAAGAGCAAAAGGTCAAGTCGCAGGGCGAAGAATGGCTATCAGTTCCCCATAGCTGACAATTGAGCATGAAAACAAAATAGGCCATCGATTCTTTAGAACCAGGCAAGCTATGTAAGAAATGGGTAGCCCTTCTGCGGAGAGTGGGTGCATGCGTCTATTTCCAATCCTACACAAACCTAAAAATCGAGAGAAACAATCATTTTTCTCTTATCATTGTTTTTGCTTGAAACCGAGAAGCCATGGCGGCTCCATTAGAGATTTACGGGAGAGAGGAACAATCGTGTTTTACGTGGAAGATGGGATTTGTTTGAGTCAATTGAAGATGGGTTTGATCGATGTTGGGGTTTGAATTAACGAACAAGGAGATGAATTTCTTTGTCAATTTGAAGGTGTGAAGGAAGAGGAAAATGGGTTTGTGTGAATTTATCATACATCGAGGTGAATTCAGTTTTGTAGAGAATGTTCTTTGTCAGTTGGTGAAGTTGGAAGATGATTCATGGTGTTGAGATCATTAGGGTTCTCTTCTATTTTTGTTCTAGGGTTACAACATGATAGATTTTCTCTTTATTCTTGTTATGAACTCCATGAACATGAGCTAGATTATTATTATTGGTTATGGAATAATTGGATTTCGCATAATATGTTTTTTGATATGATAAATTAGTTTTGTCTCCATATTATCGATTATGATTCACTATTTATATTGTTACATGATTTGAATGCATGTTTGATCAGTCGCGAATCTGTTGAGTTTGTTTTCATCTCTATTGCTAGATTAGGATTTGTTATATGCAAAAGTGATAGTTTCCTGACTACAAGTAGCATAAATATGGTTATAGCTTGTAGTTATGCATTGCATTTATTTTTTTCTTCACTTTCTTTTTTCTTGATCATCTCACGGTGATTCAAGATGGGGATCAACTTTGATCCATCTCAAACAAAGATGTTAACATATCTTTGATAGATTGAAAAACAAACAACAGTTACCTACAACTTCAGTTGATTTAAGCACTTTACCAAACCCTACTAGGAAGGATGGCAAGCCTGATGTTGTCTTACCTGAGGCGTTTTATTTGAAAGGTTGCGAGATTTGGCAGTTTAGACTTATTGGTCGTTTAGATTTCAAAGGAATCAGTTTCAATGATGCAAAGAAAACCCTAGAGCTACAATGGCAACTAGGTGATGGTAGAGTTCAGTTTGTTCCTCTTAATAGAGGTTTCTTTATAATCAAGTTGAAATCACAGGAAGATAAGAACAAGATTTTTGAAGCTGAATCATGGATGGTTGATCAACAAAAATTAAGTTTAATGGAATGGTACCCTAGTTTCGACACTGATAAGCAGAGAACTTCTCATGCAACGGTATGGGTTAAGTTTCCAGGTTTACTTATGGAATTCTGGATTAAAAAAATATTGCTAGCTATGACAAAGTCTTTGGGAATACCTATAGTGGTAGATAAAAGAACATCGGCACATGAATATGGTTACTTTGCTTCAGTTTTGATTGAAATCAATTTTGCTGAACATGATACGGATTCAATTCATGTTTCGGTGGGAGGATTGGATTTTTGGCAAGCTATTGATATTCCTAAGAAGCCTAAATTTTGTTCGAAGTGTAAGATCGTTGGGCATCTTTGATTGGAATGCAAACGAAAACACAAAAACAATAATAATTTAGGCGACTTGATTTGACTAATGTACAACAAGGTCTTATTTGGTAACCAATAAGGAGAATAATGGTGGCTCTATCACCAATGATGTGAATGCTGGCAAGAAGCTAAACGTAAGAAGGGAATACAACTCCAGCCATTCCTATCATACCGAAGTTGTACGTAGTTTGACAACCAAGTCGTAGAATGCATTGTTCCAAGCCAACACTTGTTGTTGTGCATGGCCGGCATGCGGTTGTGCATGGCCGAAATATTAATGATGTTCTAGGGAGCGGGTGGGTGTTCAAGTGTCTGTTGAGGAACATATACATGATGAGTTAACAAAGTCCAAAGTTTGTATTTCCAGCTCTGCCTATGTTGAATTGGCAAGAAATAAACATAAGGAAGCGACGTATCGGCGTCGGTCGAAGTAAGTCATGAATTCAGAGCGAGGAAAATGCGAATTCATTGGTGATAGGAATGTTGTTAACTCTTGAGCACTACTTTAACTGATGCTCTTTTTGTTCGTGAAAGCATTGTATCACCAAATCAGTTTGACGTGCTTAATGCGGAACTTAGTTTACTAGATGATACAATTTTGGAGGATGGTTCCATTCCTTTTTGATGCTTTATCGGCAAGTGGACTTCCAAAACGCATGTTATTCTTTCACGCAATAATGTTGTTCTGGTGCTTCTCGGATTCTTGGGAATACAAACAATGGTTCTAAATCGATCAAAACTTGGATAAAGGAGGTAGGGCAGCGCCTTCTAAAACCAATCTGTTGATGGGGGTTCTTAAAAAGATGCTAGCGGATCTGTGCTTGTTGAGTTAAGTTATCTAACACAAATTTTGTGGTCTCCCAATGAAGGCTCTTTTTGGAATATAAATGGGATTGTGCGCGATGAGGCACAATGTAAACTTAGATAATTAGTTAAGCAACATAAACACGATATTATTCGCATTCTTTGTGCGAGGGTGTCGGTTACTTCAAGATCGATTAAGCGTTTTTAGTTGGAGGGTTTTAGTAATACAATTATTCATAATTCTACGGTGAGTACAATCGGAAATCATGGGTGTTGTGGTCGTGTGATATTTTGAGCCGGTGGTGTTGAATACTTCTCGTCGGGCTATTTCGATTAGTGTGGATGTTTCTATAATTTCTGTGGTTCATGCTAGTTACGTGCAGGTTACTAGGAGAAAGCTTTGGAGATAACTTAATATGGGTGATCAGCAGGTCCCCTGGTTGGTCATAAGTGATTTTAATTGTGTTCTTCGTAATTATGAAAAGAAGGGTGGTGCGATTCCTAGAGCAATGGTGGTAGAGGAATTTAGTGATTTGATGGACGATAATAATCTCTTTCAATCGATTGGTTGGGTTGCAAATTCACTTGGTCTAACAGGCAAGCGGGTGCAAGAAGAATTATTAGTAAACTAGACCAGGCAGTGATGAATGAGTATTGGTTGAATCGTTTTGATAATTGGCGGTGTAAAGATCTTCCTAAGGAAGTTTCTGACCATTCTCCTTTATTTGGCTATCTTTTTATTAATACAAGACCACGAAGGGCTCCTTTTCGTGTGCAAAAAATGTGGTTCTTACATGCTGATTTTTTGAGGATGGTTCAAGACAGTTGGAATGAACCATTAGTAGGCTCCCCGGCCTATATTTATCCTCAAAAATTGAAGCTTCTCAAGGTGGCTATGAAACTATGGAATCAAAATGTGTTTGGCAATGTCAATGCTCGCTTAAAAGCAGGCTCAACTTCGACTTGAAGGGACTTTACGAATTTACGATGAGGATCCTCTGATTTGCATAAGTTGAATTTAATGAAAGAATCTCAAGTTGAGGTCAATGAGATTCGTATACAATATGCTACTATCTTTGAAACAAAAGTCCAGGAATAAATAGTTGGTAGAGGGGGTAAGCAATACTAATTTCTTTCATAATAGTATTCGTATGTGGCGTAGCAACAACACTATTTCTGAGTTGGTTGATGCGAATGCGGTAACGTTCACTAATTGTGATCATATTAGGGATCTTATATATGGTTGGTTACTATGAGGCCATGTTTAATGGAGATGATGTTGTTCCGGTAGATTCTCTTTTGACATTGAGCATGATATCCTTTACGATGAAGGCGATGAAGAAAGGAATAGAATGGATCAATTACCTTCCTTTGAAGAAATTCATGCATTTGTTTTTGGTTTGGATGCGGATAGTGCTCCTGGTCAGCGGTTTTGCAAGTTTTTTCTATAGGCATTCTTTGGGAGATCATTAATGATGATTTGATACGTGTTATCCTTTTTGTTGGACTAATAAATTTATTCCTCATGGGGTTAAATCTAGATTATTACTTCTTTTGCCAAAGGAAAGAGGAGCTAATACTCTTAAAAACTTTAGGCCTATTGGTCTTAGTAATTTCTTTTTTAATATTTTTACCAAGATTTTGGCTACGAGGTTGGGGAGTGTTTTAGACAAGCTAATTTCTGAACAACGTTGCTTTTATGAAAGGTAGGAATATACATAAGAATCTTAGTCTCACTACGAAATGGCTAATGAAATTCAAATTAAGCGCAAGGAAGGTAATGTGGGTTTGTAGCTTGATATTACTCAGGCTTTTGACACGGTGAGTTGGTCTTTTGTTATGGATGTTTTTCGAAGATATGGATTTTCAGAAGCTTGATGTAACTGGATTTTTGCATATTTTGAAATCAACTAGAATTTCTGTCCTTGTGAATGGTAGTCCGAAGGGTTTTTTCAGCAATGATAGGGGTCTTCGTCAGGGAGATCCTTTGTCTCCTTTGATCTTTGTTTTGATTGAGGATGTCTTAAGCAGGAATATCACGAAATTGTTTCGTGAGGGCAATATGACTACCATGGTTTCTTGAAAAGGTATTTCACCAACTCATCAATTTTTTATGATGATATTATGATCTTTTGTAAAGGAAATATGAAGAGTTTGAGGAATTTAATGGCTTTTTGAGTTCTTACGAAAGAGCTTCGGGTCAAACGGTTAGTAGGGAAAAAGAAAACTCTATTATGGAGGGGGTTATTTGAGGAGGAGGGCAAAAAATTCTTAATTTCTTAGCATGAATATTTCTTCCTTTCTGGATAGGTATTTGGGAGTTAAGGTAATGCCAGGTCCGTTCAAATATCATCATATTAGCAATGTTGTTGAGAAGATTAAAGAGCAATTAGCGGGTTGGAAGGGTAGGATGCTTTCTTTTCAAGATAGGGTGGTGCTTGTTGAATCCGTTATTGCAAGCTATTCTATTCATAATATGGCTGTTTACAAATGGCCTCGGAAATTTATTCATCGGTGTGAGGTTGCAATCCGTAACTTATTATGGTCGGGTGATTCTAAGGTGAGTAAATCTTTTGTGGTAGCTTATGACAAAGTTTGTGCTCCGTATGCTGAAGGGGGTCTTGGTATCACTCAAATGCGGATAATGAACAAGACCATGCTTATGAAACTGTGTTGGAAGATTTGTACTTCTAAAAAAGTCTGGGCGAGATTTTTAAGTGTTAAATTCTTTACTAAGAATGGGCACTTGGTTGGATATACAAAGTCTTCTATTTTTCTACGTTTTCGTTGGGTTACTCTGAGGTTGAGTTCAATTCAAGGGTGCTGATAGGTGATGGCAGGTCCACATCCTTGTATTTTGATTCATGGTGGGGCGATACTTCTATTGCGGATATTTTGGGTCCGGAAGACTTGGACAAACATGCTAGAGTTGCCGATATGATTGTGAATGTTGATTGGGTATTCACGGACCAGGCTTTAAACACTTTTTTAGCTGCTGTAATTGTTTTAGAGGACCTGCCAGTTCCGATGGGGGGGAAGATTACAAGGTTTGGATGCCGGACAACAAGGGTCGGTTCACTGTAAGCTCGGCTAAAGAGCTTATCCGCAAAAGACAGCCTATCCTGGAGGGTGCTAAATTGTTATGGAGGCCTGCTATTCATCCTTCCCTTGCATGAGAAATTGGAAATTACTTTGTGGTGCTTGTGCAACTCTTGGCAAGGTACAAGTAGATTTAAATATCAAGTAGTTAATAAATGTTGCTTATGTAACAGAGAAGAGGAGACTTTAGATCATATTCTTTGGTCTTGTGACTTTGCTGCCAAGGTGTGGTTGTGCATTGCAGATGTTTTTGGCATTTTCCATCATCAAAACATAATTACATCTTATAAAGAAGCAAAAGGTAAAAGCCGTATGTTCAAAGATTTATGGTTGTTGTCTATTTTGGTAGTTCGATCAGAATTGTGGATGACAAGGAATGGTTTTATCTATGGTAATAATCAAAAGGTTAATTGGAATTTCTTTCATACGAAGGTTTTCAATAAAATCCATGATTACTCAAGGCGTTTGAAGGGTTTCATGTTTAACAACCAAGATGATTTACGTGTTCTTGCCTACTTTAGAGTGCAACATAGGAAGCTGAAGATTTCAGTCCCTAAGGAATGCTTTTGGGTTCCTCCAGAAGTTAACGAGTTGCAATTATGTTGTGATGGTGCCTCTAGAGGGAACCCGGGAAGAGCCCAGTGCGAGATGTGGTGGTTCGAGATTACGAGACTAATGTTTAGGAGCTATGAGTGTTGGGTTTGGGGTTCGCACTAATTATTTGGCAGAGCTCTTTTGTGTTATTGTTGCCTTGGAATGGGCGACAAAATTTGGGGTTTTGAATATTTGTATTCGTACAGATGCAATGGGAGCAGTGCAAGCCTATAATAATGATATTTCAGCAGTTTTGTGGTTTCTTAGACAACGGTGGATTGCGGTCAGAGCTAGATACAACAGAATTCGTTTTGTTCACACTTATAGAGAAGCTAATTTTGCAGCAGATGTGATGGCCAAAAGGGGTTGCTTGTTAGAAGATGGTGAAAGAATCAATTATGATAACTGTTAGATCATTGCTCGGTCGAACTCGCATGCGTTGCTATCTGTAGATGGTGGATTTTCAGCAAGGGCTAAAATCGTAAAATCATGATACTGCATGTTTCTGACCCGGCTTCAGGAACGCATGTGACGATTCGTGTTTTACGAGGTGAACAGTTTTCACAAACTCTGAAAGGCCTCCCATTAGCTGAGTGTTCGATGCTACGCATTTCATCGTGACCTCTATGTAGAATGACATAATTGGTCGGTCCTCCATACATA
The DNA here is from genome assembly GCA_023531295.1 of Papaver armeniacum. NCBI lineage: Eukaryota > Viridiplantae > Streptophyta > Magnoliopsida > Ranunculales > Papaveraceae > Papaver > Papaver armeniacum. Next base: position 423,238 of record JAJJWW010018816.1, read on the forward strand.
TTTGTTGAGAGGTCTTAACACCTTCAGGATGTCGGCGACACTCGATGTTCCCTGACTACATAGAGAGATCCAGCTCTACATAGAAGAACGATTGGCGGTCCTCCTAAATAATTGTTTGTTGAGAGGACAAAACGCCTTCGGGGACGTTGGTGACACTCATTGTTCCACGACTATGTAGAGAGACCGTGTATAGATTCAGACGGCTCTCTACATAATTGTTTGTCGAGGGGGCTAAACGCCTTGAAGTTAACAACGATGCACGATTGTTCCCCGATTATGCACCTTTGTAAGCGAGTATGATGCTTCAACTCTCTCATATCTCGATTCTACAATAGATTAATTCTACCGTGACATTCGCCACTGGATTCTTAGAAAATAATTTATTTTTATCTCATTACTCCGATTTCATGATCGAATCTACGGCTGATCTCATGAAATGGTAATAGATAATTTTATTACTCTGATTCTATGGTCGAATCCACGATCCCATAGGATGGTAATGCTCATTTTATTATTCCGAATCCATAGTCGAATCCACGGCTGATTCTATGGATTGATAATAAATAATTACTCACCTTTATTACTCAGTTTCATGAATCATTCTCCACTAAATTTCATGAGTTAGTAATAATTACTCAACAATCAGGCTTTTGAGATACCGTCGAGTAAGTCCCGAGAAAATGGTGTAAGTGTAATTGACAAATAATGCACAAACGAGCACCCAAACACACGAACGAACGATCAAAGTATGGATGAACGAGCGGACCATGGAAATAAAACACTAATTAATAAAATAAGCTAGAGGCGTGGGACCGGGCCCACCGGCCGTCCGGTCATGCCATGGCCGGTCCCCATTTTATTATTTTATTTTATTAATATTTTATCTCCTCCCTCATCTCATAGGTTTCCCTCATTTGAGCAAACTCCCTCATTCGACAGAAACTCCTAATTTTCCATACTTTTATCAAACAAAATACGGAAAGGTGTCACGGGACCGGGCCACCTAGCCGGCCGGCCATGCCCTAGACGTGGCCGGTCCCACACCTCACAATTCCTTATTTTCACATATTATTATTTCCATCATCTCACTCCATGGTTTGACAGAAAACCCTAGTTTTTCGATATTTTCTCAAATATTGCTCAAACCATGGAAACGCCAAAAAGTCAAACGGTCACTCGACCGACTAGGCTTCTCACCTTAAAAATTAAAAGATCATTATTTTAATATTCTCAAATTATCTGTCGAACGAGCAAAGTTCTTCTTGCTCATTCGAGCAAAGTTCTTCTTGCTCATTCGAGCAAAATTAAGAGTTTCAGTCGAGATCAAGCTCTTCTGAAAATCCAAAATATTGCTCGAACGATCGTCAGAAAATGCCAAAACTCTCAGGACCGAGACACGGGCATGCTACCTTGACCGACCAAGGCCGGACCTGGGGCTTGCAAGGAGCCGGTCCCACACATTCTCACGGTTTTGACCTAATTTGCTAGCGATTGCTCGAATTGGGTCCAAACTCTCTTCAACCGACTTGGTCTTGCTCACTGTTGACTGGAATCCGGTCCCACAACCACCAAGGGCCGATCCCATGCTCCCTTGGTCGGTCCTCATCTTTTCCCAAATTAGGTTTTACTACCTAACACTCGTCGAAAGCACTATTCTAATAAATGATCAACACTAGCATTTGATCATTCTTTCACCGACTGGTCAACAAAGGACTCTGGTGCATGCTCACTCGAGCACTTGGGCGCCACATGGTCGTCCATTATCCCATGTGGTCGGTCCCTCCTTTACTCGACAGCTTATTTTCAGTAATTCATCAATTGACGAACAATTGATCGAAAGTTAGTGTTTCGAACAAACGCTTGCTGAATCACAATTCTGAGCAGTTCAAACACTAATAGTTTTATGATTGATCCAGAAATCAACATATAAATTAATTATATAATATTCGGCCATCTACCAATATTTTAATTAATTATTATTTCGTCACATTACCAGTAATTCATCGAATGAGCAATACTTGCTCAATTGCTCGAATATTGATCTAACTATCAATATTCAGTAACTCATCGAATGAGCAATACTTTCTCAACTGCTTGAATATTGATCCAATTATCAATATTCATTAATCCACTGAACGAGCAATACTTGCTCAATTTCTCGAATATTGATCCAGCTATCAATATTCAGTAACTCATCGAATGAGCAATACTTGCTTAAACGCTCGATTCATATACTAATACTCAGTAATTTATCGATCAATTGCTGGAGCAATATTTTCTCTATTGACATCATTCATTCGAAGAACCACGTCCCAGAGACACGTTCAATTCATGAATCATGGAGCATTCGACTATCATGCTCCACTAAACAAAACTTAGACCCATTGTCTAATCAAATAAAACGACTGACTAGTCAAATCCACGTTCGTTAGACAATCACGTCACATGGGGGATATCAATTAGGGTTTAGGTCTGGCGGCCTACAACACGTGTGTTCATCCACGATGAAAAATGTGAGTAAGTCGTGCAAGCATTTTAAGGGAATTAGCAAAGTAGTGGGTGGACAATCAACCAACCCTCTCACGTACGAGGAACTGGTGAAACCACTTTCCCACTCTTTCACTCGAGCAACTGTCACACTTACTAGAGATCAATGTGTCTACTATTCTGGCAATATAAATAAGTCTCTGAATCCATGATTGAAGAATAATCCGAACATTCGTCCGAGAATTTTTCGAGTAATCACTCTCAAGAATTCCATCACCAGAGCTTATTCAAAATCTAACAGTTTACAGAAAATTGCAGAAACCCACAACATATTCACAATCCTTTGATCATCATTGATCTCACACAATTCTCAGCTTCCCCTACAGATCAACCCTCTTCCCTCTTTGTGATCGAATTGACTCTTGGAACGTCCATTGACTTGGTTTAGGCCGAGTCCTCACAGATTGATCTCTCGAACTTAAAAGCACTCCGTGCGGTGCATTTGTATGAGGTTAAGCGATCAGCTCGGTTGAATAAGCCTTCATCACACGATCGTCTCTTCATTCTCTAGAAAACCGGCGAACCGTTTTCCCCATCTCTGATTGGCGACCACGGTGGGAGTTTAATCTCTCGGTTACAATCTCAAGCTTTCACAAAATGGTTGATCTTAGGTCAGGTTCAGTTACAAATCCTAACACAAACAAAGCCAGCACTAGCAACAACGATGGTACTTGGAGACTATCCCTGCTTCCAACACCGGTGCTGGTAATACCACTCCTCCTCAGGGCAATCATCCCTATCCTCTCTTTGGACGATCTCCTGAGGAAATCAGAGAAAATCCGCCTACCATAACTGATCTCATGAATTTTCAAAAAATTCTCGCCAAGGATCAAGTGGAGATGGCAACAACACAGAAGAAACTATGTGCTCATCTCAAGGACCTCACAGACAAAATTTGTCACACAGAGCAAGCTCGGTCTCGAGTCTAGTCAGAGAAGGAGAAAGGAAAGGCCAAAGAAACAGACCACGAAGTTTCTCCAGTCCATGTAGTGGATGATGAAGAAGTCAAAGCTGCGGAAAATCCACGGAAGAGAAGGAATCCATAGATTTCATCACTCGTGAAGATCAAGAACGCTTTGTGGAGGCTCGAGGAGACGAGACACCATATTTCCATCGTCATCAACCTCCATACCCTGCTGCTACACAAAGGATTCCTCTCCCTAGAAAGGTTATACTTCTCAGACATTCACATTTTACAATGGAACAGGGAATGCTCGAGAACATGTCTCTAAATTCCTTTAGGCACTAGGGAGCATGAACACAACTATGTCGTTCGTTTGAAGAAATTCTCTAAATCCCTAGCAGGTCGAGCATACACCAGTACAACAATATTGCACACTAGGAGCATTGCTAGCTAGGGATAAATGGTTAATGCCTTCTACGGGAAATACTTCTTTGTCTCGGAACGGATCAACTGTCGACTTGGGAGGATAGCTCGGAAAAACAGCTGAACATCCAAACAAATATGTGAAGAGGTTCGAGAATCCAAGCCTTGGATTGTCATGATCCTAATGTTACTAAGCAACAAGCTGGTAGAATTGTGCATCAATGATATGATCCTGTCTACGGGGGCCTTGATTAGGAAAATCTCGGTTCCAAATTTCTCGAACTCCATGGGCGGCCAGCGATCGGCAATTCTTGCTCCAGCCTTTACTGGAAAGAACAAAGATTTTCAAAGGCGAAGAGCCGCGAGACACTCGAGGCAGCACCAAGCGATTAATCAACAAACGATCTGATGTCCAACCTTCCATGAATATTTCGAGGGAGTAAGAGGAAAGCCGAAGCACAACAACCTAAGAGCGCTCCTCAAACGTCTCATCCTACGAAAGCACCAAGGAAGGACAACCAAGCTCGGAATACACAAACACCTACTCGGCGTCGACAAAATGATCGAGAAGCACCATATTTCCCTTTCCCTATCGAAGGGTGATCGAGTTATTGGAAGTCCGGATCCAAGATGGTGCGATCAACTTACCTCCGTCGGGAGAGAGCCGACGAGAGGAGGAAATGGAGAATCCACGCTCTTTGCCACTTCCATAGGTATGTCAATCATTCGACAAGTGATTACGAAAACTGAAGCGTATATTCAAGGAAAAGGCCGAGCTCGGGAGGCGGGGACCGAGGGGTGCACAAGAATCCTCTCCCGATCAGAACTTTCACAACTGAGCAACCCGTCAAAGAAGCAGTTCAATCATTGATCCAGCAAATCTGTGAATTGCTATACCTATCGAAAGCTCAGAAGTGATAAGTTTGCGGATTTGAATCATATCGTGTCGGGGGAAACATCTAATAATCCAAGAGACATTCCCTGAACCTCCAGCAACTGACAAGGAGATGTATGACCGGGGACTGCTTACCAAGGTCCATCTCAAAGGAAATGAATTCAAGCGAGTGTTGGTTGATGTTGGCACTGCTGTTAATATCATTCCTATGAAGACCCTCAGAGCCGCGAGCATCACTCAACAAGAAGCCACTCATGCTCATGTCTCAGTCAGAGATCACGAAGGAATATCTAGAGACGCATATGGTTACATCATCCTCAAAATGAAAATTGGGAAACACAGTGAAACCAAGTATCACATAATCGGGGAAGATCCAGGATATGATATGTTTCTTGGACGGACATGGATTCATCTTTGAGAAGGTGACTACAATATCTTCAATTGCGCATTTCTCCGTTGAAGAAAGCTCGAGCTCGGATGAAGCGAGAGGATGATCCACTTGTTTGAACATCAGGAAAGATCAAAGCCTCACACAAAAACTCGAAGAAAGCGCGCATGAATTCGTCAAGCGATTAGAAATCGGGCAAGTCTCATTCCCCCTCATGCGTCTATTTTACAAACTTTCAAATACGCTACTATGGTCCGAGGACTTGATCTTCCTCATAACTTATCCATCACCAAGCGTTATGAGTGGTTGGTTTCGCCTCAACAATACTTCACTAAGTGGTTAGATGCATAACCCCTCGAATTGACATTCCACCAATACAGTCATTGCTAGAATAATGGATGAGTTCAACAAACAATATCCTGTATGCTTTCCTTTATACGAGTATCCATATGTTCCGCAAAATCGAAAAGCTCCGCCAACATGGAATCCCACTGTACGAGGAATTCCAAACCGGTAGAAGATATTCAGAGCACGAGCAACTAAGCCTAACAAATTTCATGAAGGTGATTTGGTTCTCAAATCCACTAAGCGCAATCTTCATTCAACTAGGAGTTCAGATTGGGAAGGACCTTTCATGGTCGCTAAGTCAGTAGCCGGTGGATACTACAAAATGGCTGACATCAAAGGCAAGACAAGTGTGCCAGTGATTCACGAGAATTGGCTAAAGGCTTTTGACGCCAAATACATTCAACGTCTCAAGGCATTTTTGAGTTCAAGACATGAACTCACAAACACTCAGTGTTTTTATCTTAGGATTTTCTTTCACATGTATTTTCAATTTCTCCAGGAGTTTGCAGCTTTTTCTTTCAGTATTTGAATTCAGCAATTTATCAAAGTTCTTTATTTTAAGAAAACTTCTATCAATCCCAAGAAAGAAAATCCTCAATCACTCACTTATCCGAAAACCTATCAGAATTCAAAACCAAAATACAATCTCACATCTAAGTTCAAGGTTCAAGAGATTATGGAAAGAAAAACTAAAGAAAGCCATCGAAGTAAGATTTCTGCTTATCTGCATTCTCCAAGACTTGCAAGGCCGCTTTCTCCAACTCCAGCTTCTCAGTTAATTCAGCAATCTTAGCCTTTTTTCCGCCATAGCATAACTAATGAAAGGTATATTGTTCTCTCTTTTGCATCCACTGATGATGTTGATTTTCTGAAGAAGCCACTTCAAGTTGAAACCAAGCTCTTGAGATGTCCCAGCATTGTACTCCCAATCAAAGAGTAAATGCGGAGTAACAAAACTTCTTGCCCTGGTCCTTATATCATCTATAACACGCAAGATAATCCCTACTTCCATTAATAAGAAGTAGCTGCGTTTGAGTCCTTGGTGACAACAATGTGACCATACATCTTCCACAATTTCTCATACATGGAAGATACCCTATGGGAACGCTAAATCCACCAAGCGATGTATGATATGGGAGTGAACCACCGAATGGAGGATCACAAATAATCCATCTTTTGTAGAGTATTCATGTACTATTATGCGGTTCTCGATCCACTGGAGCAACCTCAACAATCATAGGCACAACTTCTTAGGACGGTATTTTCCACTCTCGGCACGGTTTCCTCCATTTAAGGCGGTCACCATTGGTGTTTGATCGCTCCAACAATATCACAGAAGCGTCTCACGGCCTTGAAGTGCGAGAGATGGTTGTCTCGATTATCAACAGACTCTGGATTGCTCGGATCATCATTATTGGTCTCATTATTCCCAACTTCGACATTTGGCACCTAATGAGAAGATTACATGGGATTAGAGCGATCAAGCACGGAAACCAAATACAATCATAGAATCCAGTATTTAAGTGAAGTAACACTATCTAAGTTCTTTACTATACATCAAGACATGAGCAAATAGTGTAAAAGTCATAAAACACGTTTTTCAACAAGTTAAATCGGAGAGATTTTATACTTCCATATATAAGATGATAAAGTGGGAGCAATTGGTGAGTAATATACGGTTGATTCATATACCTTTATCTTCGTATGTATGTCCTCTACAACATATCAAAATTTCATAGCAATTGGATAAATGAGCATGGAGTTATGGCCAAAACATTGGACCACATACCGCCTAAAACTTTTACGAAAGTCTCTGGAAGTTTCTTGTTTCATCAATTTCAACTCATAAACGTGCTCAAAACTCAAAAGATTCTACAATAAAGCTTGGAAATTTCCTGGGCATAAGGATACATGGGTAGATCGCGAAAATCTGATGTCGGATGAAGATTTTATGGCGTTTTTGCTAAAAACAAATTGAGTTATGAATTTTCTGACGACGTATTTGGTAAATTTTTTCACTTATTCATGAGAAATTTCATTCATTCATCAACAAACCAGCAACACTATACTTATATGAAGAAAATACAATATGGTTACTTACTTGAGAGGTTTCCAAGTCCTTCGAAGGGTTAATATGGTTGGCGTCAACATTGAGAGTACTATTGCCTCCATTCGTTTTCGATCCTTGAAGACCCTCTTTCTCACCACCGAGGTTGGAGATGAATGAATGGCCCGACCGTGTTGGTTTTCTAAAGCAAACTCCTCTTATATGCATCAAAAAAAATAGTCATTATTTCGTTCAAAGAAAAGTTGTAACCTTTTACACAAAAGAAGATGCTTACATCAACCTCTCCGTCGCTGGATTCCTGAATTGTTCGTCCACGAGTAAATTGGAGACTGTTAATAATTGATGGAGCAAAACTACGAAAATTCAACAAATATTTGTTGTGATCCTAATTGCACAGATAAAAGGCGAAAGAAATGCTAACAACTCACCACGAAGCGAGTGGGACTCATACCACTATTCGACACCATCCTGTAATTCTTGATCCTGGGTTCTCCACCTCGGAGACTTTATTCAATTTCAATAAAGTTTGCATCGACTCGGGCATTCACCGGCACGAACATCCTCTGAAAAAATCAATAAAGTAATTAAGGGATGATCAATATGTCTTCATATAAGCCGCAAGAAGAATGCTTCTTGTGAGCACCACGAAAAGCGATTTTCGGTTGTCATCATTTGGAAGGATACTTCAACTTTGGTCTCTCGAAACTGTCTCGGCAATAGGAGGTTCTTGGTCGGTGGTTTGGGGAGCTATTATAAAATCATGCAAATGATCAAGTTGATGTCTCAGGAAGTCTATATAGCACAGAGTATATAGACCGGGTAGGACAAGGATACAAATATTCACGCCCATTTATATGTATGCAGTCCAAAGAAGTTTTGAGTCGATCGGTGATGGTTTTTGTTTTCGAACATACGGAACACACTTTGGTCAAGACCCATCTGTCGAGCTTTCTGTCAATATTATACTCTTCCACCAAGAATTCTCCGTACATTCTTGACACTAAGTAACCGGGGGTGCGGCTCGGTATGAAGGATCTCTCACCATCACTCGGGTTTGCACCGGACTCTAGAATGAAATTTGCTTCATTGTTGTTAAAAACGATCAGGTGGGAGATGTATAAAGGAATCAACACCCAAGGACGAAAGTTAAACTCGGACTCTTCGTCTAAGACACTAGTGAGATGTGTATTGAGTGGGGCTTTTGGTAGACCAGCGCATGATCCTAGCATTATCTTTCTCGGAAATAACATAACGGATGTCGGCATTCGGTCCACCGCAAGATCTTGCGTGTAATTGGAGCATATTTTCAAAACGCTCCCAAAATAAGGCTTGTAGAAACATTATGTTGACATATGTTTCAATCTTTGTGAAACCATTGGAGGTCTTTGGAATCCCACGACCAAAGAGTCTAAGTTGGAGAATAGCGAACCCGTGAACAGGACTACCAGTGGCAAGTTTCTCACCTTGAGCCATCTTAATGACAAAATGAATCATGAACAGCTTCAACAAGTTCCCACTATCTTCAAATACATCTCTAGACAACCACAGACACAAGAAAGAAGCGAGTATTGAGATACCGTCCATAGGTATTTCGGGGAGTTCCGTCTCTCGGCTACCACTCCTTCAACCTTGAGCATAACAAGTCTTCTTTGGGTAATTTGTAAATATCACGCATCTTAGCTAACAAGACGTCGAGATACCACCTTTTCATTTGTTGAAAGTCTTCTTTGGAAAATTACAGTATTTGGAAGATGCAATAAAGCAACTACATCCTCTAAAGTGACGGTGAACTCTCCCATATGCATATGAAGGTATGAGTAGGAACACACCAGCGAGCGAGCAAAGCTACTATACCCCTCACATCATGGTAAACATGCAATTCTCCATTTTGCTTGGATGGCTCGTGTCACCCCATGCACAATCCGGCCACGATTCTCACCTTACTATGTCCCAACATATGTCTCGCCCATCCGGAATGATGCAAAGGTTTCCGAGAAAGCTTGAAGTTTATGTGTGAATTAGGCATAATGTCTAGCTTGAATGCATAATTGAATAGTTGCTTGAGGAGACACCAACTTTCTATGAGTAATATCCAAAGGGATCAATAAGAAGACAAAATACGAGAACCTTGGGGGCGTTTTCTAGGCATATACGGGATTACGAAGAATTCATCACCAGAGTTTGAAATATTATTTGATCCAGATTCTTCCTCTTCTTCGTCAACAAAAGTTCCATCTGTGGAAGCATCGTCCCTAGAAATATCATCTCTGGGAACTTCGTCTCTGGAAGCTTCATCTTTGGAGGTACCATCATGAGAATCAGTCATCTTTACAAAGTATTTTGTGGTAACCATACAATATTTTTGATTCACACGTTATTCAACAAAGACATGGAATGAAAATCTACGAAATGGTAATTCTCAACTCTTACCTACTTACGGTTTTACTACTTGTAATGATTACGACTCAAAATCCCTAGAATTTGTTTGTCTCTTGAAACCTGCAGAGACGAATAAAATTCCTTGTTTAAAATCATAACATGATTTTCAAAAAATACTTATCATACGAACCCTTCGCACAACTTATATCATGATAACAACTCCTACTTGTGGAACACTTATTGGGTTTTTGTGCATACTTTACTTGTTAAATCACAAAATCCATGCAACTAACGTTTACCAAAATTGTTTAAATCTAACAATTGCTGGAAATCGAAATTTGGGTTTACATAAATTTTGATACATAGAAAAAAACAAACAACAAAATTTTGTTTTGTGGGCTGAACTCACGCCCTCTTTTCAAAAAAAAAAATCGTGAGCTAATAACTCACGTAAATAATAATAAAAAAAAAAAAAACGTTTTCGCTCAAACGAGCGTTTATTCGTCAAATGGGACCTTTTCTATCTTGCACAGTCCATATATTCCAAAATAAATTTTGTTTTCATCAAAGTTTACAAACAAAATTTTACTATTAGACACGCATCTATTTTCAAAAATCTCTCTAATATCAGGGGATTATTGTTTACTACTTTGTCTAGCGAATGAGCATATGTTCCCAAACAATATTCATGCTTTGAAAATAATAAAATTTTGGTTTTCATGAAAGTTCATAAACAAAATTTTATCACTGGACGCAGGTCTATTTTCAAAATATATACATGTTTCTATCATATTATGGATTATTGTTTGTTCCCTAACCTAAGACAGACGGACTAACGATTGTTTTCTAAAACAAATTTCCATAAAACCCTATGTATACATACATGCATGAAATTTTATTTCGAACAACTCATGAAAAATAACAATATAGCAAATAAAAAAATTGCGCTTACACAAGCAGTAGGAAGTTTGCCGGATGGCGCAGCAACAGTCGGCTCAAGGCAAAAAAAAATTCTCCTCCTGCTCGGGCGTGAAGGGATCAAAGGAGTGGTCGGTTGCTTAGAAAAAAAATAAAAAGAAATTTTAGGGTCTCTTCCCTTTTATATCAATTTTATTTCCAAAACCTAATAAAGCATGGATTTCCTTTTTTGGGTTTGGGCCCGCAAACGCTAAACCGACCAAAAGCAACCTCGATAGTCCAAATCAGCGAGTGCCTCGTCTCTCCGTGACCATGATACGACACTCTATCATGCTGTCAAGGGTCCTTACCTATGGTTTGCTCGTACATGACATCCTTGGAGCAAATCGGGGATCGAAAAGGCCTTGTACGATTAAGCCCGATTGTTTATCTCGTTAGCTGGAAAATCACCATCCAATGCTTCTTGTGGAACATGACTGCCCCACACTAAGCGCGGGAATCAATGTAGATGGTGGATTTTCACCAAGGTCTAAAATCGTAAAATCATGCAATCTGCATGTTTGACCCGCTTGAACGCATGTGACGGTCGTGTTTTACGATACAGGCAGTTTTCACAAACTCGATTGAGTACCTCTCGAGCCGCGATGAATATGTTTCTCGAAAGGTCTCCCACTAGCCGGCGTTCGATGCTACACATTTCATCGTGACCTCATGTAGAATAACATAATTGGGCGGTCCTCCATACATATTTGTTGAGAGGGCTTAATGCCTTCGGAGACGTCGGCGACATTCGGCTGTCGGCGGCTACATAGAGACCCACCTCTACATAGAAGAACGATTGGGTGGTCCTCCTACATAATTATTTGTTGAGAGGACGAAACACCTTCGGGACGTCGGTGACACTCATTGTTCCCCGACTATGTAGAGAGACAGTGTATAGATTGAGACAATTCTCCTACATAATTGTTTGTTGGGGGTCTAAACGCCTTGGGACATTAACTGTATTTGCACGATTGTCCCCTGACTATGCACCTTTCGAGCACGAGTATGATTCTTCAACTCTACGATATCTCGATTCTACAATAGATTAAAACTAAAGTGACATTTCGCCACTTTGGATTCCTAGAAAATAATCTATTTTTATCTCATTACTCCGATTTCATGATCGAATCTGGTGATCTCATGAAATGGTAATAGATAATTTTATTACTACGATTCTATGGTCGAATCCACGATCCCATAGGATGGTAATGCTCATTTTATTATTCCGAATCCATAGTCGAATCCACTACGATTCTATGGATTGATAATAAATAATTACTCACCTTTATTACTCGAAGTTTCATGAATCATTCTCCATTGAATTTCATGAGTTATTAATAATTACTCAACAATCGGGCACGAGACACCGTCGAGTAAGTCCCAAGAAAATGGTGTAAGTGTAATTGACAAATAATGCACAAGCGAGCACCCAAACACACAAACGAGCGATCAAAGTATGGATGAACGAGCGGCCCATGGAAATGAAACACTAATTAATAAAATGAGCTAGGCGTGGGGCCAGGCTGACCCCGGTCATGCCATGGCAGTCCCCCTTTTATTATTTTATTTTATTAATATTTTATCTCCTCCCTCATCTCACAGAGATTCCCTCATCTCATAGGTTTCCCTCATTTGAGCAAACTCCCTCATTCGACAGAAACTCCTAATTTTCCATACTTTTATCAAACAAAATAGGGAAAGGTGTCACGGGACCGGGCCACCTAGACAGCCGGATATGCCCTAGCCGTGGCCAGGTCCCACACCTCAAAATTCCTTATTTTCATAGATTATTATTTCCATCATCTCATGGAACTCCATGGTTTTTGACAAAACCCTAGTTTTCGATATTTTCTCAAATATAGCTCAAACCATGGAAAAGCCAAAAAAGTCAAATGGTCACTCGACCGACTAGGCTTCTCACGTTAAAAATTAAAATATGATTATTTAAATATTCTCAAATTATCTCATCCCGAATGAGCAAATTTCTTCTTGCTCATTTGAGCAAAATTAAGAGTTTCGGTCAAGATCAAGCTCTTGAAAATCCAAAATATTGCTCGAACGATCGTCGAGAAAATGCCAAAACTCTCGGGAATTTGAGACACGGGCATCTTTTGCCTTGACCGACCAAGGCCGGCCACAGGGCTTGCAAGGAGCCGGCCCCCACATTCTCACGGTTTTGACCTAATTTGCTAGCGATTGCTCGGGTGGGTCCAAACTCTTCAACCAAACTTGGGCTTGCTCACCCACGATTGAGGTTTAGGTCCCACAACCACCAAGGGGCGGTCCCATGCTCCCTTGGTCGGTCCTCATCTTTTCTAAAATTAGGTTTTACTACCTAACGCTCGTTCAAGCACTATTCTAATAAATGATCAACACTAGCATTTGATCATTCTTTCACCGACTGGTCAACAAAGGACTCGGTGCATGCTCACTCAAGCACTTGGGCACCACATAGTCATCCATTATCCCATGTGGTCGGTCCCTCCTTTACTCGACAACCGATTTTGTTAATTCATCAATTGTGAACAATTGATCGAAACTCGGGGTTTGAACAAACGCTACATTGAATCTGATTACGGCGAAGTTCAAACACTAATAGTTTTGTGATTGATCCGAAGCCCAATCAACATATAAATTAATTATATAATATTGGCCATCTACCAATATTTTAATTAATTATTATTTCGTCACATTACCAGTAATTCATCGAATGAGCAATACTTGCTCAATTGCTCGAATATTGATCCAATTATCAATATTCATTAATCCACAAAATGAGCAATACTTGCTCAATTGCTCGAATACTGATCCAGCTATCAATATTCAGTAACTCATCGAATGAGCAATACTTGCTCAAACGCTCGATTCATATACTAATACTCAGGTAATTTATCGATCAATTCTTTGGAGCAATATTTGCTTTATTGACATCATTCATTGAAGAACCCGTCCACAGAGACACGTTCAATTCATGAATCATGGAGCATTCGACTATCATGCTCCACTAAACAAAACTTAGATCCATTGTCTAATCAAATAAAAATGATGACTAGTCAAATCCACTTTCGTGAGACAATCATGTCACATGGGGGATATCAATTAGGGTTTTGGTCACCAAAAGCGGCCTATAGCACGTGTGTTCATCCACGATGAGAAATGTGAGTAAGTTGTGCAGCGATTAAGGAAGTTAGCAAAGTAGTGGGTGGACAATCAACCAACCCTCTCACGTCCCCGAGGCCGGTGAAACCGCGATTTTCCACTTTCCCACTCTTTCACTCGAGCAACTATCACACTTATTGGAGATCAATGTAATCTACTATTCAGCAATATAAATAAGTCTTTGAATCCATGATTGAAGAACAATCCGAACATTCGTCGAGAGAATTTCTCGAGTAATCACTCTCAAGAATTCCATCACGAGAGCTTATTCGAACTCTGAGTTCATAAAAAATTACGAAACCCACAACATATTCACAATCCTTTGATCATCATTGATCTCACACAATTCTCGGCTTCCCTCCTCTGCATTAACCCTCTTCCTCTTTGTGACCCGAATTGACTCGGAACGTCCATTGACTTGGTTTAGGCCGAGTCCTCCTGATTGATATCGTACTTAAAAAGCACTCCGTGCATTGCATCTATTTGAGGTTAAGCAGTCCATTCGGTTGAAGGAGCCTCCATCACACGATCGTCTCTTCGTTCTCTAGAAAACCAGCGAACCGTTTTTCCCCATTTACAGATTGGCGACCACGGTGGGAGATTAATCTCTCGGTTGCAATCTCAAGCTTTCACAAAATGGTTGATCTTAGGTCGAGTCCGAGTTACAAATCCTAACACAAACAAATGGCACTAGCAAAAACGATGGTACTTACGAGACTATCCATGCTTCCAACTGTGAGTCCGGGTAATACCACTCCTCCTCGGAAATCATCCTCATCCTCTCTTTCGCCGATCTCTGAGGAAATCGGAGAAAATCCTTCTACCATAATCGATCTCATGAAGATTCAAGAAATTCTCACAAGAATCAAGTGAAGATGGCAACAACACGAAGGAACTATTGCTCATCTCAAGGACCTCACGGACAAGCTATCACACGAGCAAGCTTGGTATCGAGTCTAGTCGAGGAGAAGGGGAGAAAGGAAAGGCCAAACAAGCAGGACCTAAAGTTTCTCCGGTCCATGTAGTGGATGATGAAGAAGTCTCAAAAATCACGGAAAATCCACCGAGAGAAGGAGTCCACGGGTTTCATCACTCATGAAGATCAGAAACGCTTTATGGAGGTTCGAGGAAAAAGACAAGACACCATACATCCATCGTCATCAACCTACATACCCTTTTGCTACACAAAGGATTCCTCTCCCCCAAAGGTTATACTTCCCCGACATTCACACTTTACAATGGAACATGGAATGCTCGAGAACACTCTCGATTCCCAGGAGGCACAGGGGAGCATGAACATAACTATGTCGTTCGTTTGAAGGAATTCTCTAAATCCCTAGCAAGTAGAGCATACACAGTACAACAATATTGCACCGGAAGCATTGCTAGCTTAGGAGAAATGGTTAATTCCTTTTACGGAAATACTTCTTTGTCTGAGCAGATCACTCGTATGACTTGGGGAGGATGGCTCGGAAAAACGGTCGAACAACCAAACAAATATCGAAGAGGTTCGGAATCCAAGCCTTGGATTGTCATGATCTTAATGTTCTTGAGCAACAACTAGTAGACTTGTGCATCAATGGAATGATCCTGTCTACAGGCCTTGATAGAAAATCTCCGGTTCCAAACTTTCTCGAGAACTCCATGAAGCGGCCAAGCGATCGGCAACTCTTGCTCCGAGCTTCTTGGAAAAGAACAAAGATTGTCAAAGCGAAGAAAGTGCTCATATGGCTAACCATTGGTCAACCATTTTTGAACCACCAATGTACACATTTAGGTACGGGTACTCAAACCTAAATGAATACATTTCATTTGTGTGTGACAAGCTAAAGTAAGCTAAGTTTCGATCTAACGTTTGAAAGATATTAGCTTGGATAAATCGAGTTTTTCATCTAACGGTGATTATTGAATGCTTTGTTACCAAGATAACTTAGATTGCAAACCACTGATTTGAAAACTATATAAGGAGACGTCTAGCAACTGTGCAAAACTAATCCCCACACCTCTGTGTGATACTAGTTGGTTTGCTAGAGTCGATTCTCCTTTAATCGTAGGTTTCTTCTCGAGACCCTGTCGATTAACGACTGAAAAGACTTCATTGGGATTGTGAAGACAGTGAAACTACTTCTCTTGTAGTTGAAAGATCGATCTTGGCATTTTCTATAAATGCGAGTTCAATTGAATAATTGACTTGAGATTATATCTCGATAAGGGCAAGATAAAAAAAATCACAAACATCTTCGTCTCATCGTTTGTGATTAGCAATATCTAGTTTTATTTACCATACGATTTAGATTATTGTGAGGTGATTGATAATACTAGGTTTTCTTAGGAATATAAGTCTCGGTTTATCAATTGGTTCTTGTTCACCTTGATTTTATCAAAAGACAGAACAAAACTTTTGGGTTTATCGTGGGAAATGATTTATCTATCCTTGTAGACTTTTACGTGTGATCTGATTTGTTTATTGAAGTCTTCGACTTTGGGTCGTAGCAACTCTTGGTAATGGGTGAGATCAACTAAGGGAATCAAGTGCGTAGTATCCTGCTTTGGGATCGAGCGTAAGGGCGAATGTACCTTGAATCAGCGTGAGATTGATTAGGGTTCAACTAGGTCGGACAGGAAGTTAGTTTGTAGTAGGCTAGTGTGCATGGCGGCTTATCGAGTGTGGTGTTCAATCTGGACTAGGTCCCGGGGTTTTCCGCATTTGCGGTTTCCTCGTTAACAAAATTTACGGTGTATGTGTTATTTCTTTTAGCGTTATATTTTGTTATATAATTGAAATATCACAGGTTGTGCGTTGTATCGATCAATTGTGAAATCCAACCTTTGGTTGTTGATTGAAATTGATTGATCCTTGGATATTGGTCTTTGGTACCATCCAAGTTTATCTCTCTTGTATTTAATCAAGACTTCATGATTGCTTGAGTAAGATTTAAATCAAGAGATAGAGATATAAAACTCTATGATATACTTTTATTGATTGATTCTAATTTGTCTAGTTGATTCTCATAAAAGTATATTGGAGTTTGTCTATACAGATTGCTAATCGAAATATTGGGTGTGGTTGTTAGACCCCCGCTTTTTCAATTGGTATCAGAGCAGGCAAACACGTTCAAGACCTCAAAAGTCTGTGTTTGTAGCGATCTGACTCTATGGACAGCGGTGCTATCTCTATTAACGTACCACCGTATTCGATGGCCCTAATTACTTATGGTGGAGAAAATTTATATGCGAGCTTTTTCTTCAAGCGCGTGATTTTCAATCATGGGTATATGTTTTTAATGGCTATGATGCTCCCGTTGTGGCAATAGGTAACACTATTCCAAAGAATATTGCGAATACGATGTCTGCTTTGAGATACTTCCGCAAAAGCAAAACTTGACAGTTTGAATGCCATCATACATGCCATTACCCCAAATCTTCAGCACCATGTGTCAAAATTGCACTAGGTCTAAAGATGCGTGGGATATCTTAGAAAACCGTATGAAGGAAATACTAGTGAAAAGGAAGCTAGGCTTCATAACCTTAATTCCGATTAGGAAAACCTCGTATGGCGGATGAAGATTCATTTGATGAGTTTAATCACAAAGTGTCACGAAATTGTTAATGCATCTTTTTGCATTGGGTAAGACTATTCCTGAAAAGGACATTGTGATGAGAATTCTCAGATCGCTGCAATCTAGATACGATTCTAAGAAGCATGCCATCGCTGAGGGAAATAACCTTGATAACCTCTCGGGAAATACGCTGGTTGGGAAGCTTAAGATCATTGATCACGAATACTCGTCCAAAATATAAGGATGTTGCGTTCAAAACACCGAAAGACACAAAATTACTTGATAAAGGTAAAAATGTGTATATCTCTCAAGATGATCACTCGAGACAGATTCATTAGATGAAGATCTTGACAAATCAGTCTCACTGATCACGAGGCAGTTTAGAGATCTTCTTATGAAGAGAAGTAAACGGTTCTCGAGAGACAAGGCAAAACCGTCAGACAAACCTCATAATCGTATTTCTCCTAAAAATAGGGACACGGATGGCGATGACGAGGATATGCTTCGTGCTTTAAGTGTAAAGGATTTGGTCATTTTTCAAACGAGTGCCCAAATCGTATAAAATACACTAGGAACAAAGGTCTTCACTGCGACACTTGATGAGATGTCCGATAATTATGATTACGATGAAGACAAGAAATCAAGTGTTGTTCTTTGTCTGAAAATATTGATTTTGATAATTGTAGCAATACATACATCAATCTTGATAATCTTTTTAGAAGAGAGCCCAATCAAGATGGAAGAATCAATTGACCCTTCTTTTGAAACCCATTGTTTAATGTTTAGGATCTACCTTGTGTCTAGCGACTTACGTTTCAAAGGCCCTGAACCATCTTTTGCGTTTATATACTCTATTGTTCTCTCAAGGGACATGAATTTTCAAAGTGTTTCAAGTACAAACACAAGATGATATATATCAACAAGCTTCAACGAAGAGCAGATCGTCTAAGCCAACAAGCTTAAACTCGCGGAGAAAACAACTAAGGTATGTAAGATCTTATCCTCTTTGAAGAGACTAGTTTCCAAAGATAGATATAGACCATTAGAGAGGAAAACATGGTCTAAACATACGGAAAGGCAGAGTTCCATTGATTTCGCACAAAAGGGTCATGGTGGACAAATCGTTATTCACCACAAAGACTTCTTTGATTGTGTTGTGTTTATGCATCTTGTGTCATGTGCATTGCTCAAAAGAGACAAAAGATCATGCACACCTCAAGCTTTAAAATAATAAAAATATATCTTTTTTTTTTTTTACTTTTGTTTTTAGGTTTGTGTTGTTTGGCTTTGGAATTTCTTCATATCATTATTGATATTGGAAAGGACCTGTCTTCCAAAAGAAGAGGGTTATTTGCGATAATTCCACTCTTGATAGGGTTGTGAGCTGTGCGTACACAAACCTTTTTAGGTTTTGAAACCCCACATTCCTTTTTCCTTCTCTGATACTCCTTATATCTCAAGACTGCTTGTTGAGAATTAATTGTGAATTCCTCTCACAAAAACCATACCATGGAAACTCCAAGAACCATGTCTTCAGATGGTAAAGATATCAATATGATTGTTAAGCCATCAATCACCAAGGAAAAAGAAAAATCTTCGGTGTCTCCATCCTTGAAAAGAAAAAGAAGGAATGTGAGGAAGCCAAGGAAGTTCCTCTAACTCTCGAAGTTCTACGATGTTCTTGATGAGTTGAAAAAGGCAAGAAAGGAGATTCGACCAATAAAGGCTTGTGTGTTAAGATCTTTGGAAATTCGAAGGCCATGGTTCGACATCTTCACCCGAGAGGCAGTTTGTTGGTATTGACTCCTTCCTCCACGAACCTTATGTCCCAATGGCTGTTGACGACAAGGAGTTCGGGAACGATGCGGAATTTCTCAAAGATACTAATGCTTAAGAAACTTCTTTTTATCGTTTTGATTAAGAAGGATAACTAGAGTTTGGAATAGCCATTATTGTGAGTACACATAGCTATGTCCAATGTTTTTATCTTTATTTTTTAGGTTTATTTATTTAAATTCTAAAGTTGTTTGGAAGATGATTTTTGCAGTATTAATCTTTATGGTTTTATATATTGCAATATGTTATGGGATATGTGTGTTTGCGTCCGTGAACTATTATTGTCCAATATGATGTCAAAAGTTATCTCTTTTATATGTCGATATGCGAGTATTGATACAAGATCGATGAACTTTTGACAAACAAAAGGTAAGCCTATTATGTCAATTTTTGATGGAAGATAGGTTAAAATCTTTTGTTAACAAAGATTATGTCTATTATAAGTCGTTATGCAAATAGTGATGAAGATAGAACGAATCTTTGTATATGTCGCAGTATTGATCTTTCCCTGATCCATATTTTATGTGTATATTGCATTGCTCCATAAGTTTTTCTTGTGTTGAACATAAAACGATTGAGTTAATCATTCTTTTATGGTTAACATAGTCGTTTGCTCCGTAAGTTCTCTTATGTCGAGCATGTTCAATTAAGTTGATCACTTTTTGTTTAATTTGATTGTGTGGATCTCGTTTTCGTACCTTTGCCAATTTTATTGACAAAAAGGGGGAGAATTAATATGTAGTTCACACTACAAATACATACGTGCTTTACGAGTCATTATGTAAGGGGGGGTGGTTTTCATGTTGAGACGAAAGTATTGACTAAGGGGGAGTGATACATATCACCATAGTATTGTTGTCGAAGTTGTGATATAAGAACTTTGATGCTGTGTAATAATACTATGACATTGTATAACAATGATCGAGAGCTTTTGTTTTCTCATTGTTATGGCTACTTGAACTTCAACAACTATGATGCTGAATTGAACATCTATGGAATCATGGGAGTACTTGGAAAAGACGAAGTTTTCGAGTAATGTTGAAGCACCAAGGAGATCAAGCATGTGGACGAGAAGCTACAAAGTTGTATCTATTTTGTAATCCATATGTATTGATAGTTTTGTCACTAAAATTGACAAAGGGGGAGATTGTTAGAGCATTGCTCGGTCGAACTCGCATGTGTTGCTATCTCAAGCATGTTTGTCAAAGTTAGTGATCAAAACTATATGTCTTGATTTCTAGTATACTTATGACTAAGTCTCGGTCTAGGATAGTTAGGAATAATTGGGCTCCAGACTCCATGGCGATTATCTTGCAAAGAACAAAAACTACTCAAGGAACCAGTGGAACTTCATACGACTAAAAGGTATGTGGAGACTTGAACTTATCTTGTCACTCAAAAGTCTATCTACTCTATCTCCTACTCTTGAGACAAAAGTCGTATAAGTATGATAGTTTTCATACATACACATTTGCTATTTCGAGCCGAGTTTACTCGCCTATCTTTTTCTCGAAATATGTGTTGGTAAGCTTTTGCTTTAACCATTTTCATCTTTACCCATGACGAAAGTCATGATGACGTTTCAATCTTGAAAATAGCTTTGATGACGATAGTCGATTCTTTATGTCTAACGACTATTATAACATTATAGAAGAATGTTTCAATGATTTAAATGTAGAGTTGAGAATATCTAACCACCTATGGATATAAGCATATAGTGTGTTCGCACATTAGTGTATGAATCCATGTGCCAGAAACCAAGTGCGTGCATATGTGTGCATGCGGTATTGGTGAAGGAGACAGGTTGGGTACGCATACCCGTATGCGTACTGGCGGAAGTTCACATCCGTGAATTTCCGCTGAGTTTGGAGTTTACGAACTCAAAACCAGTCACCTTAGGTACGCGTGCATTCCGTACGCATCTTGGCGGAAATTTTTCACCCGAAAAATTCTGCCGAGAAGTTGGAAACTAAAACCAACTCAAAATCCGGTAGCTAATGTACGCATACCATACGCGTGCCCAAAGCCGGGTTATTTCTCAAATCGGTAGTTCATGGACTTAAAACAATAAATTATAAGGAATGCAATCTTTGCAAACCGTGGCTATATTGTTCATGAATTGATTCAAATGAATCAAACCGATTTTGTTTCGATTGTGTCTATGTATAAATACCTAAGCAATTGAACAACTCTTGAACTAGTTCTTATGAGTCATTTGAACTAGTTATGAGAAAGATGAATACGGTTAATATGAAAGTGCTCATATGGCTAACCATTGGTCAACCATTTGTGAACCAACCAATGTACACGTTTAGGTACGGTTAATCAAACCTAAATGAATACATTTCATTTGTGTGTGACAAGCTAAGTTTCGATCTAACGGTTGAAAGATATTAGCTTGGATAAATCAGGTTTTTCATCTAACGGTGATTATTGAATGCTTTGTTACCAAGGTAACTTAGATTGCAAACCCTGATTTGAAAACTATATAAGGAGACGTCTAGCAACTGTGCAAAACTAATCCCCACACCTCCTGTGTGATACTAGTTGGGTTTCTAGAGTCGATTTTCCTTTAATCGTAGGTTTCTTCTAGAGACCCTGTCGATTAACGACTTAAAGACTTCATTGGGATTGTGAAGCCAGAAGAAACTACTTCTCTTGTAGTTGAGCGATCTGATCTTGCCATTTTCTATCGTACGAGTTTAATTGTAAGATTGGCTTGAGATTATATCTCCGATGTGGGCAAGATAAAAGAAATCACAAACATCTTCGTCTCATCGTTTGTGATTCTGCAATATATAGTTTCGTTATCATACGATTTAGATTATTGTGAGGTGATTGATAACTCTAGGCTGTTCTTCGGGAATATAAGTCTGGATTATCAATTGGTTCCTGTTCACCTTGATTTATCAAAAGTCGGAACAAAACCTTTGGGTTTATAATCTGTGGGAGACAGATTTATGCTATAGACTTGTTTGTGTGATACATATTTGTCTATACAAGTCTTCGACTTTGGGTCGTAGCAACTCTTGGTTGTGGGTGAGATCAGCTAAGGGAATCAAGTGCGTAGTATCCTGCTGGGATCGAGAGACGTAAGGAGCGCAACTTTACCTTGAATCGGCGTGAGATTGATTAGGTTCAACTACGATCTAGACCCGAAGTTAGTTTGTAGTAGGCTAGTGTCATGTAGCGGCTAATACGATGTGGTGTTCAATCTGGACTAGGTCCCGTGGTTTTTCTGCATTTGCGGTTTCCTCGTTAACAAAATTTCTGGAGTCTGTGTTATTTCTATTCCGCATTATATTTTGTTATATAATTGAAATATCACAGGTTGTGTGTTGTATCGATTAATTGTGAAATCCAACCTTTGGTTGTTGATTGGAAATTGATTGATCCTTGGATATTGGTCTTTGGTACCATCCAAGTTTATCTCTCTTGTATTTAATCAAGACTCGCAGATTGCTTGAGTAAGATTTAAATCAAGAGATAGAGATATAAAACTCTTTGATATACTTTTCTATTGATTGAGTCTAACTGTCTAGTTGATTCTCATAAAAGTATATTGGAGTTTGTCCATACAGATTTCTAATCGAAATATTGGGTGTGGTTGTTAGACCCCCGCTTTTTCAATAACGTACCAGATTTTATTCGGTCAATTGAATTGCGAAATGTAATTTATTTTAGATTTGATTATTTTTTTTGTAAGTTTGTAAGTTTTTGGGGTGTTGTGCCTCTTTTCTTACAAATTTAGTTGTAATACTTTTGTTATTTATTAATACAATTTGGATTTACCAAAAAAATTTATAGTGATGCATCCTTGTAATCATATGTGAACCATAACCTTTGTTAAATCGGATTAGTGATTTTACACGTTCGATTGCTTTGATTGGCCTGATTTCATAGAACTTAATGCATCTAGGGAATTAAACTTGATTAGTGCTTTTACACGTTAGGTTGTTCTCTAAGATAGATTTCATATTCGCATCTTTTAATGTGTTTGTTGATGACAAAAGGAGATTTGCGGGATAAACTTGCGATCAAGGTATCATAGGGCCTTTGATAAAAGTTGAGATTAAAAATCAATTCTAGTTATCTACCCTGCTTATTAGATATTTTGGTTTGTGGAGGTCCTTTTTTTAGGGAGATCCAATGGAGGTTATCTACCATGCCTATTAGATATGGAGGCCTTGGTTTATACACTACAAAGAAGGCGTCGCAATATGCTTTTCTAGCATCGCATGTACAATCCTGGGGCCTACAAGATCACATTTTAAGGAGCAGTGGAGTAGAAGGCATAGATGACAGTTTTTATAAGGCTTTGAAGACTCTACAAGTAACTCTTTCTGACTATGACTTTAGCAGCTTCACTAGTAAGGATACGCCCCTAAAGCACAAAGTAACTTTTTGCGAGTGCTCTTTTTGGTAAAGTAGTTAAATACATTGATAAGTTTACGGGCTCTCGGATAGACGTAAAGCGGTCTTTGGGTGCCTACAAGCCGCCCATTCCCGGATTTTCTCCCTTGCTATCCGAATTGAGGGCCTTGGGCATAAGATGTCACCCGTGGAGTCTAGGGTGCATCCTTAAATACATGTTAATGATTCCTCGTACCCTTTGGATACACCTTTGTCCCGCTTGCATCACGCGAGGATGTTTAGACACGTTTGGGGAACATGCGGTCCATTGCAAGGTTGATCCTGGTTTTAAATATAAACATGATCATGTGAGGGATACGTTGCTATGATGTATTGTGGAGAGCTGGAATTTCAGCAAAGAAATAAGCGTCTGTCAATTTTTTGACTAACCCTCTTCAAGGGAGATCTACACTTAAGCCAGCTGACGTTCTTATCTTTGGATGGGCCAATGGCAAACATGCATGTGTTGACCTCACGGGTGTTTCTCCATTAGTGGGCATTGGACATGGCGCCTTTGATTGACAAAGCGGAGTCGGAGGCTGCCTCGGGTAAATAGCAAAGCATGAGAAAGCGTGTATTGATAATGGACATGCTTTATCCCCTTTTCTTTTGACACTTTCAGTTTTTTAGCTCTAGAGGCGGTTGGACTTTCTCAAAGAGAGTTCGGTAAGTCATGCCGTGTAATGTCATGCCTCCGGTTCGAAGAGAGTTTGTTTTAAAATGATAGGTTTTGCAATCCAAAAGGGCTTGCGGCGTGATTTTGTTGCTCGCTTGCTATTTATGTAAAAGACTTATTTATTTATTCCTTTATATGGCCACTTTTTTGTAAAATCTAAGTGATCAATTACCACAAAAAGATTGGAAATGGTTAGGGCCGAAAAACCAAAAATGTCCCTCCCTTTTAGTCCAATTACTATAACTCCTTGTGTATCCTATCTTTTCAGGGGTATAATTGGAAAGCAAACTTTAATATAACATATCTAAAAATCCGTGCCTTGGAATTTTACAAATTTTATCTCGTTAGAAAGGTTATAAAAAACTCTACGCAACAAGTACAAACAACAATATCAAATTTGGAGTTTTTACGAAAAAATCGGAGATATATATCATTTTAGGCACAAATTTAGAAAATTAAATGTATATCCATTATGCAAACCATCACAAAGGATACATAATACTTTATGTAGCAAAATATTGGTTTATGCATCAACTAATTTTCCATTGCAACTAATAAAACGATGTACTCCATCCGTTTCAAGAAAAATGATACTATCATTTTAGGCACAATTCTCGAAAATTGAATGCATAGCCATTATGCAAACCACCACAAAGGATGCATAACACATCATGCAACCATATTTTGGTTTATGGATCGACTAATTTTCCGTTTTAGAAAAAATAATACTTTCACATCCCGTTTCAGGAAAAATGATACTATCACATCCCGTTTTGGGAAAAGTGATACTTTCGCTCCGTTTCGGGAAGGGAAAAGTGATACTTTCGTTCGTTTCGGGAAAAGTGATACTTTTCCGTTTGAAAAAATGATACTTTCGCTTCATTTCGGAAAAAGTATCACTTTTCTAAAATGAGGCGAAAGTATCATTTTTTCAAAGCGAGGAGAAAGTATCACTTTTTCAAACAGGCGAAAGAATCACTTTTTCGAAGCGGAGAAAGTATCACTTTTTCGAAACGGGGTGAAAGTATCACTTTTTCGAAACGGGAGAAAGTATCACTTTTTCGAAGCGAAGCGAAAATGTCACTTTTTCGAAACGAGGTGAAAGTACCTTTTACGAAACGGGACGAAAGTAGTCCAAAGGTGTACAACGAAATCTTTTTGGGATCAAGATGAAGACGAAGAGGAATATGTCGACACTTGTGTATATTACTCAAGCATTGACCTTAATAATGATCAAGAGCCTATTCAAAGGGTGGAGCTTGAGGATGATGCATTTTTGAGTGTTCTAAAAAGTTCCTTATATGAGATTGGAGCTGCAAAAGAGTATGTGCCTTATAAAAAAGAGGAGTGTATTGAGAATGTGACCGATTTGATCCATATTTTTGAAGACCCAATTGAACTTGCAAAGGACTGTAATGATGATGTTGATGTCGAGACTTTGGTTAAAGCAAAAACGGTGGAAGAATGCTTGCAAGGTTTTATAGAGGACTACGATGTGCAAGAGGTAAGTAATTCTTTTAAATTCTTTGAAGGATGAAGAGGATACCATAACACAAGAGTTGCAAGGTTTGTCTAACCCTTTTCCTATTAATCCTTATCCTTTACCTCATATTGGTTTGAATGTATGTGCTTCGAGAATATTGTTAAAAGACTTTGTTTCTCGATATCCGCCATTAGAAACATTTGATTCTCATACTATGGATGTTTGCAAGAAGAAACCATAGAAGTTCTTGATTTTTATGTTCTTTATACACTTCCAAGTATAGAAAAGACTAAGTGTGGGGAAACTTCTATGGGGAGATAGCTTCAATTTTGTTTTCTTGTACTAATATTTGTGTGAATCTAGTATTTCAAAAATAGGTTACATGGAAGGATCCCCAACTTTTCAGATTGTTGGTATATGGGGAATGAATCTTGCAAGGATATAGTCGGGCTAATGACTTTAAACCAAGCGCTGCATGGGAGACAACCCATTGGATGAGTATTTCTTATCTTATTTTTAGTTTTTTCTTGTCTTGTATTTACTTTTTCTGATTTCACATATCATTATAAGATTTCCCACCTTGACTTCTTTGGATGACTCAATTTACATTGAGGACAATGTAAAGTTTAAGTGTGGAGGAGTGGTCAAGCATTTGCATTGTAAAATTTTCATTTTTTTCACCTTTCGTGTAAATTAGTGCATGAAAACTCCAACTTGTAGTTAGTTTAGAGTCACATAGTATACATGTCGCTAAGGTTACATCGAAATTCTCACAAGAGTGACTGAACTTAAAGATGACAGAGAACGTATCGGGTTTCTTGCTTGTATGAGAGTTAAAGTTGGATTTAACCATGCCAGTGGAAAATGAGGTGCAGACAGAATTCGACATTAGAGTTGTGATCCTTATAGTGGAGACTACCTATGTTACATCATGAGAGGCACCGACCTTCACTTCTTTGTACGTGTCTAAATATGTGCTTTTAGAGTGTGTGTCACCGTATGTAAACTCCGGGTAGAATGGTGAGCTACCCAACCTCCCACCAATAGAAGCACTACTTTGATCTCTTGAGTGCTATTTTATCAATCATGATGGTGACATCGAATTGCTAACTTACATACTACTTGTAATCTTCTTCGCAGTTAGCATCATCCACTTTATCTCTCTCTACACCAACAGGTCCATAAAAACACCATCATCATCAACAAGAGGAGCATCACAAATTCAAAGGAAAGTTGAAGACGTTCACGGTTTACAAGCAACGGTACAGAAATGAGCAGATTCATATTCAAGTAAAGCAACAATACAGGGAGCAAAATTTTTACAAGTTGAAGACTATTGTACAAGAGCTAAGATTATCAAGATGAGAATTCAAGAAGGTTATGATATCGAGACACACAAGTTGTGAAGAATCAAGCGGTAAATTACTTACACCATGGCCTTTGTACTTGCATTTTTATTTTTATTTTCAGTTTGTGTTTATTTTTGTTGTCTCATAAAGAAAAAAAAAGAAAAAAAAATTGAAAAAATAAAAGAATAAAGATTGAAAAAAAAAGTAAAAAAAAGAAAGAGAAAAGAGACAAGAGAAAATTTTGTTAGGTGCATTATTAGTTTTATTATTTTGTTTTCATTTTGTATTTGTTTTATTTTTCTTGTCTCTAAAAAAAAAAAGACAAGACGAATTTGTGTATCATATTTTGGTTCGTTTTTAGTTTTGTTCTTTTGATAAAGCCAATGGAAAGAAGAAATATCCATAATGAAGTTTCAAGCAACAAGGAATTAGAGGAAAGAATCACATTGTCAAGATTTTACGAAGTTCAAGAGTTATCATCGACAGGTTGAAGACCGAAAGCAGGAGATGAACACAAGGATTGAAGACCAAGACGTTTCTATGGATGTTGTGAGAGTGGTGCTAACTGCACATCGAACAGATAATGAGGTAAGTAAGAATATTCCCACCTTCGTTAAGTGGTTGATTTCCTTTCTTAGAGATCGTCAGAAAAATGGGTTTTCAAAATGAATAAAATATGTGGGTTTTCAAAACAATTCGGATGGTTTGGCCTTCCTACTATTCAACGTGTCACAGGATTCTCTCTTCATTCCTACCTATACACATGTGTGACCCATAAAAAAAGTTATTTATTTTGAGAGCAACTTCATAAAACCCTTTCTTGTGAGGCAGAGTCGAGACTTTTGATCACTCCGAACCCGAATTTCTTTCGATAAGGGATGGTTACTTCTCTTTCAACTTTTAAGGATGAGATTGTGTTCATATGTGTCTAAGTTCTTATGACCAGTGTGCAGAATTTCTATGTCTTCTTAGCGCGTTGGATGCTATCATTTCGGAGAACTAGTAAGTTGGAAAAGTAGGTTTTGTGGGTATATCTCTAGTAAACCCTCACGAGACTATAACTCGTCCACTAGGGACACCCAAGGGTTCAAAGGCTTGTTATACATGCTAAGTGTGACCGTAGTCTCGACGACACGGAGTTGTATGTATGTTTTAGAAATCGTTTTGTTTGATTTTCTCGGGACTAGCAAAGTCTAAGTGTGGGGGAATTTGATAGGTGTTGTAAACACCTTGATTTTTATCTATTGTTTATGCTTTCCTTGTTATTTCTCTTGTAAAATATGTATCTTATGTTTACTTTTGAGTATTTAGGTACTTTGGAGTCATTTGGATCAAAAGAAGGAGAAAACGTCCATTTGAAGCGTAAAGAGCAAAAAGGTCAAGTCGTAGGCGAAGAATGATTTTGTCGGTTCCCGCAAATCAAAAATTGAGCATGAAAACAAAATAGGCTATCGGTTCTTTGGAACCGACAAGCTATGTAAGAAATGGGTAGCCCTTATCCTGGAGAGTGGGTGCTCTGTGTCTATTTCCATTCCAACAGAAACCTAAAAATCAGAGAAACAATCATTTTCTCTTATCATTGTTCTGCTTGATACCGAGAAGCCATGGCGGCTCAGTTAGAGATTTACGGGAGAGGAGGAACAATCGTGTTTCTGTGGAAGATGGGCTTTGTTTGAGTCAATTGAAGATGGGTTTGATCGATGTTGGGGTTTGAATTAAGGAACAAGGAGATGAATTTGCTGTCAATTTGAAGTTGTGAAGGAAGAGAAAAAATGGGTTTGTGTGAATTTATCTTACAACATGTGAATTCAAGCTATAGAGAATGTTGCTGTCAGTTGGGTGAAGTTGGAAGATGATTCATGAGATGTTGAGATCATTAGGGTTCTCTTCTATTTTTGTTCTAGGGTTACAACATGATAGATTTTCTCTTTATTCTTGTTATGAACTCCTTGAACATGAGCTAGATTATTATTATTGGTTATGGAATAATTGGATTTCGCATAATATGTTTTTTAATATGATAATTAGTTTTGTCTCCATATTGTCGATTATGATTCACTATTTATATTGTTACATGATTTGAATGCTATTTGGATCGAGTCGCGAATCGGTTGAGTTTGTTTTCATCTCTATTGCTAGATTAGGATTTGTTATACGCAAAAGTGATAGATTCCTGATTACAAGTAGCATAAATATGGTATATCTTGTAGTGATGCATCCTTGTATCATATGTGAACCATAACCTTTGTTAAATCGGATGAGTGCTTTTACACGTTCGATTGCTTTGATTGGCCTGATTTCATAGAACTTAATGCATCTAGGGAATTAAACTTGATTAGTGCTTTTACACATTAGGTTGTTCTCTAAGATAGATTTCATATTTGTATCTTTTAATGTGTTTGTTGATGACAAAAGGAGATTTGCGGGATAAACTTGCGATCAAGGTATCCTATGGCCTTTGATAAAAGTTGAGATTAAAAATCAATTCTAGTTATTGTGAAAAAAACATGTTTGTGAATGAAGATGAATCCTTGACCAATATCTCTTCTACTTGATTTGATTTGTTTACTTTTCTTTATTTGCTTTTATTTATTTTAGTTTACTTTATAAAAGTCCGAAACCCCCCAATTGTTATTATAGAAACCAAACAACTTGACAACCCTAGTCCTCTATGTGGGAACGATCCTTTCTTTCCTTACTTCATTATATATTTAGAGTAGTAAGAAAGTGTAATTATTTTTGATGCCTACGACAACGATCACTAACCCATATCCTCTATCGTCTGTGGTAACCCAAAGATGTCGAGCTCGGGTTCAATTCGCCTAAAACCGTAAAACCCATCATCATCGTGATAAATCGGGCGTTGGTCTTCCGATTTGAGAATGTTTGTGAAGATGAAGTGCCTCGTGTAATAAGCTGTGTGCCTGTAATGATTTGAGTTTTGGCATCCTCCTTTATAAAGACCGAACTGCCTTTAGTGGTTCCCTTGAAACTTGCCCGCCCCTTAGTAGAATGGACGCCCTATCGCATATGGTGGAGGTGCCAATAGTACGTGCCGTGAAAATAACCATTTTGCCTTTTTAATCTTACAAGTTCTTGTTTTGCTCGTAATACTGAACTCAAAAGACTTCGTTCTTTCGCCGTTGACTTCATCTTCCCCGTCCTCTACAAAATGGTGGTGAAGGTAAAATAGATGGGAATAGGAGGAAAGAAGAGGAAGTTCTTGATGATAAATGGGTTCAAGAAAGTAGAAAGAAAGGTCGAGATAAAGGTGCTAAAGTTGCTACTCATCATTTGGAGGGAATGAATTGGGAAGTTTTGGTTATTGATGAACCAATTGTTAATGCGTTTTTGTATTCTGGTGGGAAGATTGTTGTTTTCACTGGTTTGCTTGATCACTTTAGAACAAACGGTGAGATAGCTACAATCTTTTTTGACATGAGGTATTCTTTTTTCCTCTTCTTCGTTAGCTTCTTAGAATTCATAAATTTGAAAGTTCTCTAGATTCTTTGTTGGCTTATTTAGTGCATCGCTGTTACAAGTAAACATGGATTTTATGGAGTTACAGTAATAGAAAATTGGAGTTATATTTATGAAAATTATTGGAGTTATATTTATATCTAGTGTTTTGTTTGAGCTTTGCGAACTTCTATTCTAGCTGAGTTTTTCTCGAGTTTCTGTTTTTCTGGGTGTTTTGTTGAGGGGATGGGATGTTAAAGCCTTCCCACTTAGCCTAGATGAAGCGTTCCGTACCTTGGATTTAAGTAAGTGCTGGTTGCGTCACCCGTTTGATACCATTTGGTTTGACCCAACTTTTAGGTGACCATATTTTAAACCCGGGTTAACTTAATATAAGCAAGATAATAGGTCTTCAACGTATATGCCATTTGGCTTGGCGCCTCTTTGAAAATGTAGCGCTGGTAGATACAGGAAATACACCTTTTTTCCGGTGTTTTTTTTTAATAGTACTAGTTTTTCACCCGTGCGATGCACGGGTCGGTTTATTGCTTATGAAATATTTATTGCTCTTTTTATATAGAGAATATTTTTATTTTTTTGAAGGAAACAGGTATTTTATTATATTAATCCTCAAATAATTTGAGGCGTTGCATAATACTATAAGGTGGATCATCATGAACCCACTATCTGTTTAAAAAGTTTGAATATGCAAATTAAACTAAGTCACGAGCAATTGAGTTTGCGTCTCTAGGAACAGCTGTAAAATTAATTTCGGTGAAATCCTTGACGCGGTCATGAATTGAGAGAACTGTAGAACGAATACTCCAAGGAATATCGTTCATTTTCCCTTTAATAGCTTTAGGAATCTCCTCAGCATCCCCTTCTACAATGATTTTAGCCACTTGAAATCTTTTAGTCTGTTGAATACCAAGATCATATGCTTTAGCCTCCGCCACTGTTGAAGAGAAAGCATCGAATTATCTTTATTATAAGAATATATTACAAAACCAAAGTGTGCATGAAAATAAAATAAACAAAATTTCATAAGCTCTGATTAGAATTTACTTTATTATAAGCTATTGTTAAACAAAAATAGACTCTAAAGCACTCAAAATTCTTGATAGTAAAATTTATTATTTCTTTAGCTCTGCAAATAATAAAGAATTGATTGAAAATAGCAAGCAAGGTAAATTTAAACTATTTGGTAGGGATTAAACTTGTTTTGGTTGGTTGAATAAAACCATACCATACGTATTAAACTATTTTATAAGAAATTACTCATTGTGGGAGACAATCTTATCTAGGGAGGTTTGAATTTTCTTGGAAATTCAGAAGGGAATTTGGAGCTTTACTTTGGATAAAATTCTCTCCAATTTCGCATCTCCCGTAACTTTTTGATTTCTCCGCATCTTAAATAATGAATAAGTTAGTGATGGGCTCGAGATGCATTATGGTTTTTGTATAGCATTCTGGTGCGGGACCAATTTACTCATACACTCAAAGACAACATTATGATGTTTGTTGTCTTCTAGTTTCATATAAATTCAATTAAACTAAAATTTCATAATCTAAATATGTTTGTTTGTTATTTGGTTTCATATGAGAATGTGAAGACATGTTTAGTGATACATCTGTTATAGCAATATAGCCATCAGAAATATGGAAAAGTTCATCTTTGGAGTTAGGAGTAATTTATTCGGTGGAATATTTATGTAGGTCAACCATGGATATTTTCTCTTGTGGTTGTGAGCATCGTCTTAGTCGTTCTCAATCTGTGAATATAACTGTTGTTTATGCTTTCCATTTTATTCCATGCTTGATTATTGAAAACTCCTAGTTTTTCGCCTGCGCTATGCGAGGGTTTATTTTTCGCTAATGAAATATTGTGCCCATGATTTAAAATTAGTTTCATTATAAAAAAAAATATAAAGACTAATAAATACCAACACTAAACCTGATAAAAACATCAACAAAAATAAAACATAAAATGATAAAAACATTAAAAATATCGTGGGCTTGTAGTTAAACATCTTCGAATTAAAGATTACAATCCTCATTGTAGTTTGATAATATTCATAAGCTAACTAAAAGGTATTTTAAAGATTCATAATGCTTTAATCGTTCTCCGGATTCTGATATTTTTTAAAAAAAACTTTGAGCTCAAGCTTTTATTCTTCTATATAATTTTATCTTTTTTTTTTGTTTTACCCAGTCATTATGCGCCTTTAATTTATCAGGAGATGCGTTATCAAAATATATTTTTACAAATCACGATATTTACTTATGTTAATTATGTCATGAGATTTGGTCGGTGTTTCTTTTGATTATTTTTCTTTCTGATCTATACAAACCTAAATATATTTTTACATGAAAACGATTATTTCCCATGAATTTTAATTTATTAAATTACAAACGCAATAAAGTATCAATGATAATTTGTAGATCTTATAAAAGTAAATGATGCATGAATTTGATAATTTTATGTAGTTTCAGATCTCAAGTAGTTGTAGATTTTAAGCTATATTTGAGCATCCAGTAAACATGTAGATTATAGTATGTTGCTCAACTGGCCGTAGCCTTGCCCGCTACTTGAAGATCCAATTTATTACCTGTAATGATATCAAATAGGGAAGGTTGAAATGAGCCATTATAAATTTGCTTGTGCCTAGATAACTCTATGCCACTAGCGCTCCATCTCAAGAGGGATCGACGCCATCTTCAGAGAGACAATTATCACTTGGGAACTTGTGGTTAGATAGAATCCATGAATAAAGTGGGCATAATAGACAGTGCCTCTACAATCCTTGAGGTGAAATCAGTGGAAATTAATCGATAAATGCTTATCTTCCGTAAGTAGTAAGAGAGGGAACCTTAAGAATAGGAAAAGAACAAAGTCATGAACAAATTTCAAACATGTTATAATCTTCATATTCTAGCCGGTATCTTATAATAAAAAAAAAAAAAAAAAAAAAAAACTGGGACAACATTTACACCACGAAATTTGAAATTTGATTACTACAATGTCATAAGCTTCGACTGCTACTTTTTAGTACCATAAAATTTTATATTAATTAATTTCGATAAGAATTTAGTTTTTATAACCCAAAAAATTTAACCTCTAATTTGATTTTGATTTTTTTTTTTCGTTTTTTTCCTTGGAACCGTTGTTTATTATGCCATCCACATAATTAAGTAGATGAATGTCGGAAGTAGTTCAGTCAGAAGTTATCAGGGTTAAACTGGGGATCCATATTGTACAGTGCAGATCTGCTTTAATATAACTAATGAGTGACTTTTAGTAGTTATCATCCATTTTATGCAGTGAGCTAAAACATCAAACTCAAACCTACTAAGATGTACATCCCATTCGTTTCCGGTAATAAATATACATGAACACCAGAAAAAACAATGTAAAAAAGATAATGAAGCTAACATATCACGAGGTGCATAAGAATCAATAGTAAGAATTCACAGTTGCTCTAGTGTTACCCAAATATAAATATTTAACAACTACATAGACTCTCATAAACGGTACAACAGGAAGACAACTCATAAAACCCAAAGTGTTGAACCACCTCTTACTGTCCATGTTAAATATATATGACTACACAAATAGAAAACCAACGATGGTCTACAACCAAGACCTAAAAAAGGAACATACTTACATTACGTAAAATAGTTCATCCACCTGATCTTATCAACAATTCAAATCAATTCATTAGTTTGTTAAAACAAAAAAAAAAAAAAAAAAAAAAATCGGTGAATTTCCTTATTCATTAATGCGGGGTTTTTCGCTCGAAAAATTGGTAAAATATTTTACCAAATCTAGCTAACATCATTATTACTTGATGAATCGTCTTTGCGTCTCTTCCTTCTAAATCCCTCCGAGTACCGGGTAAAACATCCCGTTGTTGGTATAACATAACATAATGTAGCTAGGTAGCCAAAGAAGTATTAGTTTAAAGGGAACTACATATATATACAGAGGGATCATGAGAAATTAGAATTGCAAGTTACCTTAAGCAATAATCAAAAAAATATCACCAAGTTAATTGGAGAATCACTTAAAATCCTAACAATGAAGCCTTGCATCCTAAAAGAGCCGGTGAACCGGACGCAAAACTCTTGCTGGACTATTGCTTCTCCTGTTACATCACAATCCAAAAGCTTGTTCTGAGATGAGTTCTTTGTCGAAACGGAGAAACCCAGCTTCATTATATGAACCACTGGATGTGACCTGCTTGTTTACCATTTTATACTGAAAGGGGAAATCAAAGTGTGTGAGAGAGGAATAATGCAATTATTCCAAATCCTTTATTGAAGAGCACCAAGTTCTATAGACCCAGGCCACAACACAACATTAAGTTCATGTAAATTGAAGCGAGAGAAAAAAATCACCTGAGATGTTCTACAAACTCCAAATTCATGATTACATGCACCTTTCATGATCTGCAAAACAAACAGACAAAAAAAAAAATCACCTAACACAAAATCCCGAATATCCAAATACACCAGAAAAGAATATGAGGTTTGATTTCTGTTTAAGAAAACAAAACACACGTCAGTTTATTTTTTCCTTTAAATGCATGCCTAGTTAAATAATGGCTAATCTTGTTTCTTCATCATTCGTAAAACTACAAAAGAGAGAAAAATTACTGATTACCACATAATAGAAACCTACTAACCTAAGAAATTTAATCGCCAGTAAAAAAATAACCTAAAAAAACACCGAGATAACAACAAACACGGAATGCACTTTCCACGATACCTACAAAACAAATAACAACCATTGAGCCAAACAAAAAAATTAATGGAAGAAACTATACAACAAAAATAGATCCAAAACTTACCTATCCATCGTCCACAAATAAAGATTACTTAATATCATTATCAAAATATTTAAAAATAGATTATCAAAATAACGATTTATATCACATAACATAACCTTACCAACTTCGGATGCGAACAAACTTCAAAGCAAGATAAAAAAAAATAATCACCCGAGCTATTTTCGAAAGAGAAGCATCATGATCGAGAATACTTGCAAAACAAACAACAACCATTTATATCAGAAAATAAAATGAAAATGCAAGCCGCCCTAAAAAGAGAGAAGCAGCAGAATCAATAGGTTTGGAAATTTCTTGGACGCCATATATTGAGAGAGACACCAAGATTTATATGGAAAACGATTTTAATCTATTTTAACTCATACACAGCGCGACCAGCGGAAGCAAATTTTTTGATTCATTTGCACACTACAAAGCCGCACCAGCAATATCAATGGCAATGAGTGAAATAAAAGACATAAGAGAGACATAGATATTTACCAAATGGTTGCTATCATATTCTTTTCCCTGCGAAAATCACATGGAACACTTTTCAGCATACATGCAAAACAAACAATAAACGCAAATCAATCAACAAAACCTCAAACAATAGGAAAAAGAAAAGAAAAAAAGCATAGAAAATCCTAGAAGATAGAAGCGAGGTGCAAACAATGGTTTTTCCTTGCTATCATTTATATAACAAACTCCAAAAAAAAAGGAAAAAAAGAGTTCTGGAAACAAAAATCCATAATTATCCAAAAATATTTATAACTTTTATTTTATTAGATTACAATATTTATTTTTTCAATTATTTTGGGAAACCTCGTTGTATTCACTTATGTGAATTACCGATTTCCATTAAAGTTTCTCTTTTTTATGCTAGAAATATGTAATTAAATATATGATTCGTCTATGAATGGAATTATTAGATTTACTTTTAGTAAATTTACTTTTACAAAAAAGGCGGAAAATAAAATCCACATTTTTAGGGTTTTCAAAAAAGGAAAAAAATCTCCTATACACACCGGGAAAAATCTTTTGGATTCTTGTATGATATATCTAAAATTCGTTATTTTGGTCACAAATTTTATTTTTATGGAATGAGTGATATTTAGAGAAATATATGAAAAAAAAAATTTCATGATTGCGTATTATTCTTTTCCGTTATTGTTTGCTTGATATCGATTTCAAACACTCCACAATTTTATATTAACGATTTTAATTTTTTTTGGTTATTGAACAGGATCAACAATCAATTATTATATGGAAGAGGAAGCATGTTTCGATTTAAAGGTAAGTATCTATAATTATATAGGATTTTGGTTTTACTCACTGATTTATATTTCATTAAATTCCTTTTTTAATTTCATTGGAATTTTAATTATAATTAGTTTAAATATCAGTAGTTTGGCATTGTAATTAAGATTGGTTCATAATTATCAGAAGTGTAATCGGACATTGGACATTGAATTAATTTTTTTTATTTTTATGATTGATTTAATTTTGTGATTAAATTGTGATGAATGATTTATAATGTCATTTGTTAAATTATGCTATATTATTAATTTGTGAATTTTAATTGTAATATTTAATTAGGATTATAAGAATACTTTATTTTTTTATTTTTGGAATTTTAGGAGATATTTTCAGATTTAGATGCTTTAGATAATTTTTTCCTTGAATGTGATTGGTTGAAAATATATATTATATTTCGCAAGATTTTACGTTAATTCTATGCTGAAATTTTAAATGGTGGGGCCAGAATCAACCAGAAGCTCCGATTAACCACGTCGCTCGAAAAACTCTATTTTTATATAGAGAATTTCTTGGAAATTTCTAAAATGGTAATTTCTTTTGCTTATATAGTTTTTTCTCACGAACTTAATGTATAACTGATATCATGTTTTGTTTTATTTCAGGTTGGACATGTTGTGGCAAGACATGGAGCTGAACAAATGTCAAACAATATGTGGTTTAAAATTCTGCAAATAGTTCTTATGCAGTTTGTTGGTATGCCTGATCTTGTAAATATGACATCACAATTTTTCCTCAAGCTCCCTTTCACTCGGAGGTATTTACTGTGGTTTCACTGCTTTTAAGCTGGATTCAGTTTGCATTTTAGGCTTTTAGCTAGTTGTTCACTTTTTTTCATTTTCCCTCTGAAATTACCAACCGATTAGTCTTTACTTTTAAAATTTATTTAAACAAGTGAAGCACATGTTGTTAGGTTTCATTAGGTAGAAGCTTTGTCATTTACTCTTAACTTTTTTAAGATGAGGCTCTTTTTTGTTTTGCATGCTAGACTGTGCTTTTGGTGTGAAATATCACTTCAACAATGTTACCCGCATCATGTTTCTAGAGACCATTATCGGGTGTGCTTGAACAGTTGTGTTAGAGTGTGTTTAGAGATGTTAAATTGAGCCGATAGACGACTTACTTATTTGTTGTACTGCTGATATACATCAATACATGCAGCTTTCCAGGATCTAGAGCTATCACTTGATGTCAGAAGTAAAGTTGGATTTTCATTTGTTGTGATATCTAAAAACATCTTAAGGTTTCCGTGATCACCATTCTCGTAATGATATTGATGGTTTTGTGACAAGTGACAGCCATCAATATGTTTTACTGGGTTCATGATCTTTTCCTTGAGTGTTTCCACATTGGGGGTGATCATGTAACTTGTGCGGGATCTCTCATTTTCTAGGGAAAAGTTCATAAAACTATTTGGTTAGCGGAGGTAGCTTATATCTGATAATGTTTTACTCATTTTTTGTCTCTTTTTAGGAATGAAATGGAGGCAGATTATATAGGGGTACTCTTGCTTGCCTCAGCTGGATATGATCCTCGGGTGGCGCCCCAAGTGTATGAGAAGCTTGGGGAGGTCGCTGGAGACACGGCGTTGAATGATTATCTTGCTACACATCCATCTGGAAAAAAGAGAGCCCTGGTGCTATCCGGAGCCAAAGTTATGGAAGAAGCCTTCAGCATATACAGAGAATCAAGTTCAGGCAGGGGTATCGAAGGCTTCCTGTAAGGAAGAAAAGTTGCATTTCCTTCATACCATGGGAATGTATTTCTTTTCCCGAGTGTATTTCATATATATATATGAGTTTCTTATCTGAATTCAGTGTGAATGTTGTATAATCTTTAGAGATGATGTTTTTGTTGCCACGCAGGCAGGTGGAATCAATAAAACTAGAAGAAACTTGTCAGTTTTGATCGAAATGTAAGGCAAGAGTTACTAAGGAATAAGGACTAGCATTTCCGAGTGCCGTGATATGCTACTCTTTCCTTTAGCAGGAAATGTACCATGATGATTTAAGAGGTGACATGAAGAGATTGATCCTCCTCACCTGTTGGAGCATCATATTTGAACTTCTAAACCCTTTTACATCAGCTTCCCATTCTTGGCAAATACAGCAAGACTAGATAAATAAGTACAATTTTGAGCATAGAACCCAAGAATCAAAGATGCAATTATAAGTAACTTGGAAAACAGAACTTGTCAGTTCTCTATAAATGTCAGTCTTTACTGTTTACATTATTATCTGTTTTTTGTGGAACATACACAAGTGGCTTCTTTTTCTTTACTCTTTGAACAAAAAAATTATTTACATAATGGAGAGAAGATCTACGTATATATTGTAGTAATGGAGAGTCATTCTTTGATAAGCCAGCCTTGTGGCAACCTTTACAATCCAAATCATGATTTGTTTTTTCTTTTTATAAATTAGCCCTTCAATTGGAGCCGAATTCCTGGTTCCACTTTTCAAGTTCTTCCCACTTGCTTTTCTGTAAGCTTGGTCTAATCACAGACATTGCTTTCTTAAAATCTCCATATCCAAGCGGGCGTATCTATAACAACAGTAGAATAAACAAATTACATAGCAAATCAGCACACGTGCAAATTGCTTGTTGTATTCTACAAGTCTACCAATTTTTATTGAAGGAA
This sequence comes from Papaver armeniacum, assembly GCA_023531295.1. NCBI lineage: Eukaryota > Viridiplantae > Streptophyta > Magnoliopsida > Ranunculales > Papaveraceae > Papaver > Papaver armeniacum. The sequence goes on from JAJJWW010018816.1 coordinate 462,866, forward strand.
AAGAGAGTGAGTTCCACACACATACAGTCAGAAAAGGAAGAAGATAAAGGGATTCTGAAGTAGATGAAGGTGTCCAGGGAGAACCTATCTTAATTCTAACACTAATGCAATCTAGTTTCCTTCAGTACATTATGACATCACGGTCAATCTTAAGTTTCTAGATGCAGAAAGGATACCATGCTATCTGAAATGTAGAGTAAATGGAGCAGCTTAACATTGTCAGGAAAAACAACTCCGGGTAGTCTTTAGATGCTGCAGTCGAACAAAATAAAACACCCAGATAAAGTTCAAATAGTTACCTGATTGGCCCCCACTGTCCAAATTTTTGATCCAAGTTCTTTAATTGGCATCATAGCAGCCTCTTTGCACAAGGCTTGCAAATCACTTCCGGAATAACCTATGCATTGGATTGCAAGATAAGAGTCCTGAATCTGAAGAAATGGTATGGTTGGTGTCTTGGAAGTAGCTGATGCTTACCTTCTGTCTTTTTACAAGTCGTTCCAGATCTCCTCCTGTAGAAAGAATAAGAACCAGCCAAATAAGAAAGAAAGTTACAGAGACAAAAGTATTCAGAATTGAAGGTAGTTTAGCTTCTCCTAGTACATGTTGTATAGAAGGACAGCTTTGATGGACACCACAAAAGTTGCATTCGGTTATGTTTATAAGTGAGTGCAATTTGCTGTTCAGTAGTTGCAAATAAAATGAGTTGCCTCTTCAAGTAGTATCGTAGTGACGTGTGAACGATCTTACCTGGTATTGAAAATGCTGGACCTTTAAGTTTATTTTTAAAAAGCATTCTCCTCACACTTTCATCTGGTAGAGGTACATAAATACGCTTCACCTATTCAAAATTGGAGATGAAACTACAGTTATCATATCATATATTACTTGTAATGTAAAATGGTGACTTGTTTGTGAGTTGTGGCAATAATCAGTAATTAATTACTGAACAGTAACGTCTTTTGTGACATGACTGCCAAATGGCTCATTTAGTCTTAGGCTTAGTCCTATGGGAGAGATATTTAGCTGCTAGATTGGCCATCCACGTCAGATTGAGCAACTTCCTAAGTCCTATGGGATGGCCAATCTAAGAAAATAAACGCCCTAACCATTCTGCTTTAAACGCCTAACCGTTCGGCGTTTCTCTCTCTTTTCTTTTCTCTCTCCACCTTTTTCGTTTCTCTCTCCACAATTATATTTTTTAAAACAATTTTTTTATCTCTCTCTACCTTTTCCTCTCTCTCTCCCCCACTTTTCTCTCTCTCTCTCTCCATCCACTCCACGTTTTTTCCTTTTTTTTTTTTCATTTTTTCCATCAACGCCGAATAGTTCGGCGTTTGTGTAACTTTTTGAGCACCGCACTGTTCGGCGTTTCAAATTCGCTGATAGTGAGACTGCGAGCAAATGCTAGGCAAGACAAGTAGCCAGATTTAGTGTTAACTTTTTTCCCACACTTATTTCATGATTTGCAACACTTTTTGGCCAATCTAGCACTCCAATCTAGCCCATAGGACTTAGCCTTAATGCAAGATAAATATAATAGTTGCATCCTAACCAGTCTGCGAAGAACAGCATCGTCAAATTCTTGTGGCTTATTAGTTGCACCTGCAAAAACATAAAGACACCTTAGATGGATTTCTAATTTGTTAAATGTAGGAAATACCAATAGGTCCTAGAAATAATATATTAGATAGAGTCTAGTCCAATTGACCTAGTCAATTTTCTGTTTGATCCTTTTTGGAATTATAAATTATAGTTTGGTCCTAGGGTGATGTCATGGATGATGTAATTGTCATCTTGTAGTGGCAGAAATACTCTTTTGGGACCATTACATCATCCATGACGTCACCCTGGGATATATATAGTCAATTATCAAGAGAGAAGATATTATTTTCAGATTCTCTTTCTCTCTCTTCTTTATTTTCAGATTTACTTTCTCTCTCTTTTTTATTTCTAGATCTAGTTTTTTTTCTTTCCCCATTTTTTTTCTCTCCTCATGATGAAGATGATGATGAACGACGGTGTTTTTGGGTTCTTTTTTCTCTGCTAATATTGTTATTGATGATAATGATGATGAAGGCGATAAAGAAGATGACGATGATGAAGTTTTTGCGTTTCTTTTTCGTTTTTTGTTGATTTACTGCTGCTGTTGAAGATGATAAATACGATGAAGATGATGAAGATGATGTTGCTGATGCCGTAGATGATGATGATGATGATGTTTTTTAGATGTAGTTTTTGTGTTCTTTTTTCGTATTTGTTGTTTGATGTTGTTGTTGAAGATGATGAAGACGATGAACATTATGAATACGATGCTGCTGCTGTTTTGAAGACGATAATGTTTGCTGCTGCTGCTGCTGCTGCTGAAGACGTCGAAGAAGATGATGTTTTTATATGGAGTTCATTCCAGAAATGAAGTCTGTTTTTATATGGAGTTCATTTCTGTAATGAAGTCTGTTTATTTTAGGTTTTTATATGGACTTCATTTCTGGAATGAAGTCTGTTTTTTTAGGTTTTTATATGGACTTCATTTCTGAAATGAAGTCTGTTTTTTTTAGGTTTTTATATGGACCTCATTTCTGGAATGAAATCTGTTTTTTTTTAGGTTTTTATATGGAAGTCTGTTTTTTAGGTTTTTATATGGACTTCTTTTCTGGAATGAAGTCTGTTTTTTTTAGGTTTTTATATGGACTTCATTTCTGGAATGAAGTGTGTTTTTAAGGGTTTTATATGGACTTCATTTCTGGAATGAAGTCTGTTTTTTTTAGGTTTTTATATGGACTTCATTTCTGTTTTTTTAGGTTTTTATATGGACTTCATTTCGAATGAATCACTACAAGAAAATAAGTAAAAATTAACACAGAAGGGTACTTTTGTCAGTTTAATATTTTTAAATAATTATGGACCAAACAGTAAAGGCGTTTTCCTAAAAGACCAAACAGACATGGGCCCACCTAAAAAAGGACCAAACGAATATTTTTCCCTTGTTAAATCTGATTACCAGAATCTGAAATGAAGAAATTGACCATAAAAGATCGGATAATGCTTCTCTCGGCTATGAACCAAAGTAAGAAATGGAAGCATATGAATGGTGTTCCTTTTGCATCCTAGAAAAAGAATATTTGCTCCCAACCTTCATGGCGTAGTCAAACTCAAACCCTAAGAATATTTCAAAACCCCAAGTCCTAACCAAGATAGATGTCATTATAAGAGGATTCTGAACAACTTCTTGGTGGGAGAGACGCTCAAGGAGAGCGATATGTTGAAATTGATTGTAGTGTTAAAATCATGGAAAAGAAAGCATTATGCATTTTAAACCCTCACTTTTAAGTTTAGAATATTAATTGAATATTTCCTCCAGATAAAATGAGGTTAAGGCCCCATTTCGAGCCCTTAAGCGAGCATGACTTCAAAGAGAATAAGCCATAAACAGAAAAGTATGAGTACTACACTAGTAATGACAAGTATCAAGTAGGCAGCCTAGCTTACCAATTACGATTACAAGGTCATTAGAATTTGAGGTCACTCCATCGAATGGATTAAGAATTCGACTTTAACCTTCTACTTGCATCATTCTCATTAGCCAATCTTGTTGACATAATGCTATCAATCAGTAGCACAACAAAATCAAAAAGATCAATGATGTATCCGTGGAAATTAGAACGCGTCGATGCAAGAGATGTTTAAAAGTTCCAGGAATGCAGATTTACATCACATTCGAATAGATAATTATGTTTAGCGGCTATGGGAGCATATCTAAGGACAAAGACGCAGCACTTCAAAAGATTTTACAGATTGAGCGACATACCTCATCCATGAAGATTAGAAGGCTGCCTTGATATCGCAACCTCGAAAAGAGTGCGAACAAGCTTTTCAGCTTCTCCAACCTGTCCAAAGCAAAACCGAACTTATAAGATAACTTGCTGATTTACGTACTACGGAAATAAGAAGACAGCATTCTCGCTATTAAAGGTTAACAGAGAAGAGTTTGGAGTAGACACACACCCACTTTGATGTTAGAGAAGATGCAGAAATATTAAAAAAACGTAGCTGCAAGACTCCGATGCAACACTTTAGCAAGCATGGTCTTCCCATTACCAGGTGGACCAAAGAGAAGAAGATCTGGAAACCAAATATAGAAATAATTAATAAACAAGATATAGGTCAGTAGACAAACTTAGCAGGAGAACATAACCTCCTAAATATTACCTTTTGGTGGTGGGCGGAGAGTACCACCAGGGAAAAGATCTGGTCTTTGTGTTGGGATTATAACCATTTCCAGAAGAGATTGCTTTGCCTTCTCAAGACCGGCTACAAACGAAATTGAGATTTATTACTGTGTACTGAGAATAAAAACTTGATAAATTTAATTGGACAAAACGGAGGAAACTATAAGTTCTTACCAACATCTTCCCATTTAACCGAAGGGCTTTTGTCCACTATCGCACTTTCTATCATTTCAACCACTTTGAATCATAATTACAGATTGACTAGCGGTTTAGATCCTATAGCACTATCTGTCTGGTTCCTCACAGCTACATTGTACCTACCGGATACCAAAGGTGCACGTGTTACATTTCTTCGAGTACCAGGATATTGGGGATGATGAAGCGACGATCGCTTTTGGACGACTTACAAAAGTCTGCGATAACATACCCGAAAAATTTAAAAACAAGAACCAATTAGTCCGAGGAAAAACTGATTTATAACATGCATTTGATCTTATCGTTCTATCTCGATATTCAAAGATCGGGTACCAAACCTAATCACAATTAGTTTAAACAGTGAGCAAATATTACCTTGCTAGTTGATGGGGTAGAACTGGATTTGGAAGAAAGTTCAACAACAAAAGAAAAATTTATCAATCAAACAATTCTCGGATGGCAGAATCAATAACAACAATTCAAAGACAAAGCGTGAAACCCGAACCTGTTCGACGACTTAAAACTTGTAATCTCTCGTAAACTTGACCTTGCCATTTCGATATCTTCGATAATAAGTTTTCACCTTTTCTTTTGCTCACCGATACAAATACACCGAAAATAACAAAACCCCAGATTTTCAATTCAGTCAATTTCACTACCCAAAGACAAAATTTTCAATCTTTCTACATAAAAACTTAGGGTTTCATAATCAAAACATACACATACCTAGATGAAATGTAAGAAGGAGGTCTAGTATCTTTAGCTTCAAGTAATATACGATGAGCATTTTTATAATGAGTAATAGCATCATCAATCAAACCCCATTCTTCTGCTTTCACAGCTTTAGCAATTTCTTCTTGACCCAATTCAAAGTAACTTTTTAGTTTATACGCTATTCTTTCATTAGTGTTGGTGCAAAATTAATCACCCCAACAATCTTCGAGATGTGTGTATAATGATCGAATCGCCGCCGTTGATTAGATTCTCCAAAGAATTGTTGATTGAAAATGGTGGGGGTACCTGCAAAGACACTCCGATGCTAAAGTCAACAAGAGTTCTATGCAAGTAGGTTGTTAAGAAAAAGGAATAGAAATTGTGTACCTTTTGTGTTGAGATTTAGCCTCTATATATAGGCAGAAATAGATGTAGCTTTAGGGTTTTGATAGTTATCCTAATAACTTCCCTCATCTGTATAAACCTCAAATAACATCCAGATTCATGATAAACCCTAATATTCACCATAATCCTCATTTATCTTAAATAATTATAAGTATTTAAGATAATTATCCTCTTTATTTAGGATCCTGCATTTATCTCAAATATCATTAATAATTATAAATAAATAATTATTCAAGACTCTTGGGCTTCAATAATAAGCCTAGTGGGTTTCCATAATAAACCCACTGGTTTCCCTAACAACCCAAATCCAGGCTTCCATAATAAGCCATGCGGGTTTCCACAATAAACCCACCGATTTCCACAATAAACCGGATTAGGCTTCCATAATAAGCCATGCGGGTTTCCACAATAAACCCACCGGTTTCCACAATAAACCGGATTAGGCTTCTATAATAAGCCATGCGGGTTTCCATAATAAACCCACCGGTTTCCACAATAAACCGGATTAGGCTTCCATAATAAGCCATGCGGGTTTCCACAATAAACCCACCGGTTTCCACAATAAACCGGGTTAGGCTTCCATAATAAGCCATTCGGGTTCCCACAATAAACCCACCGGTTTCCACAATAAACCGTATTGTACCGACATCAAATAGCTTGTGCGGTACGCACATACACTATTTTAATAGGGTACAAACATCGCCCCCCTCTTAATTCTCAACTTGTTGATGGATTAAGAAAATCAATAGAACTAACCTTCTCGGGTCGTTCAAATTCGCCATATGTTGCTTATCCGATAACCTTTTGTGGCCTTGGCCAGCATGTTGTGTGGCCTCGCCCCGAGCTCGACTTGATAATTCAAAGTACCAAAAGTGTACTTAACCATCTCAAATCACCAAACATGTTCAAAGTACCAATAATGTACTTAAACTCCATATAGTAATTACCCAAATGCCAAACAGATAGGCATGTTATGTTCTCTTGCTCTTCCATTAGATAACATATGACCTAAGTGTTGGTCTTGTAAATCTTCTTTAATCTCATCTCCCACCCTTATGGTGAATGAGGCGCTTCCTTGGTTTTTCTCTTTGATAGAAAAACACTCCAATTTATCTCTTTAGTAGAAAAATTATCAGGATTAAATTAATAAATCAACTTCGACTTTGAGAACATACCTCACTTCGAATGCAGGTTGCTCCCGTAACTTTCTAGGCACATTGGTTGCCCATTTGTTCCCGTACTGGCCTATAATTTTCCGACTCAATGCTCGTGTGTCTGCGAATAATGAATGTACGACAATCTCTGGTGTACAGGTTGACTGTCTCTAGCTTTTCGTCATACATTTCCTTTCTTTCATTCCACCTCGCTTTTCGTTTTCTCCTTTTGTTTCATCTTTTATTGAAACACTTTCTTCTTCTCTTTCCCTTTATTAGAAAGAGATGGTAGCTATATCCTTTAATAACCAAAATACTCCGTCTTTGTCTTTCTCTTTTATAAAAAGACATTGCAAGTATTTCCTTCATAATCAAATACTTCGTCTGTCTTTCTCTTTACTAGAAAGACATTGCAATCATTCCCTTGATAACCAAAATACTTCGTCTTTATCTTCCTCTTTTATAAAAAGGCATTGCACGTATTTCTTTAATAAATACATGCAAAAAGTGTTCTCATATGTGATTATAAATTCGATTTATAACGTAACAAACTAATGAGGATTTACCTTCCAAGGCGTTCGTTCGTCAACCCTAGCCGCCCCCATTTCTTGAATTGGTACCGAAAAAGATGTCTTCTATTTTTCGACTTCTCAAAACATTGCCTTTGATTGCATGTGACGGCGGCGTGCCCATAATTGCCCAAATGAATCATGGCACATTGTAGTGTACACCCTGAGTGGCTTTCCCTTGTGACATAGGTCATGATACTTTATCACTTGTCAGTTGGTGCAAAAATGCACTTGAAAATTCTTTCTTTAGTGTGAAACTTGAGTAATCCAAGTACGTCATCATAAGACCTCTAACCCAACATGTGTACTCGGTCCTCACCACTTGTGTCAAAAGCCCACGTGTTAACCACAAAAGGAACACGTCCCCTCCTGAACACAATCCACGTCACTTCTCCTATAAGTGACAGCTCGTCTTGTTGCCAGCGTCTTCTAACTTCTACGTACTATGTATACACGCTAAGGTACGTTTCCCGCCGTATCTTTCCAGCGCCAAACTCCATGGCCAGAGATAGTTTGAATCCTTGTGAAACTAAGAAATCGACTCCCTTTGGTCTCCAATTTTGCTTACCTTTTCAAACTCCTAGCCAATACTGCGCACATGATGGTTAGACTCCAATCCCACCGTGTTTATGTGGTTTATATAGCTCTTCCAACAGTCCCTTGGTGGGACCCTTTTAACTCCACCACTCATGACATAAGCCCACGTGTTTATTCTCAAAGAGAACACGTCCCCTCCAGATCACTATCTATGTCACTTCTTCAGTAAGTGACAGCTTGAGATGATGCCAGCACCTTCATTTTGCCGCGTACACCACACGTCTTGACTTCATCACCGATATAAAGTCCTACAATAATCAGTCATTGGACCTCCAAGAAAATTTGTTTCTTCTCAAATTCCTAGTATGTTTACTTGTACGCCACCGTTCTTCCCTTGTATAAATATGGATGAAAATAATCTACGCGAAATCACATATGCAGCTATCCTTCCTCCCTTGCTAGCTTCTTTGGGTAAGTGCAGCTTTGCTCTTTTCTTTTCTCTTGGTATATTCGCCTTCTAACTAGCAAAGTCAGTTGATTTTCTTCCGATCTGTGATTTCTAACAGCAACATTACCTTCTCAAGGGTCTGGCAGTGATCAAGGTATGAAACCTCAGTTTATTCTCCCGTAATCGCGAATCATCTTCTTTCTTTTTCATTCACTTAACGTCAGGCGCCTTGTAAATTCACATACACCCTTTTACTAGGAATATGTAGGCACTTTCTACCTTGTCCGTTAATGAAAGAACCGTTGTTTTCTTGCGAAAACTCCTTTTAAAATTCCACTTCGTTTTGTATTCACAGTATGACTTCACCAAACGGGCTCATTAATCACGACAGCGATTCGAAAGATGCTGGTCCCATTCGTCATACCCCTGGAACTCGAGGGGAAGGTCGTAAACCTTATGCTAACAACCGTCCTTCGGCCATAAGAGACTTTCCTCTCAATTTTTCTTAAAACCACCAATATGAACAATGCTGGTTCCTCTATCCTTGGCGAAAAAATGGAGACAGATGACAACGTACCTCCCATAATTACTATAAGCGATGATAAAGTTGATGGTGATAACGCTCATGCTGATGGCATTCCTTCGTCACCCTGATATTCACCCGTCTCCCCAGCTCGTACGTTTACGGGTCTACCATGCTTAGAAGTAACAGATGAGCCATATTTACCAGTTTGGTATAATCCCAGCCGTTATCACTGTTGGAGACTCTGCTATAATAGATCCCGCCATCGCACGCAGTATGGGGAGAACAGGCATGCTGCCGGAGGATAATCATTTTTACGATTTCATGACTGAAGTTCCGCAAGTACTCGATCTAGCCGTGCAACTTCAGTTTGCTGTATGTGTATATATCCTCTATATATTTACACTTTCCACCTTTTACTGAATTTACTCTTTGCATCTGAGGTACTATATCCCTCCTTTGGAGGACTAGACAGCTTCACATTGAGTCCCTAGCTGATCGAGAAAGCAAGCTCTTGTATGCTAGGTGACACTTTAGCCGCCCTCATGGTATGCTTAGTTATTGCCAAATGCCAAAGACGCCCCCGGACTGTTTAACAACCATTCGTGGCCTTGGCCAGCCTGTCGTATGTATTTGCCTCAAGCTTGGCTTAATAATCCATACTGTACGTCTAGAAAAGACACGCTTCCTCATGAACCCAATATGTGCGTCTTCTCCTCCATAAATGACTAGCTTGGTTTGGTGCCAACATTTTCCATTGCCGTGTACACCACCAATGATAATGTCTCACTTTCATCGCTGTTATGAGGTCTTACCGTGATCAATCAGCAACAATCGCAATGCCCCGTAGGAATTCGAACCCTTATGAAACTAGGAATTCGATTCCTTATGAAAATAAGAACTTGACATCCACTCCAATTTCTGCATCTTCGTCTTCTTAGTTTAAAGGCATACAAATCATTATCGTTTCCTTCGTAGATGTGCTCGTTAGCGCTATTCTTGATGCATTCTTTTTCTGGTGCATCAGAAAGTGTTGGTCTTTTGCGGTGTGATCCAAGGATGCGCGTGGGCGGCCAATCCTTCAATTGCCAATGCATCACATAAGATGGGAAATCCTCTTACCATCGTTATAAGTGACGATAAGAAGAAAGCCTTCGTTCGCTTCAATATAATCCATCAACTCCACCCCGTATGCCGTCACCCCTTCCTCGAGCTATCCTTTTAATGTCGATCACTCTGCCACAATAGCTCCTTCGAATGGTCCTTTTCTGCTGATCACCCTGGTACTGTAACTATCCCTACTAAGCGAGATGGCAATCCTTTAACCAATGAAGACATCCATTCTGGACCTTTCGTAGGCCCTGGTTTGATATACTTCCATGTTGCCAAACACGAACCTCTATATGACTGGATCGGTGGCACTTTTGAGGTATTGAACGGAGCTAAGCACTCGTCGAGCGTTCCAGATTGTTTCTGAATCGAATTGATTTTCTTTATCAGAGATGATCATTGCTGACATGTTGTACACACATATTATGTATTCCAAATAAATTTGCGGATGTGTATTGTCGTCGTTATTTTCTCCCAATTTGTTGATGTAATCCGCTCCAATTAACAAGTATTTGCCGCCTCATGTGCAGTGGAAAACAGACCTCCAATATCCAATCCCCACCTACGTAGCAGCCATGGAAAAATAAATTGATGTAGCTCTTATCGAATTTGTTATCTTGAGCAACCGATCGGAGATTGGTTTGTACATAAGGTGGGACGTTGGTTCAAGCACGTACGCCTCTGTTAGCTACGTCTTCTTCATGACGCTCCTGGATGCTCGGATGCTTGCCTGAGAATCCTCATTGATAACGGAAGCTTCTGCTAGTGGCCGGAGGTGGTGATCTGTTTATCGAAACGTTGTTCACCCTTGGAATAGTCCTCCCATAACGGGAACGGGAAGCTGATGCTAATGATGATATCGACGCCGATCTCCCGTCCCTTTCGTCGTAGTTTTGGACAACAGCGCTTCTCAAAGTTCGAGTATTTGCTTGCTGATTCAATTGATTCCGAGTGGGTATATCTGCATCTATCTCAGGTCGAGCTGCACCTGATGCCTCCATTCATCTCTCTTTTCTTTCAGACTTCTTTTTTACAACTTTGGCAGAACCTTCTGCGACTTTTTGGATCTTCCCGCAACTTTCTGAAAAAGTTCTGAATCTTTCAACAACCATCTTAAAGTGTTCTGAAGCTTCTGCAACTTTCTGGAAGGTTGTGATCTTCTTGTGACTGTTCTGAAACGTTCAGAAAGCTTTCGCAACTCTCTGAAAGTGTTCAGAACTTCCTGCAACTTTCTGTACCTCGTTGGAACTTACTGCAACTTTCTCAAAAGTTGCAAACGGAAAGTGGTTATACTTTCCGCGACTCGAGTAAAAGTTGCGATCTAATTTGCTTCCTTTTCAAATGTCTTTGAAACCCTAGTTTGCAAAACCACTTGAAAAAACTTTCCTCAAACGGGGGGAGCACGATCTTTTCTCGTAGTCCCCTTAGTCGGCGCCAAAAGATGTTGGTGCAAAATTAATCACCCCAACAATCTTCGAGATGTGTGTATAATGATCGAATCGCCGCCGTTGATTAGATTCTCCAAAGAATTGTTGATTGAAAATGGTGGGGGTACTGCAAAGACACTCCGATGCTAAAGTCAACAAGAGTTCTATGCAAGTAGGTTGTTAAGAAAAAGGAATAGAAATTGTGTACCTTTGTGTTGAGATTTAGCCTCTATATATAGGCGAAAATAGATGTAGCTTTAGGGTTTTGATAGTTATCCTAATAACTTCCCTCATCTGTATAAACCTCAAATAACATCCGATTCATGATAAACCCTAATATTCACCATAATCCTCATTTATCTTAAATAATTATAAGTATTTAAGATAATTATCCTCTTTATTTAGGATCCCGCATTTATCTCAAATATCATTAATAATTATAAATAAATAATTATTCAAGACTCTTGGGCTTCAATAATAAGCCTAGTGGGTTTCCATAATAAACCCTTGGTTTCCCTAACAACCCAAATCCAGGCTTCCATAATAAGCCATGCGGGTTTCCACAATAAACCCACCGATTTCCACAATAAACCGGATTAGGCTTCCATAATAAGCCATGCGGGTTTCCACAATAAACCCACCGGTTTCCACAATAAACCGGATTAGGCTTCTATAATAAGCCATGCGGGTTTCCATAATAAACCCACCGGTTTCCACAATAAACCGGATTAGGCTTCCATAATAAGCCATGCGGGTTTCCACAATAAACCCACCGGTTTCCACAATAAACCGGATTAGGCTTCCATAATAAGCCATGCGGGTTTCCACAATAAACCCACCGGTTTCCACAATAAACCGGGTTAGGCTTCCATAATAAGCCATTCGGGTTTCCACAATAAACCCACCGGTTTCCACAATAAACCGTATTGTACCGACATCAAATAGCTTGTGCGGTACGCACATACACTATTTTAATAGGGTACAAACAATTAGAACCAGGAATTGATGGTGAGATGTTTTCCATTGCTTGGTCTTTTTCTATTGATTGGTTATGTTGATTCTGATGATCATCAGTTGATTTGAGATTCGTCAAAATTTCACCTACTGAACCAAATAAGTCTTTGAAGAAGTTCATACTTTTCTCTAAAGAGGGCAGAAACGGGGATGGCTTGTTACGGGTTACACGGGTTACGGGTTAACACGGGCCAAAGCTTGCGGGTCGTTATTCTTCACGGGTAGTCATTTCTCCAACCCGCGCCCGTAACGGGTTAAGCTTGCGGGCGCACGGGTTAGCTGGTTTGTGGCGAGTTGACTCGCCAGAAACCGATTTTGACAGAGTTTCCTCAGATTTCTGGTTTATTCCCGGCACATTCAGGCCATATAAAGCTTCTTCCCTGCAACCTAACATTCATCTAATTCATTTGATATTTAGATTCAATTCAATCAACAAATTTAACAGTCACACCAACGAAACCTTAATATCAAAATTACAAAACTTAACAATAATTTGACACTAGGTAGTAGTAGGTCTGCATTGAAAGGAACACAGAGTACACTAGTCATTAGTAGTTTAGTACTTCATCAGTTCATGACATCTTCAACTAAGAAAAATAACCTCCGAGACCGTAGTACCATTGTTTGTACTTTGTATCACCAAGTCCAACAATAAAGATACTAATAACCACTTCCTGCACAAAATGTATATTGTGGTTAATCAAAAAAAGTGACAACTGTGAACTGTCCAAAAAAACATCTCCAATCTCTTTTCTATACAAAATTTGGAGACACTGATAAGTGATAACTTTCTGTCCAAAAAATATTCTCATTTTCCATGCCTATCTTTGAGTTGCTCCAACTATTCAATATGCATCTGTAATTTCAAGCAAAAATAAATCAAACAAAAGAAAAGATCAAGTCAAAACATGGAATGTGCATAATTACCCCGCTTTATATTGAAGAAGTGCGCATACTAATTAGATGCGTAAGAACTTACTTCCCATCATCATCCTCTACGCCCCATCATCACCATTGAGTGCACCAGGTTCAATTCCTAATACATCTTCATGAATAATCCCATTGTCCGATCCAACTCTTCTTTTCCTACATGTATAAAAGAATCAATGTTACATATGAGATTTAGACATTCAACCAAATAAAATATTAGTACCGACTTACGCGACGCCACTTAAGCACTTACCAATTCCATGTTCCCAATCACGAGTTGTTATCAACGCCTCAAAGCATTTTCGTGTAATAAGGAATCACAAATCGATCAATTACCCTTCCACCAATGCTAAATGCAGATTCAAGCTTTACAGTTGAAATAGGAATTGACAAAATATCCCCCGCCATTCTTGAAAGTATTGGAAATCGTTGTTCCTGGATTTTCCAATACTTTAGGATATCGAATGGTTGTTTAACTTGTTTTAAAGAACATCCATATATCTCGCTAAGATATTGATCTAACTCGACAAGTCGATTGCATATCACCACCATTTTCCTGTCTTTAAAGATATTCCCGCATGAAACAAACATATTTATGCAAAGAACATCCGAACTTAGATTCAAAATTTGAATTGTGAGAAAGATCATTAGTCACCGACTCGATTGCCTAACCATTTAAGACTTAAAACTACATAAATACATACATAATCTATAAAAACTACCATACTTAAGCTTTAAAATTACCTCCATAAGCTCACTTCCTTGAAGGTCAGAATCCCCACCAATTTGAATACCCAAATTCTGAGTTCCACTGTCGGAAGCTCTTGAATTTGACAAGCTGTAATACTCATTATAAAGTGCTGTCATATCACTACGCACAAGATCAACCTTCTCCTCTAATTGTCTCACATCAGGGTACAACTTGGAGTAAGTAAATTTTAAAAACTTCATTTTCAATCTAGGATCTAACACAACTGCCATAGCCAATATAGGACTCAAGTTATCCCAATAACTGTCAAATTTTTCTTGCATATTTTTTACCATGTTCCTAATGTATTGAATTCTATTTGTGCTTTCTTTCTTTAGTAACACCCGAACTTGACAAACTCCTTCAAAATATAGATTAGAAGTAGGGTACTTATTACCAGAAAATTTAGTTGTGAGATCATAAAACGTCTTGAGAAACTTTGTGACTACTTCAATTTGGTCCCATTCTTCATCTGTTGGACAATCTTCAAAGTCTGGATCCACTTCCTTCAAATGAGTGAAAACACTTTTATACACAAGACAACTGTCTAGCATAAGATAAGTTGAATTCCATCTGTATAGAACAAACACTTGGTGAGTATATTATAAACAATAATAAAATTCTCTAACTGTATAACAAAAGAAAAGTGGAAACCCACCTCGTTTTAACGTCTTGACGAATATCCCTTCTTACACTTGACATTCCCAAATTATCCACAATGTCCAAGAACTTTTGTTTTCTTACTTGGGACTTTTTAAGAGACTTTACTGACTTTCTTATCTTGAGCACAGGTGGATCAATCATCTCAAGTCCATCTTTTACAATAAGAGCTAAGATGTGAGCACAACAACGCACATGAAAGTATTTACCCTTGTTAAACATGATCTTCTTTGCAACAAGTCTACTCTTCATAATTCTAGCACAAGCTCCGTTATTTGCAGCATTATCCAAGGTGATGTTGGATACCTTTTCTTCAATTCCCCAATCTTCTATCATTGCAAATAGCTTAGCAGCAAGGTTTTCACCTGTATATGAGATAGTGGAAAGGGGAAAAGAAGTGAATTTATATTGAAGATTCTAAATCTATCAATCACAATATCACATGCACTTAAAATAAAAGATCTCAAGACTAAAGTAAGTGCTTCACCTGTATGAGGTGGTGGAAGGGGACAGAAATTCAGAAGAAACTTCTTTAACTCCCAATTTTGATCAAGAAAGTGCACAGTTAAGCTTATATATCCAGTGGTCGTAACAGAAGTCCACATGTCTGATGTTAGACATATCCTACCTGTAAGGGTAAGTCATAGTGTCATACATATCAGCACATCATATTATAATCAATTACTCATACATAAAAGTATAAAACAAAACATATGGGGGATGGGTCGGTAGGATTTGAAATTGTGAATCATACCTGGAGCAAGTTTCAATCTGTTTCGAATAACTTCTTTTTGTGCTTTATGTTTTTTGACAACATCGGCTTTCCCAGTATTCCTTGATATTGGTTTAGCATCCTCATTTAAATAACTACATATGTTCCTAAATTCTTTCCACTCCACCAAAGCAAATGGAACATTTCTGGCAATTATTAATGTTGAAAAAAGATCCCGTAATTTCATCTGATCAACTTTGCGTACGCGGGTAGACATCTGGCCATTCTTTGCAGATAATATCAGCTGCCCTACATCATGAAACTCACGCTTAGGGCACTTATGCCTCTTCATATTTGAGGTTCCACCTTTCTGGCTATCATATTTATATCCCTGGCCACAAGCTTTGCACACTCCCTTCTCTGAACCATCTTTAGCAACCACGAGCTCAAAAAATTCCCAAACACCAGATCTTAGTTTATGTTTCTTTCCACCTGAAACTGATGCAGATGCACAACCAACAGTTGGAGAATCATTCACAGAGTCTATCATCTCAACATCATCATCCTCACTCTCACTCATAACATCGTTATAATGATCTTGTTCTTGTACATGTACACTTGACATCATGTATGAAGCATTTGAACCACAAAGAATATGTCAAAGACTCAAAAATCAGTAGATAATTAACAATATTTAGCATAACAAAATCTACTTACTTGTAGGAAATAAAAGAAGCAGACGGCATAGACTAACAAAATCATTACATTAGCAAAAGGAAGACTAAAGAAGTGGTAAACGAAAGTAAGCAAGAATCGTTAACTTCTCCCACAATGACTTAAAATATACAACGACAGGTCTAGAATTGCCGCATCAGTACACAACAGTCTAGAATCATTAACTCCAGCAGAGGTTGAGATGTAATATCCATTGCAGCTAAAAAGCAGCAAGAAAAAATGACATAGTGGTAATTCAAATTGGTGTACCAGCACCATTCTATCACTATCACAATTTCAAAAGTTAAACATCAACACTGAAGAGGCATAAGTACTATTAGTATGACAATATATCACATCTAACTTTGGATATAGGTGGTTCTCACATCTACAATACATGGCTTTAGTAGATAATAAGCAAAAAAAAAAACTACTCCACATGAGACACTGCAGGGAGTTTTTAATGATATCATAATGAGCAACTGTCCTATTCCATGAAGTTCGAATCTTGGAAGATTAACGCGTTCTAACAATGTATCTTATGTCCAAACAGGAATAATTTGTAAGATTGACCAAAACATCAAATCAGAACCTTTTAATACATGTAAAATGATTTGAAAAATGATTAAGAGAGGGGGTTTTGTGTTTAATTACGATCTATCATAATCATCCTATACAAAAAACCCCAAAAAATTGAACCCCAAGTCCCTCACTGACCATATTGCACAACATAGAAAAATAAACCTTCACAGTTCACATCAACTTTATCATCTATGGAAATTTCATAATCAAATGGAAAATTAATGTTTAGCAGCAAACCAATATCAACAATCAACATTGAGCAAAAACTAAATTATATTTTTCCTGCAAAAAAAGACTAGAAAAGAATTCCACATCAATAGATGTAAAACCCTAGAAATAGAAAATTAAAAAGAAAATAAAGAGGAGAATCTTATTAAGAACAAACTACCTTCCTTTAATCTTTAGATCTACGGTTTTTCAAGCTATAAGCTATTGCTTTGTCCGTCACCGTTAGGGATTCAGGGAAGGAGGGAAGAAGAAGGAAGAAGAAGGAGAAAGAGGAGAAAGAAAAATAAAGGCCGCTCAGCTGCTAGGGTTTTTTGATTTTATATGAGTGAGGGGGGACTTAACATAAACACACGTATAGTAAAGGGATTAGGACACGCGGCGTAATATATGTGGGTGGGGAAAGGAACTGCGGGTTAACGGGTACACCTGCGGGTTTCACGGTCCGGGCCAAGCTAACCCGTTTTTCAACAAGCCAGCATTTCTCCAACCCTAACCCGGCTTGGTAAGACAACCAGCCAAGCCGGGTACGGGTTTTTACGGGTCGGTCCGGACCAGCTCGCGGGTTTTGGGCCCGATTGCCAGCTCTAAGAAGGAATAACTATGGAGGAGAAATATTTGACTACTTTTTTGCGCTGGAATTTTGGATGTTTCAGCCCAACTTCCCGACCTCTCAAGGTAGAAGGGCAAACCTGATGGTTCTGGGTCTTGGCCACGGAGCTTGTTTTAAAGCTTCATTATCTTAAATTTCTTCAAACAACTCCAACATTGAATAGTGTTTTGATACAAAGAGTTCAGAAGTAATTGTAGGATTAAACAGATTGAGCTCCAAAACAGAAGTCTATGATAATTGAAGCGATATAGAGACTAGAGAGCACCAGGAAATGGGAATGCAGTGAGTAAGAAAATGTCACAAGAGAAGAAAATGAAGAAAGTCATTACAAGTGATCTAGGAATTGTCCACTTTGTAAGAAGGATTTCAGAGAAAAAACCTGCACAAACTCTCCCCAAAACAATTCCAAATACTTATCTATCTTACAAAAACAAATGGTCTTGGTAAAATCCGATGGTTGTGGATGAGTTTTAAAGTGCAATCCACGGCCACCATTTGCTCTCAAAATTCAGAAACTTGAGAGACAAATCACGGCTAAGAATCCACCCACGTTTAACGCCCCCATCCAACATACCAGAACATCTCATTTCGTCCGTTATCAAAACTATTAATCCGTCTGTTATCAAAACCATGAATACCAGCAGTAATTTAGGGCATCAATCTGCCTGATAATTGAGTTGTTTCCAATAATATTCTCCCCCTCCTATGATCTTCTTCAGTTACGAATCATATATTGATCTCCTCTTCAGTTACAAATACAAAAAATATTTTCTTTAAGGATCCAATAATAACTTCAAACGTTACATGCAAAAGCATTTTTTCAAAAAATATCCCGATATATAAACCCTAGACGAGATGATCATCTTTTCCAGTTTCAGTCACCTTCTCTTTCAGCACTACTAGGTAATGGCCGGTTATTTTCTATTCGATTTTTCCGGTGATTTGCTTTGAGTTTCAATAAGATTATTACTTTTCTTGTAGGTTTTGATTGGTGGATTCAGAAAATCATCAGAGTTCCAAACATCTTAGGTAATTGATTTTTCATTCAATTGATTATTTTGTTCATTCAATTGATTTTTTTATTTTTTTTGGGTTCTGCACTTTGTTCATTCATGTCTAGATTATGAAATCTGTAAATGAGTGATTATGAAATCTGTACCCATAACTCTAATAACCCATCTATTTTAAAGATGTATCGCTAATGGAAGATTCTATACTAATAAACACAAATCACATAGTAAAATTTTAACTAACACCAACACTATTTGGTGTTCTAGAAAAACTAAAATTTGATATATGGTTTATGATATGTTGGGAATCTCTTATGCTAATCATGGAACATCAATATAGAACTGAAGTCTGAAGTGTCTCATTCCATTCAAATGAGTTCGTTGTATATATTATATATGAATACTCTAGCAAACAAATATTCATGTTTCCACCGTGACTGAACTTTTACTACTGCACTTTACAGTTAAAAGTGCAACCATGCCACAAAATAGAAGCCTTGGAAAACAAGCTTTGCAGATGGTCAGGATTCTCAACAGAAAGATCCACTCAGGCCTATATTTGATATATATAGAGACACATATAATATATCTTTGGCCATCTTCAATATACGCGTATACTGTAAGTGCTCCTGTTCAGGTTCTATTTGGCCGTTGTGAATAACATATACATTTGCAGCAAATGTACAAGAATAGGTAGGTTCGATTTCGATTATTTTGTTATCTAGATTTGCATTTCCCCAACCCTTTGTGATTCATTGAGTAGTACAATTCTATATTAGAGTTATTCATTTTACCATACCCCAATTAAACTCTAATCATGATATTGGCCATGTAGTAGTACTTTTTTGTGTGAATTTTCTTTGTTCTTCGATTACTAATGAAACTTATCTTGAATCAGGTGAAGAAGATGGTTAAGCTGCGAGTCCTGCAGGTGGGGTTTATGTCAACTAATGAAGTCACTAGGGTAGATCTGCTACTCCGACGAAGATGTAATGACTTCTTAGTGTGGTTATCACTTTCAAAACGTAGATTTTGGCACGTCATTAAGTATTGTCATCATCCATATTACCCGTATGAAACAAAGTAACTGCATAATGCAAAGTGGTGAATTACTGCTTAGTTCCTAAGTATATGATATGGAAGTCCGAAAGACTTATCTGCGGAAGCCATGCAGAATCCGAGGTACTTATCAAAATTTATGTGTGATTACCAAAAAAAAATGAATTATTTGAGATATTTTATGTGTATGTTGATTAGCCGAGCGAAGTATAATTGCTTTAGGATCTGGAAAAAAACTGTTATGCCTCCATGAAGAATGCAATCCAAAAACAATTCACACAGATGTTAAAGCTGCAAATATTCTACTTGATAGAGGCAGCATAAATTGGTAAGTTTTGGCTACAACATCCGAGCGAAACTTTCAATAAATGAAATAAGGTTCTGACAGAACTTAAATCTTTAGTTGGAAGTATTATTTAAGGTTACGGTTTCCTGAAATCAGTAAGTATTAGATGACAGAGTTATGGGAATAAAAGAAGAATTTGCAAAGCTGATTAATATGGTTGAATAGTACTTGCTTTTCAAAAATCAAAGACCATTTAGTTCATCTTTGGAATGTTGTTGGCTAAATGAGTCTAATATTTTGTATTTGTGTATAGATTAAGCCGTCATGGACTTCAATAGCGTGGACTTACCGGTGAGTTTTTGCTCCTAACTACAAATTTATTCTATTATTAGAATATGCATTTGTTAGCAAAATTCTTTGGGCGGCAAGACCTAAAATAAATATGGCTGAGATGGTTGTTTATGCTTACATTTAATAGGATTAGTGTTTTTGTTCTTTAAAGAATAGTCAAGTTGTCCTGGAAATTTTATTTTGTTTATCATCCATATGCCCGTAATATCTCCTGGAAAAAGATTCAACCAAAAAATGAATTCCCAATAAGTTTATAATTCACTTATACTCATAAAGATATTAGGCAAGACGAAACTTTAGTTCTAGGATGGATGGTGTATTAGCTTCTGCGATTTATAAATGTGAAATGCCATGCGGTCTTAGAATATTTTTCTGAAAGGACAAAGGACAAAGACTTTTACTGTACTCATATCTACGATCAAACAGTGTGATAGATTGTCGAAGTGTTAATTCAGAAATCCATATATTTGTTTGGTTACGGCTCACATCTGCTTTGACTGCATATTTAAAAAATCTCAGTATGGTTGTGGATCTTATGTTTTCTTGGTTTTTACAAGGACACGGACACGGTGTGGTTGTGTCGTGTCCAATACGTTACCTTGACACGACAACTTAAAAAACTAGAAAACGGGGACACGGATAGCGAGTATAGAAAAATACTTACATATATGTATATGACTAATAAAAAAGGCATTAGAAATACAGACTCCACTGATATTTCTACGTATCTCCATCATCTCACAGATATAGTTGTAGTTGTGAGAGAATATCTCCATTTTTGCTAAAAAAAACTAATGGAGATCGGTGGCTAGTTTCGGCAGTGTATCTATTTTTATTAATAAAGACAAAAATCCTTATTGAAGCTAAGAAAATATGTTTTTACTAAAGATAAAGGTTCTTATACAAGTTAGAATGATAGAAAACATTTTCTTTCCTAATATAAATATGTAAAAAATCTATAGTTGAAGTGTTTTTTAATTTATTAAATATTTTATTCTTGTCTTGGTAATTGAGCTGTGTCATGTGTGTTGGACACAAGTGTCCGTTCGTCGAGTGTTGACACGGCGTATTTTTTATTTATGGAGTGTCCTTGTAACACATCTGCTTTTTCTTAAAGATGATTATGACAAGTATTTTTTACTCCATATTGTGATGCTTCTGCTCAAACCTTCACAGCGCCATGAATCCCTTCCACACCCTTCATAATCATTATTGGTTGCAACTGTGATTTCTGGACGTGATTATGAATTAGACAAGGCTGAGGAAAATTTAAGCCTGCATCATAGGCTTAACTATTCGTCTTATAATCATTTCGGTTGTATTTAAATATTGATCTTTTCGTCTGTATTTAAATATCTTTGTCATCAGTTCCACTATGTTAGGAATATTACTTTTGGGCACTGATCTGTTCCATTGCATTTTTTCCCAGTAATATCAAGCCATGTTGGTGAAAAATCTGCAAATGCGTGTTATCCAGCCACAAAGTCTAATCTTTGTACCTTAGTTTTATACTAGTACTTGAAAATTGTTGCTGCAACACAAAAAGTGAGTGAAGATCTTTTTTTGGATACCCTTTCAGGTTTACCCCTAAGTTTGGATGGGAACTTGGTGAAATTATTCAACACATGATTGATGCTTCTATGTTAGCCTGCTAAAATGTGCGGTTCATGTAACCTTGAAACATACTACCTCCGTTTCTGGAAAAGAGGTACTTTCACTTTTTATTTTAGCTTAAAAATAGACCAATTGAAAAAGTGAAAGTAACACTTTTCCCGAAACGGAGAGAGTATTTTTCTACAACAATGAATTTTAAAGTAGTTCAGCACAAATTGAATGGTATAAAACTGTTGTCCCACTCGGTGGCGCCGGCTATTCTCAGATATAGCAATTTGCAAGCCCTACTAACTTAATATGTAGTACACTAAGTTTGGTAACCTTGGGCGCCATATTCTAGGAGCCCAAACTATGTGATTGAATAAATCCTCCTCTATCTGTTGCGGGTCGAGGGCTCCTTCTTCAAACTCCGACTCATTTTTTTGAGGTTTTATTTGGGAGGAAAATTAGGTTTATGTTGCGTATCTTTGATTAACTGACCCAATTATGTTCAAATGAAATTAGGTAAATGCTTGTCGTCTAACTAAGTAAAATTTAATTTTAATTAGAGATACAACTACAAAAGAAAAAGAAAAAAACAATTATAGAACTATACTTAAAACGCGGTCAAGAGTGTCTCTAATTGTAATATGGAATAATTAAAATAATATCAAACATTTTTGGCAGTTAATCATTCAGTTACTCCCCAAAATGACGTCTTCAACTAATGAGGTGAGCTCATTCGATTGCTAAATTCTCATTCAATTCCGCCTCAAAATGACGTTTTGCGTCATTAGTCTGTTATGCATGATATATTTACGTCAATGATTTATAGACGGCATAAGAATCAAAAAGAAAAATTTTCTCTTTAAATTCATCTCCAGAATGGCGTTTTAAAATTTTGGTGAAATGATATTTGATTATCACTTTATCCTAAGATTTAAAGGTAATACGAGAATACCAAAAAAAAAAAATCCAAAAAAAAAAAACGACTGATTTAGCTAAGTATAACGAAATCAAATCACAGAGACTTTGAAAAGGGTGTTGGTGGGATGGCAGAGTTACAAAAACGGATAAAGAAACACGTTGTGAGACAGGTTGGAGATACCAGATTGAGTGCAATGGAAATGAGGTGGAAATGAATTTCAGACCATAACGAAATCACATATTAGGAGTAACCGATTAGGAGCAGTGTTATCCCGCACGAATTTGTGGAAGGGCTTCCCGCTCAAGCGGCCTCTAAGACTTAGATCAGGTATGTCCCACAAAACCCATATCTGGAAACTTTGAATCTTTTGGAGGACTTTATAGTCCTGAATTGAATGCGAATAGCCAGTGGGAGAGCGACACGTCGTGAAGAAAATATATTATTAAAAGTAGGGTTGTTTTAGAAAAGATACAAAAGAAAAATAAAAACCAATTTAACTGTTCATTTGATAATCCAACGTCTAAGAAGCCGCTTGAGCAGGAAGTCATTCCAAAAAATCATGTGAGGTAACATGTGTCATCAGATAATAATACAAATCTTTTAGGAAGAATTACAAACATAATTTCCACCCTCAATAAAGCAATTTAGATAGCATTAATTTCAATAATTATTCTTACAATCAATTGCAAGTTATTCTAATAATCAATTGCAAGTAAGACTTGAGAAATATATAGGATTTTTATAGAAAAACTTCAACCATCACTTATTACTGACAACAATCAAAACCCGGGCCGTTTACGGCATGGGTCATATACTAGTCTATAATACAAAATAGAATGGGTTTTTTGAGCTTGGACGTGTGAGGGTAAATTACCCCCCGTTGGCCACGTGTCAACTTCTCAAGAGACGATCTCATGATAAGATGGTAAAATAGAAACACCAAATCATGCGGTGAAAAGATGATCTAAATGCACGCATCGAGACACTGCTACAAAACGTCACATGAATGACACGTGTAAGGAGTAGTCTAATCTTCTCAGACAGTCAAGTCTAAAAGGAGGACCGCATTTAATGAAGGATAAGAAGAGATGAGAACGAATCTATATCGTGACAAGAAGCTCGGACGATCTATACTACAACCCGAGAGGTGAGACAAGACGAGGTTCTCTAAGAAAGAGTTATACGATGGCGAAAGCGGGCGAGACAACTCGGAAGGAGAACCAAGTAGGCCACCACGAGGGATAGTATAGAACCAACCCAAAGCAATGAAGACGATGTATGGGGACTTCACCAGCTCGGCGAGGCTAGACCTTCAAAAGTCTAATTTCCTTATAAATACCAGTCCATGTAGAAGGAGATGGACAACTTATGTATTATTAGATGGTCTTTCTACAGAGAATTCCTGAGAGAGATCTAGACAAAGAGAGAGAGTAAGAAATCTAAGTGATATTTGTAACTCTTTCAAGGGTAAAACCTTATAATCAATAAAGAATACATCTTCTTCCCGTGGACGTAGGTCTTCATGGCCGAACCACGTTATATACTTGTGTTAATCTTTAATTTTCATGTTATTTATATCCTGTTCATCTTGAATCTTGCATGTTAGGTAGTTTATAGCATTTAGATTCATTTGGATGTAGCCATCAGAAAAGATGCAACCACATTTTGGCGCTAGAAATAGGGAGGTATGAAGATTTAATCTACCTCCCTAATCACAGCTCTATATCGCTTTATAATCTTCATGAGAGAAATGGTTTTCATACCACTGAGTAGAACTCTGTTAAGATTTATAAGTAGAGCTCGGACTCAAATATGGTCTACACGATCTGAGAAGTCTAGAATAACCTCAAAATCAACAGATCTACATGTTTTTCAATGACTTTCATAAGATTTTTCATTCTTTTACAATTTCTTCTATCTTCCTCAAGATGCTCAGGAGAGTAGAAGATCGGAGTGAAAATGGAGTTTTAACACTTCGGCGCTCAAACGATCTCCTCCGTGAAAGAGCTGGGAAGAGATTTGGTCAATAAATCTCGTAGAAGGAAATATCTTCACATGAAAGTTGAAAAGATGAACTACTTATGATGTTCATCATATTTGAAAGAAACTCAAGATAATCCACAAACTTCTTCTTAGAAATCTTAGTCTAAGTCAAGGGGAAGGATTAATGAGTACATAATCATTCATCGAACTCAAAAGTTTGTTCAAAAATTCAAAGATGTTGAGAAATATTTTCTAAAATGGAAAAAGATGCTCAACCTTCATCATTTGATTTTTTCCAGCAAAGGTATAACGTGTAGGAGGAGGTATCTTTCTCAAAAAGAGAGACAGACAAAACACCTTTTTCTCATCACTGAAGCCTCATGCAAGAAGGGAATGTTTTGACATTTTCGCATATCTACAAAATTTACTGCAAAGTCTTCCTGTACTAAACTGTCCAGTCTGAACTATGACTTAGTAATTGCACGTGACCTGCAAACCTAGGGTCCCACCTTTCTGATAGAAGAGACAAATTAAGCATTATTGCATATATCACAGGTAAGGCGATGGTGACACGACGGTCAGCTCGAACGAGCCAAGGTGAAATCGACTGAGCCCAGACCAATGGACTGGACGATATGGAGCCAGGAGAAACCCTACAAAACGATGAAATCCCAGGAGAGGGACAACCCGACAACCAGTATCGGGAAGGACTGACTGAGAACTCAAGCTCTGACGAAGGAGAAAATCCCTTCAACGGGCGAGACGAGGTTCACCTAACTCAAACAGTAGGGTTGAACCGCTTGCCAAGGCAAGTAGTAAACAACGAGGCTAGGAAGAATGACGCTTCTACCCTAGGAGATGCCACTGCTACAATTGCAGGCATCTTGAAAGCGCAAGACGCTCAGGATGAGAAAATGAAGAGACTAGAAAGGCGTAACAGAAGACTAGAGCGGAGAAACCGTAGGCTAAAACGTAAAACGAAAAAGAGGGTACCAATTTCCCCTATCGAGGAGAACCTCGATGAGGGAAACCATTTCGATAACTTGCAGGATAACGAGCGAGTCGATATCCCTGACACCTCGAACGAGGAAACAGCGGATCGCTTTCCAAAGGGAAGCATAGGAGTTGCAAACCAGGAGGAAAGTCCATCTGAAGGTTCGTCCGATATCGATCCAAAGCACAGACGAGAGAAAAACAGAGAAGGAGAAGTCCAGGCGAATTGTGAGACCGAGAATCTCGCAGCTGCCAAACCTAAGCGAGAAGAGACTTCAAAGTCAACTCGCTCTAAAATAATATCCTACACCGAACAATCAGACGAGGATTTAGGGCGATCAAGATATCGTAGACCTGAAACTTCCTTCTCACCCGAGAGAGCTTAGGGAAGAAAAAAGAAGGCCGAAAGAAGACATTCTGACGATCAGTTGCAAGCCCGACTCTGTCAACTTGAAGCCGTGTGCAGAGAAGCCACGGGAAGGCAAGAAAGTAAGAAGTTAACAGAAGTAGTACAAGAGGCCGGGAAATCCCTCTTGTCTAAAAATTTGTTGGCTCAGCCGTTTCCACGGAAGTGCTCGCTCCCAACATTCACTACCCCATTCACAAGAACATGAGATGCAATCGAACATCTTCGATCATACCGCATAACGCTGACTCAGTGGAACCATAACGATGTGGTTATGTGCCGATTCTTCCCGGCAAGTCTAAAAGACAAGGCTCTAATGTGGTTTAATAACATACCAAAGTCGTCGGTCAAATCATTTTCCCACCTATCCGAGTTATTCTTGGAGACCTACATACATAACAGTCGGGTAAAACCAGAGATCGACGCGCTATTTCAGTTAGCTCGGGGACCAAACGAGTCACTCCGATCTCCGATAACTCATTTGGAGAAAATGTGTCTTTGAGATCGGACGAGTGCCAGAGGCATACGCGATCTTGGGTTTCAAAAATAGTCTGAGAAAGAGAGACCCCACATTCGTCCGCATGTACGAGACCATGCCACCCAACCTAGGAAATCTAAGGGAAATCCAAGAAGATTACATGGCCCTTGAAGAACTTCAGGATGGAACTTATGACAAGCTGGCAAAAGGAACCTGCAGAGGGGCAAACGTGGTAGAACCACATAACCCACAGGCACCAGCTCAAGGAGAAGGGTGATCCAACAATGGATCTACCCAATTCGATAAACATAGGAGTGAAGGATGGAAAGGGCGAGATCAAGCCCAACAGAAGAAAGGAAAATTTGTAGACTGATGTGGTTTTATGTTGTTGTAGAAAGTGGTAGTAAAAGATGTCGTTCACTCAGACTTGTGAAGATTCGTTTTAGACTCAAACTCAATAGAAAACTTACGAAGTTGTTATCAAGATTATAAAAAAAAAAGCACCGAGACCCAGGATTCCACCATTGACCAATTAAGTGATTCAATCTAATCAATATTCATGCAATTCTTTGCGTTTGAATTGATTCTAATTTATTGCCTCAAGTAGATTTTCGAAGTAACAATTGTATACATCAAGCATGAAACATCAAAAGTCTTAAACTAAGCATGCTCCATCAAAAAGAATCACAATCATTCAATAAAAATCAATTTTCCAATATTAATTCCATGCAAATAATCATAAAAGAAATTGCAAAAATTAATTAAAATAGAAATATACCACTTTTCATGGAACAATGGCTTCCTCCGTCGCCTCGGCTAAGGGGTTTAGCTCCTCATACCAAAAACACGCTCAAAATAATAACGCATGGCTGAATAGGTGTTTTATTGAAGAAAAATCGAGTTTGTAACAGATATAATTGTTACAGAACTCACTGTTACAAAGAACCCTAATAGAGTTGTTGCAAACTCAAATAGTTGTTGGAAAATTGTTGGAAAAATGTTACAAAGCTTCTGAATTTGAAACTATAGGTCACGGAATTAATGACTGACTTTGCTCGTCTTATGTGCTTCAACTTCTTCTTCCTCGCCTGCAACTAGGGCTGTTCCCTGGATTGTTCCTTGTGCTCCCAAACTTCTCTAAACTTACCCCCAAAGTCTCGACCCCCTCTGTGCGACCTCCCACAACTCCTTTTATACCAACATCAAGCCCCAAGACTCGCCTGAATCTCGTTTTTCTTGCCTCCCAAGTCTCGGGCTTTCCTTCCTTTTTATATCTCTTCTTTCCGCGTAACAGAGTCTGAATTATTGAAAACTCTTTCCCAATATGGATTAAGTCCATTAGAGAAGATATTCTACCGTATTCACCACAAAACTTCCAAATATGTATGCCCGAGAAAGTCTAGTCCCTGTTTCAAAGAAAAACCGTGTATACTCCCTTTTTATCGAATCTCCAACACGTATCCATCCTGTTTTATCTCCAAAAGTCATCCCCAATCAAAACTGCAGAAGGTTAACGAGAAAATCTCGTTATAATCAAGAAACAGTAGAAGTACGCGACTCACATTTCCGGTTTGAATACAACTCGATGACTGGCCCTATTTAATCAATTCTGGTCGACCTACTAACCTTGTTTAGCATTAACGAATCCATCCCGAGGTAATTCAGTGATTGAGTCTCTCTGGAACACGAGTAAAAAATCGAACCCAAATTTGATACTCGCTGCACAAATATCTCCCGCCAATTTTCAATATTCAAAAGGTAGGGGATGACCTCCCCTTATCCATTCTCGGGGTGCGAATAGCAGATGCTCTGGAAATGGGTTGCCCCCTAGTAATTGAGGTACCCCTTATCCAAAATGGGGGTCCGTATAGTAATTTTCTCCCACTAGCACAAAAACCACTTTTCGAGCCAATTTCGCCGCAAAAGCTTATTTCTCCAAAAACACCTACAAAGACATAAAATACCAAAATAAGTACAAAATCGAGTACTAACATTATACAGAATTGAGACTAATATAGACACATAAATGCGTCTATCAAATACCCCCAAACTTATTATTTGCTAGTCCCGAGCAAATCAAATCTACAAAATAAAATCCTAACTCCTGTCGTTTGGCATCGTCGATTGCATTTAGCGTATGCAATAAGCCTTTAAACCCCTAGGTGGCCCTAGTGGCCGAGTTATAGGTTCGGGAGGGTTTACAAGAGATATACCCACAAAACCTTTATACTCCAGACCAGAACTATCTACGCAGAACCTTGGAAGGCACTAAAGAATCTCCTTGGTTAGCATACTTATTGTTTACAGGAGGAAGTACCCTGATGTGAAATTCCAATTGATGTACAGAGTTTACACTCAAGCATACTAAAATTCATATAAAGTGATAGAGCTCTACTCGGATAGTTTCGAACATCATAACCTGAGTCAACCAATCACATGGATAGATTAAGAGATGGATACAGAAAAACATAGATGGTTTTGATGTTGACTAAGGTGAACGGTGTTTCTCATATCTGTCTGAAGGCCACTGCCAAAATGAACCTATCCTAATGGAATGAGATACTGGTCTGGACTAATATCAACACACTGGCGTATACAAGGGAACCAGTGGTCGATAATCCTAACTCTAGGTCAACACAACTAGCATATACAAGGGTACCAGTGGTCGACTTTATTAAATTTATTCCGGTTGGTCTGATGGTCTGGTCTCAATTTTTTTTTTTTCTTTTTTTTTTCACTTTTTTTTTTTTTCTCAATCACTCTATTTTACCCTAGCAATGGTAACAACTTGAATCGTGAGCCCCACCTAATCACTTAGACAAACATATTTTAAAGAAAACAAAATAAAAATAGAAGTGAAAAGGATTCAACGAGATATGGCGAAACTACCATGTTTTTTTCTTTAATTCTAACACCTGAGCTCGTGCTTTTATGAATAGACTCTTTAGATGTTTCCATCTAATCAGATTGGTTCCTCAACTCCTATAACCAAAATGTTTCCATCCACTTAGATTGGTTAGTGCCATCCTTAATAAGCATAAATTTCTAGGCTGCGGAGGTTATTTATCGCAACTAAAAGTTTCTCCCATACCCCCAAACTTAAATCTAACATTGTCCTCAATGTTCTAAAGATGAAATTAAAAACATGAACAAGGAGAAACTGTTACCATTTGAAGCAAAAGAGATAAGGAAAGATATTACCGTGTCGCATGAATATTGGGTTACCTCCCAAGAAGTGCTAAGTTTAACGTCTTGACCGGACATTACGTACCCATAAAATGGCTAATTACCCTTTCAAATCATATATCAATAGTCGAAACAACGTGGATCATCAAAATCAATTAAAACTGCCACAATTATGAGACAACTGCACCAAATCAGAAAAATGAACAGACAGAGCACATCCTCATCCAAGGTTTCCTGCAAGACAACTGGATTTTTCTGTGGTGCCCACGTGGGCTTCATATGAGTGTCTTGATAAACGGATTTACCCAAATAACGAGTCTCAAATAGCTGGATTTCCTCCTGGATAGTATCAGGAGGATCGGGTTGTGGAGTCGGAAGAGACTCAGGTAATACCTCAGACACACTAGGCTCGAGTCCCAAGTTAGGGACTTCAAATAGGGATACTTGACGATTACTACCCCCAAACTTAGAATTTTCGGTGTCTCTAGATAGACTAGTCACAATATTCCTAATTTCTAGACCATTAGGTTCTGAAAAATGTCAATTGCTTTCTCTAATTTATAATCGGTGGTTCATCCTCTAAATGCATCCGAGGCACACAAACCGTAGGACTTATATGTTTCATATCCTCTATGGGAAACCCTAAAGTTTCCTTATTGTCTTGAAGTACGGTCTTTGGCCTACTATCATGATCACTATCCAAATCGGAAGCTATAGGCAAAATCTCAGATGGGCCTAAAAATGCATAATTAGGGTCAAACTTAGGAGGATTTCAAGGCTCTTCGAAACAAAGGCTTAAGGTAGATTCAGTAGCTAGTAATGGTTCGAACCTAGCTTTCCATTTATCGGTATCTAACATAGGAATAGAATCCAACAGAGCATTTACTTGTTCAATGTTGCTATCATCGTCAAAATCCATGCTAAAATGGGCTAGACAACTCTCTAATGGATCTTCCGATAAGGTGTTTGGTAATGACTCTGAACTAAGGTTCCTATCATGTTCACCTCTTCAATGCATGTGTCATCTAGCTTTAATGTAGCTTATTGACATTAAAAATATTCAACTCAATAGTCATATTACCAAAAGATAGATTCATAATACCATTTTGAATGAGATTAATGATCGCATTAGACGTAGCTAAAAATGGGCGACCTAAAATCACGGGTATACGGTTCTCTCGGGTCGGGACAAGGTTGGGTATCTAAGACCACGAAATCCACGGGATAACTAAACTTGTCGACCTCAATAAGAACATCTTCTATCACACCACGAGGAATTTTAATGGACCTATCGCCTAATCTGCAGTGTTATCTTGGTAGGTTTCAATTCACCAAGTCCTAGTTGTAAGTACACATGGTACGGAAGTAAGTTCACACTAGCTCCTAAGTCAAGTAAAGCTTTATCTACCCGATGTTTTCCTATCGTGCAAGCAATGGTAGGGGCACCTGGGTCTTTATATTTAGGAGTTGTGTTGTTCTGAATGATCGAATTTACATGACTAGCTAAAAAGGCTTTTTTAGGGACACTAAGCTTGCGCTTTCGCGTACACATATCCTTAAGGAATTTTGCATAAGCCGGAAGTTTCCTAATTGCTTCTAGTAACGGAAGGTTTATGGTAACTTTCTTAAAAACCTCCATTATGTCATTAAAGTTGGATTCATTCTTTATTGGTACTAATAGCTGGGGAAATGTGGCTCTAGGCATAAAATAGGGCCTCTCAGGAACCGAATCGGCATCATCAGAGATTTTATCACCCCCTCGGCTATGGATGGTCCCGAGGGTGAACTACAATATGCTCACTATCGGGCATGGTTACCTGATTGTCTACTACTCTGCCACTCCTAAGGGTTCTAACTGAATTCAACTGATGTGATGGTTTTTCGCCTACTTCATGAACTCCTCTAGGGTTTGTTTGTGTTTGACTAGGTAACCTACCTTTTTCTCTCAAGGACTCATTTATCAGACTAACCTGCGTTTTTAACTCGGCAATAGCTTGACTATTTTCTTGCCCTATCCTGTTACTAGCTTCTACGCTTTGTGAAAGTGATTGGTGCATCTTTTCAGTGTTTCGAATAAATGAGGCAAGAGTTTCTTCTAGACTTAAAATTTTCTTATCGGACTGATTTTGAAACTGAGCTACTCCTGAAGGATTCTTAGTATAGCCAAAACCTGGGGGAGCATTCGAATTACTAAATCGACCTTGGTTACGGTCCTTAGACCATGAGAGGTTTGGATGGTTTCTCCAACCAGGATTATAGGTTTCTGAATATGGGTCAAACTTTTGACGGTTATCAAATCTAGTGTTATTATTATAAAGAGCATTGGCTTGCTCTTCAATAGTCTGGCCTTCCCAAAAAGGCTCCACTCTACCACTAGTGTGACCCAATTCTAAAGCTTCTAACCTTTTAGCTATTGCTGCAATTTTGGCATCTGATTCAAAGCCTCCTTCTAGGGATGTTCCCTGGATTGTTCCTTGTGCTCCCAAACTGCTCTAAACTTACCCCCAAAGTATCGACCCCCTCTGTGCGACCTCCCACAACTCCTTTTATACCAACAGCAAGCCCCAAGACTCGCCTGAATCTCGTTTTTCTTGCCTCCCAAGTCTCGGGCTTTCCATCCTTTTTATATCTCTTCTTTCCGCGTAACAGAGTCTGAATTATTGAAAACTCTTTCCCAATATAGATTAAGTCCATTAGAGAAGATATTCTACCGTATTCACCACAAAACTTCCAAATATGTATGCCCGAGAAAGTCTAGTCCCTGTTTCAAAGAAAAACCGTGTATACTCCCTGTTTTATCGAATCTCCAACACGTATCCATCCTGTTTTATCTCCAAAAGTCATCCCCAATCCAAACTGCAGAAGGTTAACGAGAAAATCTCGTTATAATCAAGAACAGAGAAGTACGCAGCTCACATTTTCCTGTTTGAATACAACTCGATGACTGGCCCTATTTAATCAATTCTGGTCGACCTACTAACCCTGTTTAACATTAACGAATCCATCCCGAGGTAATTCAATGATTGAGTCTCTCTGGAACACGAGTAAAAATCGAACCCAAATTTGATACTCGCTGCACAAATATCTCCCGCCAATTTTCAATATTCAAAAGGTAGGGGATGACCTCCCCTTATCCATTCTCGGGGTGCGAATAGCAGATGCTCTGGAAATGGGTTGCCCCTTAGTAATTGAGGTACCCCTTATCCAAAATGGGGGTCCGTATAGTAATTTTCTCCCACGAGCACAAAAACCACTTTTCGAGCCAATTTCGCCGCAAAAGCTTATTTCTCCAAAAACACCTACAAAGACATAAAATACCAAAATAAGCACAAAATCGAGTACTAACATTATAGAGAATTGAGACTAATATAGACACATAAATGCGTCTATCATAGACCCCGTCTACGCAAAGCTAAATGCTCATATATCCGAGATCTTTAAGAAGATCGATGGAAAGTACAAGATTACCTACCCATGGAACAGAGGACGGTAGCCCGAGCGCGTTAAAAACAGAATTGATTTCTGTGAGTTCGACCAATTCCATAGCCACACGACAAACTCGTGTCGAGATCTGAAGAAAATGGTGCAAGAAATGATCGATGAAGATAAACTTCAGGAGTACATTGCGCAACCAGCGATCCATCCAATCACGGGAGCACCCGTACATCGCTTAGAGATACCGCGCGAGGCACAATACTTGGGATGCAATACGATATCGCACTCAGCTATCACTGCCCCCATCCCAGAAGGAAATATTACAGGGCGAATCCATAAGCGAAACTTCGAAGGCGAAGAAGTTTTCAGCGTAACGGTTGAACCCCCATGCAGGACTGGATGAAAATACCTATCAGTTTCTCGGCCTCAAAGTCACCTGATGGAGGACGAAACCACAACGATCCATTGGTGGTTACGATGGCCATTGCACTCCCCGAACACGAGGGCGAGGAAGAAAAACCTAAGGCACTGCCTTGGGCCATGCCGAAAATACTTATCGACGGAGGAAGCTCCGTCGAAATTCTGTTTTATGAAATATTCAAACAAATGGGTCTTAGAGACGAATGCCTAATACCATCAACTTACAATATATTTGGCTTTAATGGATCATTGACCCGCCCAAGGGACGAGGTCACCTTAGAAATTTGGGTAGGCAAGATTCTCACCCTAACTACCTTCTATGTAGTGGACGTAATTTCCCCCTACACAGCTATTGTCGGACGATCCTGGGTCCATGGGATCAAAGGGGTCGCCTCGACCTATCACCAGAGATTCCGATTTCCTACCCTAGATGGAGTCGACGAAATCATAGGAGACTCGAGCAAAGCCAAGTACTGTTACGACATGGATGTACAAAATGTCAAAAACAAAGTAAACTCCTCTAAGGCAAGAAAGAAAAGGGCCAAGATCGCTAGGTGCCAAGCCGAAATTCACGCTTACATAGCGACTACCAATGAGGCAAGACGCTCAAATGACACACCAATCTCGGAAGAAACCCCGCCTCGGATACGCTCATGGGGCCTATTCAAAATCTTTCCGATATGGGAGCACTCAGGTCAAATTTCTCGGCCTCAGAACCCACTAAGGAAGTGAACATTAGAACACCCGAGAACCCGGGTATAGTAAAGATAGGAACCCTCTTAAGCAAAGAGGAAGAGGAGAAATTAATCCAAGCTCTACAAGAGTATTCTGATGTCTTCGCATGGCGCATGGAGGACATGCTAGGAATAAACCCAGAGGTCTGCTGCCACCATTTAAAAATCAACCCTAAGCACAAGCACATGAGGCAGAAGATGCGAAAGGTGGCACCTGAATACTACGAGGCAATTCAAAAAGAATTAAAGAAAATGGAAGCATCAGGAGTCATCCAAGAGGTACAGTACCCGATATGGATCTCCAACATGGTGATATTACCAAAGAAAAATGGGGGAGTGCGAATCTGTATTGATTTCAGCGACCTCAATAAGGCATGTCCGAAGGACGGATTCCCGCTCCCAAACATCGATCAGCTCGTAGAAGCAACCTCCGGTTACGACCTATTATCCCTTATGGATGGATACTCGGGCTATAATCAAATCCCCCTCGCCGAGGAAGATCAAGAGCACACCGCCTTCTTCACTCCTCGAGGCCTATACTGCTTTACCAAGATGCCATTTGGACTAAAAAACGCAGGGGTGACTTACCAAAGGATGGTGGAAAAAATGTTTGATAATTGGATACATAAAACTCTAGAAGTGTATGTGGGTGATATGCTCGTCAAAAGTAAGCTTCCACAAGACCATGCAACTGATCTCAAGGAAATCTTTGAACAGATGAGGAAATTTAACATGAAAATAAACCCGGCGAAATGTGCCTTCGGGGTTACTTTAGGGAAATTCTTAGGATACCTGGTTACTAAACGAGGCATCTAAGTCGACCCAGCCAAAGTACAGGCTATTCTCGAGATGCCCTCGCCTGCGACAGTCAAAGGCGTCCAGAGATTGAATGGACGATTTGCAGCCCTAGGTCGGTTTATTGCCAGATCGTCCGAAAAATGTAAGGATTTCTTTAACATCCTAAAAAAGGGAGAGAAATTCTTGTAGAGTACCGAGTGCGATGAAGCCTTCCAAAATATTAAGGAACATCTCGCCACTCTACCCATCCTTCAAAAGCCCGATCCTGGCGAAAACCTTTACATCTACTTATCGGCAACTAACACTTCCATTGGCGCGGTATTAACTCGCATAGACAAGGAGGTAGAACAGCCCATCTATTTCATAAGTAAGACTTTAACATCTGCAGAGAAGAATTACTCAAAAATTGAAAAGATCGTACTGTCTCTGGTATACGCGACGCAGAAATTGCGAACGTATTTCCACACCCATACAGTGACAGTCATCACAAAGGCCCCAATAGAATCTGTTCTAGATCACGCTGACAGAGCAGGAAGGATCTCCAAATGGGGTTCCCAAATCAAACAATTTGGGGTAAAATATCAGGCCCAAACAGCAATCAAAACCCACGTAGTGGCAGATTTCTTAGCTGATTTCCCTCTAAATGATTCAGATGAAATCGAAGAAATCCCAGGGATGGAAGACAAACTGGGAGACCCACCCGAACTTCTTCGCTCAGATAACCCAAGGCGATGGGAAGTATTTGTGGATGGATCATGTAACTCAGAATGATCAGGCATCGGAATGGTATTTACAACCCCGACGGGCCGTAGGATCGTCTACATCCTGAGACTAGAATTCCCCGCCACTAATAATGTCATTGAATACGAGGCAGTCATATATGCCCTCCGAGTAATAATCGCACTCGGCATCACCGAGGTGAAACTCACAAGTGACTCACAACTCGTCATCCGACAAATAGATGGGATATATCAGGCTTCTGATACATGCCTACAATGGTACCTCCAACTTGCAAAATATTACATCGGACAGATACCAAACATTATGTTCCGATATTTGAACAGGAACAACAACAGGCACGCGGATGCCTGAGCATTCATAGCCTCCATGACAACAAATCCAGAGGCTACCAACGTTATAATCGAGAGAGTTTTACTCCCTTCCATACCCATAGAAAGACATATGGAGATCCTCAATATAAGATCGTCAGTCCCAAGCGAGACCATGCCCGAGGACGACTGGAGGACCCTGATCATCAAATACCTAGCCTGCGGTGACCTTCCAAGCGACCAACAACTCGCACATAAAGTGATATTTAGGTCGGGAAACTACCAGCTAAGAGATGGCGTGTTATACAAATAGTCCTATCTAGTACCCTTGTTTCGATGCCTCTCCTTCGCCGAGGGGCATGATATACTAAAAGAAATACACTATGGTTACGCAGGAAACCATAGCGGAGGCAGATCTCTAGCCCATAAGGAAAGATTGTAGGGTTACTTCTGGTCTCGCATGAATGAGGACTCGAAACAGATGGCAAAATCATGCCTAGAATGCCAAAAATTTGGCAAGAGAAGGCACGCACCATCAATGGACTTGAAATCTGTGCTTAGTCATTGGCCATTCACCCAATGGGGGGTTGATATTGTCATACCTCTACGAGCCGGCACGGGGCAGCGAAAATACCTAGTCGTAGCCACTGATTACTTTACCAAATGGGTAGATGCTTCTGCTCTGAGACACATTAGAGACACGATGTCTTCAAATTCCTTTTCGAGCACATCATATGCCGCTTTGGCATCCCAGCTGCCATCATGTCCGATAATGGGGCACAACCCCGGGGAAAAAACATCGACCTCCTCTTTAACTGCTTCAAAATTAGGAAGAACAAATCCACACCCATCTACCCCGAGAGCAACGGCCAGGCAGAGGCCACTAACAAGACCATCGTCGACATGCTCAAAAAGAAGCTAGATGGACATGGGGAAAGCTGGTGTGAGCAATTACACAATGTATTGTGGGCTACCGAACCACACGAAGAGAAGCAACGGGGATGACTCCCTTCGCTCTCACCTATGGCACGGAAGCGATCATACCAACCGAAGCGATGATCCCGACAACAAAAACAGAGGCCTGGGAGAAAAATCTCACCTCGGACATGATACTTGCTAAGCTAGACGACCTCGAAGAAAATCGAGAAATCGCTTTGCAGAAGATAGAAAATTACCATCGAAGGTTAGCCCGAGAATATAACAAACGTGTTCATCAGAGGAAGTTCAGCCCAGGCGATAAGGTCTGGCGCGAGATCCCTCCATACCAGCGCGAGTCCGGCAAATTAGCCCCTATCTGGGAAGGACCATTGACAGTCATCGCCAAGGCAGGCAACAGAGCATACATATTGCTCAAACCCAATGGGGAAGAACTAGAACGCCCTTGGAACATCAAATACCTCAAGAAATACAATGCTTAAGTAAGCTTATCGCTTAGGAAGACAAATCACAAAAATGGAGCACGAACTCCTACTTGTAAGAGGTCATGAAACCTCACCTCAATGTAACCAGGGCTTATATACCCTATTTTGAGAATAATAAAATCCTTTAGTGTGCCCATTTACCTTATTTTTCACGATTCTTTCCTTTTTTAGTAAAATTTGTTTATTTTTTTTCCTTTTTTTTAGTATATGTTTTTTCTATTTTAGTGTATGATTTTTCTTTCTTTATGCTTATTTATTTTTACATCACAACATATTCATACTTGCATTACAAAAGCCCATCAAGACCATGGCACGGTGCTAGTCACACCTTCCATTCCACAACGAATGATGCGGGTAACATACCTAAGCTGCCCGAGACGGACATAGATCTACGACAATGCCATCTAGCCCATAGAAGAAAGATGACACGGGGGACACCCTAAGCTACCTAAGACGGAAACATACCTAAGGTAATGCCATCACGATCGCGAATCGGATGATGTCATGCCACACCAGGAGATATCCAGAATCAAGGTACTTTCCTTTGGTTAGGCCTAGAATCACTTGACCGAGATGTCACCCTCCAAACAATGATTAAGTGAACAAGTGATTTAAAAACACAAACACTTAACCAAGGGGCAAGTGTAACCTAAACAGGACACTCTTAAAAACCTAAGACGGCACCAAGGCAAAGGTGAAAAGGAAAACATGCTACATCTTAAGACCAACACTGTAAGAGATGACTTATCCAACTCCGAAACTGATCACTTTGTGGCTTTGTCACCCATGGTTGCGCCCACAAGAACATAAGCCATATTTCAACACCTAAGAGCCGCTAATCCAAAACAAACAGAATTTCGATAAAAACATCATATTATTAGCACACACTTCGGGACATAAAAACCCATCGCCTCGGTTACAACACGAGGACATATCCAATAAAGGATTTATAGATATTCAACAATAAATACACTATCGAAGGAATATCTCCATCATGCCTCGCCAGGAGCATCCAACTCGGCCTCATCTGAAACTCGTGCATGAGCAATAATTATTCTCCAAAGTGTACTCTCTTTCTGTCCGAGGTGACACCGACTGCTTCGGCATCAAACAGGGGCAAGGTATATACATATACGTTTCAACATGAAAATCATATTTTATACCTCAGCATCCTTAGCAACTCGGACGATCCACCACCCATATAAAGAAAAACAGAATGTGTTTCTAAGCCAAAACGGGCAAGAGAACGCATGCAAGACTAAGCACACGGAGAAAGACACTATATGAAGTGTTTCCAAGCTTGCCCGCAAAAGAAACACAATGACGAACACGAAATATTCCAGCAAAAATTCCAATCCACTAGCAGACAAATCGAACTCCGTAAACCTGCAATGAGGCAAAAGACGATATGCGAACAGATAGGTCTTTCCGATAGAACATCGGTGATGGTCTAGAAACGAGACCAAGAAAAACCGAAGTATCAGATAGGTGAGAGGGTTTACCATCATGTTTAGAAAGATGAGAACAAACACCTTGACACCATGGAGGACGAGGAGGAAAGCGCTCACTAAACATCAAAAGCTTCTAGAAAAAGGCTCTAAGATTTGCAAAGAGAAGGAGAAGAATAGCTCTCAACTCCACACCACGGGAGACCTCTTATAGGAATGAAATCCTCGAAAACACCAACTAATACATTCGAACCAAAGGCGGTCAAGGCGCAGAGACCAAGACGACGGAAATCTCGAAGGGTCTAGGGGAAGCCAACGGACACCCCAAGACCAGCAGGCAAGTATGCGCCAAAACCGCAAACATGGTAAAAAAAATAGCCACGTGGCAAAAAAATACGGGACGGTCACAAAGTTTTCTTCCCATCATGCCCATGGCAAGTTGCAAAGAAAAGGAGCAAAATATGAGGGTAAATTACCCGATGGCCACGTGTCAACATCTCAAGAGACGATCTCATGATAAGATGGTAAAATAGAAACACCAAATCATGCGGTGAAAAGGTGATCTCGTCTGAATCGAGACACCTACTACAAACGTCACATGAATGACGCATGTAAGGAGTATTCTAATCTGCTCAGACGGTCAAGTCTAAAAAGGAGGACCGCAGTTAATGAAGGATAACAAGAGATGAGAATGAATCTATATCGTGACAAGAAGCTCTGACGATCTATACTACAACCCAGAGGTGAGACAGCACAAGGTTCTCTAAGAAAGAGTTATACGATGGCGAGCAGGGCGAGACAACTCGGAAGGAGAACCAAGTAGGCCACCACGAGGGATAGTATAGAAACCAGTCTGAAGCAATGAAGACGGTGTATGGGGACTTCACCAGCTCGGCGAGGCTAGACCTTCACGAGTCTAATTTCCTTATAAATACCAGTCCATGTATAAGGAGATGGACAACTTATGTATTATTAGATGGTCTTTCTTCAGAGAATTCCTGAGAGAGATCTAGACAGAGAGAGAGTAAGAAATCTAAGTGATATTTGTGACTCTTTCAAGGGTAAGACCTTATAATCAATAAAGAATACATCTTTCTTCCCGTGGACGTAGGTCTTCATGGCCGAACCACGTTATGTACTTGTGTTAATCTTTACTTTTCATGTTCTTTATATCATGTTCATCTTGAATCTTGCATGTTAGGTATTTTATAGCCTTTAGATTCATTTGGATGTAGCCATCATAAAAGATGCAACTACAGGACGGTCGGATAATATTTTGAGAGACAAACGTTGCATCCGACCATCCCAGTCTCATCCCAGCGAAAGACATCCGACGGTCGTCGTTTCTATAACCCCTCCCATTATGAATCAAAATTTATTAATCTTTAATTATTGCATCACCTCTTAACTCATGATATTCAAATAAACATTAAATGAATTCATAATATATTGTATCATACATGCATTAATTAGATTTAGTGGTGGCATGATGAATCTAATGGGAAATGAGATTTATTTGTTTATTTTTATTCATCTAAGATACAAAACAAAGCTTAGCTAAGTTTGCTTATGTAATTGGTGGTCCAGATTTGTCTAGAGAGAAGATAAATCTATGGTCATGGTTTTTTCAACTTAAATATTAATTAGTATAAGTGTTTTATTAATTGGTGTCTCATTAATTTCTCATGATAAATGATTTATTAATTTTACATTATAAATGTCCCTTAATTAATATTAATACATATCTCTATCAATAAATAATTTTGACAAAAATTATTTCAATAGATATTAGTGGTGGCGGTGGTAGTAGAAGAAGAAGTAGGTGGTAGAAGCGGTGGAAGGTGTTACTAAGTGGTGGAAGCGGTAATATTAGTTTTGGTGGAAGAAATTGTGGCGTTGGATGGTTTTAATGGTGGTGGTATTAAAAAAAAAAATAAAATAAAATTATATGATGGGTAACATTGTATTGTGAAAAATATAGTTGGTTGTTTTTGACACGATCAATAAAGGCGGGTAACAAATATTTTTGGGATGATACCAAATCATATAAGACAAAATGGCTGTTTTTGGTACCACTGCTATCTTTGGTAACCGTTCGTACGCATGATTTCCAATATTAAAAAAAAAAAAACATATAGTTGAATAAATTAATTGACGACCTAAGTTTGTTAAACCTAAACTTTATACATGACGTCTGGGATTAAAATTTATAAGTGTGCCCAATATTCTACGAGGGATGGGCAATGGTGGTGGTGGAGAAAGAAGTGATATCTGGTGGTTTTGTGGTGCTGGCGGGTATTGATGAGTAGTAATTGACTATGTTAATTATGTGTCGCTGCAAAAGGGTAACACTATAAAGTAGAAATGTGGTTGATCGTCTTAATGCTAATATAAACTCGGTTAAAATACATGAAAATTAAGAAGAAGAAAAAAAATATTTGGATGTCACGTTATATAATAAATAACTAGGTCTCAAACTGTGCCGTAACGACACGGGCAAGGATATGTGTTTCAAATGTATCTATCAATTCATATATAACCCTTTGGGACAAACATGTACTTATCCTCGAATCAAATGTATCCATTGATTTTAAAGTAATTTTAGGTGTTTTTAGTTTTGTTACAAGTTTGGTGAATGGCCTTTGATGATATTTTTTGAAGTAGTGAACGAAGTAATGTTGTACTGCCCATAAGATTTGGTTTAACAATTAACTATGTTTGTCCCAAAGGGCTGTATGTCTTACATACACAATATTAAAAGATTCGAGAATAAGGACATGTTTATTAACCAACTCCTCAAAACATTTAGACCTGGATCGATCGGTTCGATTCTTCTCAGACAATTACGACATGTATGAACCAATGGATACATTTGAAACACATATCCTTGCCCGTGCCGTTACGGCACAGGTTGAGACCTAGTCTAGAATACAAAACAAAGCTTGGCTATGTTAGGCTAGATAAAGAGCGGCCGAGATTTGTCTAGGAGGGATAAATCTACGGCCGTGATTTTTTCAACTAGCCATTATAAATACTTGATTAATTAGTGTCCTATTAATTGCTCATGATGAATGATTAATTGATTTTTCATGATAAATGTTCACTTAATGAATCTAATAAATACATATTTTTATTAATAAATATAAGTTTATTAAAAGTTATATATACATTGATCATTAAAGAATTTGGTGCTGGCAAGTTTCGAACTCGGGTAAATGGTATCATCACCCAATGACTTTACCATTGTACTACAATGACCCCGGTTAAAAATTATATTAATAATTTTAAATGGTGGTGGTCAAAGAAGCAGTGGGTGGTGGAAACAGTGTATGGTATTTGTGAGTGGTGGAGGTGGTAACATTATTGGTGGTGGAAAAAATAGTGGGCGTGGTTGGTTTTTACGTACGGTGGTGGATGTTAGTGAATAGTAGTGGACAATAATAGTTTTGTGTCTTTACAAAATGGGCAACATTTTATTGTGATAGATGTAGTTGGTTGTTTTTAGCATAATTGGTAAGGAATCAACACAAATATTTTGAGGAGGATACTAAATCATATAAGACAATATGATCATGACCGCTGGATCACCCAAATGAGATCCCAGCTATTTATAGTATTCGATCGAAGAAATCACGATTTTTAGTATTAAAATAAAATTGATTACATTTCCAGAATACAAAACAAAGTTTGAACAAGTTAGGCTAGATAAAGAAAGATCAAATATATACTTGCAGAACATAAATCTACCGCTATAAATTATCACTTTTAATTAAAATTTAATAATAAATGTTCAATTGATATTTCATAATAAATGTTTCTTTATTTATTAAATCAATATATTTTTGTTGATACATAATAAATTTATTTGAGTCATTATTTTTGTCAAAGTTGGGGAGAAATGACTAAACACAAGGCTACACGCGAATTAATTGTAATCGGTTCAGTTTCTCATATCTCTGCTCTTTATTCCC
Organism: Papaver armeniacum; assembly: GCA_023531295.1. NCBI lineage: Eukaryota > Viridiplantae > Streptophyta > Magnoliopsida > Ranunculales > Papaveraceae > Papaver > Papaver armeniacum. The sequence continues at coordinate 505,924 of JAJJWW010018816.1, forward strand.
CTTTTTTGTCATGGTTTCTGTTTCTGTCATTATTTTTCCACTACTTGTAATCGATTTAGTTTCTCACATCTCTCTTTATTCCCTTTTTTTTCATGATTTCTGTTTTTGTCATTTCTCCCTAACTTCGTGTAATTATGCATGCTTGAGAAATAGTTCATGATAATAGGTAAAGAGACAAGAAAAGAAATGGATCAAGAATTAAATATTATTATAAATTCTAGGAAAATGAATAAACACAAATCTATGTAAATTGGGAACCCAACAATTTATATCAAAGAGAAAAATTAAATTCTAATGCTAACAGATTTTTCAAGATTAATTCATTTTAAAGTAATTTTAGGTGTTTTTAGTTTTGTTACAAGTTTGGTGAATGACCTTTGATGATATTTTTTTGAAGTAGTGAACGAAGAATGTTCTACTGCTCATATGATTTGCTCTAATGATTAACTATGTTTTTCCCAAAAAGTTGTGTGACTTACATACACAATATTAAAAGATTCGAGGATAAGGACATGTTTATTAACCAACTCCTCAAAACATTCACACCCGGATCGATCGGTTCGATTCTTCTCAGACAATTACGACATGTATGAATCGATTGATACATTTGAAATACATATCCTTGCCCATACCGTTACGGCACGGGTTGAGACCTAATCAAGAGTATAAAACACAGTTTGGCTAAATTTGCCTGTGTTAGTGGCGGTCCAGATTTGTCCTCACAAGAGATAAATCTAGGGCTGTAGTATTCCCTTGAAACACTTCTCTCACACGGTTTTGATTTTATTTATTGCAAAAGAAAACTTCTTTCTCAAATGCTTCTCCATCTTCATCTTCTTCAATTTTCGTCGACTCGGAAGATCACCTTATGCAATAGAAACACCTTCACTTTTGAGGTGTAGTACATTGATTATTTCTTACCTTTCAATTCATCTTCATCCATCACCTCCAGGCTCGATCCCAAACGTAAGTAGTTGTAGGTGAAGATCGGAAGAACAGTAGTGGAATATTGTTCTTCTGTGATTCATTTCTCTAGGTCTGAATTAATGGCTAGGTAAATCTCTCTATGTTTAATTGTTTGAATGTTCGGTCTCTCTTTTGATTTTGTTAATAAAAGGGGAAGAACTGTTTAGATAATGCCCTAAAAATACGTCCATCTTCCATTAGTGTTATCAAGATTCGTTCTTTAGTTTCAGTTAATTTTGTTAAAAAGTTTGGTTAAAGGGTTTCAATAAAAATTTCTTTAAAATGGGTTTTATTTAATCTTTGAGCAGGCCCTAATGGGATTTTGAAGGCTCATATTCAGATCCAGTATAATTTTCTTATTTTTTTGTTTTGGTAAAGATCAAAAGAACCCTTTGTTTGTGGTTATCTCATTTAGTTTTAGGTATGTGGTTCAGTAATTTGTGCATCTTTCCATTCTATGAATCCCTGATTCCATTTTTTTTTTTTTCTAATTCCTTCTCACAGAAAAATCAAACGTCTTTGTGAAATATTCAAATTCAGTTTGTGGGTTGTCCATACCAAAGAACAAAGATATGTGGGGCGCAAAAAGGAAATCGGTTCGCAAATCCCAGGTATGCATAATATACTAATTTATGAACTAGGATATTTGTGTTTGTGTCATTTTCAATTTGTTTCTCTATTATACTATTGGATAGATGATAGAATGAACCCAGAGAAAAATCTAATATTTTCCATGGTATTCATTGTTTGTGTCAGTAATCCTTTGGGGTAAAAAGCTGGCATATAATTGAAGTGATCGAGTATTCCTCTTGCAATCACAATTGACACTCCACCTTAAGCACCTAATTTAGCCTGAAAATGTTTTTTTTTTTTATCATTTTCTTCAATGTATTAGTCCTTCAATAATCCTAATATTTTCTTTCATTAGTAGCAGAGAGAGAAACAAGATCGTATGATGATAGATTCTCATCTTTCTCTCCTTAAATTCGGATTTCATAGGTTATTTGACTAGGGTTGTTATCCAATTTTATATTTTCTGAATTATATTTTAACAATTGATTTGATTTCATCTCAGGATGAATTATTTTTATTTAGTAGTAGAAGTTGCAGGAATGGATTGACATCAAAGACAAAGTCCTTACGTTCCTTTATTTAATATCTGCAACAGGTTGAATTTTGATTTTTGAGGTATGTTTTCTTTATCAGTATATTATTTTTTGTATTTGATTCATAAGTTATGAACGTATTCTCTCCAGTTAGTTCATCTTGCCTTTGTTATTTCCATTACAGAAACTTTGGGAAGAACCCGCTCATACTTTGGGAAGAACCCGCTCATAAGTTGTGCAAATGAAACTAACTGTTGAACCCGCTCATACTGTTAGAGCTTCTCCATGAGAAGCCCCTGGATGCCGTTGAGAACTCTTGGATGTTCTCGCAGAGACAAATTTTCCATCTCTCAGTGAGTCTGGCCATGTTCCCTCTGTAAGTTCTGATAGCAGGCTTACATTTTTTTAAAAACATGTGAATTGCATTGCATTTAGTTGGTTCGTTTTGTATCTTTCTAATCTGCTCGCTTAATTTCCCGTTGGTTTTATAACCTCCTTGATGGAGTTCCAATTAGTATTCGTGCTTTTTTATATAACCAGTTGAACCCGAGGCTATTTGTTGCACATATAGCCAGTGGAACCCGAGGCAGTTTGATGCACTGGAATGGAAGAAAACAAAAATTTATTGGAAAATCCATTGCTTCTTCCCTTCTTCCATGCTCACAATTTACCTTACGGATTTAGTATTTTGTTTGTTGGGTGTCTATTATGTTTGAAATCCTAATTCGTCTGGACATGCAATTTGTATTTAAGATCCATGTGCTTGATATACAGTGAGGTTATGGCATGGCGGACTAACAATTTGTAAAATTTATAATTTGGGCTAATGTTATGAACCTCCATCGACAAGTACTTTTGTTTCGGTGTTTAAATCTAGCTTTTAACTTCTTCATGAATCATGAATTTGTATCCAAAAATCTCAATTGAATTAACCACAAGGAAAATGATCAATTCAATTGGCCATGCTCACATAAGAGAACTTATGGAGCCGCACAGTACATACACAAAGATGTGGATCAGGGGAAGACCAATACTGCGGAATAATCAAAGATTCATTTTATTTTTCATCACTGTTTGCACAATGACATATAATAGACTTAATCTTTGTAAACAAAAGTTCATCCTATCTTCCATCAATATTTGCATAATGACATAATAGGCTTAACTTTTGTAGTCAAAAGTTCATTCTATCTTTTATCAATACTTTCATACCGACATATAATAGAGTTAACTTTGAACAAATATGGGACAGTCAAGGTTCACGGACGTAAACAACATATCCCATAACAATTTGCAATATCTAAAACCATAAAGATTAATACTGCAAAAATCATCTTCCAAATAACTTGGAATTTAAATAAATAAATCTAAAAACATTGCAAGATGAAAACGTTGGCAATAGCTATGTGTACTCACAATAATGGCTATTCCAAACCCTAGTTATCCTTCTTAAATACAAGAATAAATTCTCATAAGAAGTTTCCTAGAAATTTATTGAAAAGAAACAACTCTCATAAAGCATTTCACCTACTTTGAATACTCTTCTCATATTCCCTATATTCGTCAAGATCATCTTCGATTAGATCAATCCTGGATTCAAGGTTATCCATGTTTTCTTCAAGTCTTTTGGAAGAAGATTCAAGTTCACTTTTCATGGCTCTTACTTGTTCCAAGACGAGATTCATGGTTAAAGAGAGCTTATCAAAAGGAGAGACAGAGGGATTCCCATCAAGGGAGGAATCATGTTTGTCAGAGAACATCTCACTATCAGAAGAATCAAAATGAATCTTCTCAGAAGGAAAAAGAACAGTCCAGACATCACTTTCTTTGCTTGAAAGACTCGAAGAGGACATGATAGAAGACATAAATAAAATGCTCTCACTTAGGATAAATCTTCATCTTAAAAATAAGGAAGATAGGGGATAAACTTTCCAAAAAGACCTTTGACCAAAACCCTAACAAAATTTGGTTGTCCCCAAGAGAAGGTCTTACAGGAAAAAGCCGTTTAAGTATAGGATCGGTTCTTGACTCAAAAATCAAAAGGAGCCACAAAAAGAACAGAAACACACTAGAGAATCAACAGAAATATTTCAAACAACCCTCTTGAAGATTATGGTTCTTTTCTAAGAGAGAAAATAACAAGAACCATTTTAAACCTTATTACAGATTGTAATTTCTCCAATCCAAGTCAAGACTGGGTGGTTTCTTATAAGAAGAACAAGTATTTGTTATTCCTTGTTTCCGTAGAGTCTTCATAAGAGAAGATTTATGTGCATCATTCTTTCTTTTCAGCATCGTTTTGAAAACCGTGTTTGTTGATTTTCGTAAACTGTGAATGACTTTGGAAATCTCTTTTGAAAGGGATGAAGGTTTCTTAGGAGATTTATTTTTCATCTTCTGAAAACAAGGTTTAACAGAAGAGAGATTTTCTTGATGCCTTGTGCACACTGTATCTAGATGATCCTGATTTCTACACATGGGAACCAAACCATTTGGTATGTTCTTGTATTTTTCTATATCATCAGAGTGGCTTGAGAATGATATAGATTCAGGAATAACTTGCTGAAAATTCCTAAAAGAGTTAATCGAAGAGGTTCGATGTATCTTAGTAGGATCATAATTGCGAGAGACAATGATTTCTTATCTTAAACTATGCAGTTGACATTCCAGATCATCAATCTTTTTAATTAAGGTTTCCTTTTCCAGTTGAAACTCTTCTGGAGAAGTAAGATTGTATATCATGGAATAATCAGGACTGTTAGGAGGACAAGTGTGATTATCAGCAAGGAAGTTAAGAGAACCTTCACAGATATTTTCCCCAGGACAGTAATCAAGAGTAGCCATCCATGCTTTAGTTAACTCACTAAACTTCTCATCAGGACATATGGATGTATCATGGACACTTCTATAACACTTGGAACAAGTTTCATTAACATAGTTTTTCTGAACTATTCTATCTCTTTTGTTGATTGAATGATCTTTCTTTTGAGACTTTATTTTACTCTGTCTGAGAGTCTTCTTTAACTGTTGTATAAACAAACAAAGAGTATAATTAAATCAATTCTCATCTCTTGTATCAATCAATTTAGGCAGTCAAGACCTTTTATCAGATGTAGCAACATAGTTGGCTAGCAAGTGACATTTTTCTCTTTGACATAGTTCAAGATCGAAAATCTTTAGCTTTCCAACAAGAGTATTTCTGGAAAGAGTATCAAGGTTATTACCCTCAATGATGGCATGCTTCTTAGAATCATATCTAGATGGAAGCGATTTGAGAATTTTCATCACAATGTCCTTTTCAGGAATAGTCTTACCCAATGCAAAAGATGCATTAACAATTTTGACACTTTGTGATCAAAATCATCAAATGAATCTTCATCTCGCCATATGAAGGTTTTCCTTATCAAAATTTAGGTTTTGAACCCTAGCTTCCTTTTCACAGGTATTCCCTTCAAATACAGTTTCTAAGATATCACAAGCATCTTTAGACTTTGTGCAAGTAGTCACATGATGCTGGAGCTCTGGGGTAATGGCATGGATGATAGCATTTAATTCGTCAGAATTTTGCTTTGCAGCAAGAATATCGGCAGCATCAGATTTACCAATATCCTTTGGAACTGTTACGTCGCCTTATGTAACTTCCGGAGGATCATAGCCATTAACCACATAAACCCATGATTGAAAATCATGCGCTTGAAGAAATGCACGCATATCAATTTTCCACCATAAGTAATTTGAGCCATCGAAGACTGGTGGTACGTTTATAGAGATAGCACTTCTGTCCATATTCAGATCGCTACAAACACAGACTTATGAGGTCTTAAACGTGTTTGCCTGCTCTGATACCAATTGAAAAAGCGGGGGTCTAATAACCACACCATATTTAGTTCGGCAATCTGAAAAGACAAACTCCAATATACTTTCAAGAGAATCAACAGACAGTCAGACTCAATCTAGAGAAAAGTATATCAAAGAGTTTTATATCTTAGTTTCACAATGTAATCAGCAAATCAAACGGATAGAAATCCGCGAGCCTCATTATTATGTGAAACAACTTGAACGGTACCAAAGACCAATGTTAAAGTGTCAATCAATTTATATCAACAACCAAAGGTTGGATTATCTAATTGGTTGATCTTAACGCACAACCTGTGATATTTCAATTATATAACAAAATATAATGCGGAAAAGAAATAACACAGACACCAGAATTTTGTTAACGAGGATAACCGCAAATGCAGAAAAACCCATGTACTAGTCCAGCTTTGAACACCACACTAAAATTAAGTCGCTACAGACACTAGCCTACTACTAATGAACTTCGGACTGGAATGTAGTTGAGACCTAATCAATCTCACACTAATCAAGGTACAGTTGCGCTCCTTACGTCTCTGAACCCCAGTAGGATTCTACGCACTTGATTCCCTTATCTGATCTCACCCACAACCAAGAGTTGCTACGACCCAAAGTCGAAGACTTGATAAACAAATCTGTCTCACACAGAAAAGTCTATTGGAATAGATAAATATGTCTCCCACAGAAATACCTACGAGTTTTGTTCGGTCTTTTGATAAATCAAGGTGCACAGGAACCAATTGATAAACCGGACTTATATTCCCGAAGAACAACCTAGTATTATCTGTTAGAGCATTGCTCAGTCGAACTCGCATGCGTTGCTATCTCAAGCATGTTTGTCAATGTTAGTGATCAAAACTATATGTCTTGATTTCTAGCATACTTATGACTAAGTCTCGGTCTAAGATAGTTAGGATTAGTTGAGCTCCAGACTCCATGACGATTATCTTGCAAAGACGAAGAACTACTCAAGGAACCAGTGGAACTTCATCCGACTAAAAGGTATGTGGAGACTTGAACTCATCTTGTCACTCAAAAGTCTATCTACTCTATCTCCTACTCTTGAGACAAAAGTCGTATAAGTATGATAGTTTTCATACATACACATTTGTTATTTCGAGCCGAGTTTACTCTTTATTTTTTCTCGAAATACGTGTTGGTAAGCTTTTGCTTTAACCATTTTCATCTTTACCCGTGACGAAAGTCATGATGACGTTTCAATCTTGAAAATAGCTTTGATGACGATAGTCGATTCTTTATGTCTAACGACTATTATAACATTATAGAAGAATGTTTCAATGATTGAAATGTAGAGTTGAGAATATGTAACCACCTATGGATGTAAGCATATAGTGTGTTCGCACATTAGTGTATAAATCCATGTGCCGGAAACCAAGTGCGTGCATATGTGTACATGCGGTATTGGTGAAAGAGACAGGTTGGGTACGCGTACCCGTACACGTACTGGCGGAAGTTCACGTCCGTGAATTTCTGCTGAGTTTGGAGTTTACGAACTTGTTGATGGTGGATTTTCATTCAAGGTTAGATTTGTAAAAAACCAGAAAAATCATGCGCTGACATCTTGTAAAAGATAAAGCCATTTATAAGTGTTGGATATTCCCTCACTTAATTCACCAAGAATGGATCATGTAGCAACAATCCCTTCTTGTGAATTTCATATCACCTTGTATTTCCGTACTCATTATCGGTGTGGCATGACGACCGAGTGTTACTCTTATAGAGTAACATGAACCTCCAAGCACTATAATGAATCATTATCAGTGTGGCATGAGACCGAGTGTTACTCATATATAGAGTAACACGAACCTCCAAGCACTATAATGAAACCATGTACGAAATATTCGTACAGCCGATGCTCGGTGTGTTATATTAGCCCGAGCCCCTCTCGGTGTGTTATATTAGCCCGATTGAGCCCCTCTCGGTGTGTTATATTAGCCCGATTGAGCATCCTCGGACTTGATCAGACGGGCCTCCGGATATGATCCGATTGCAGTCATCCAACTCCATAAGCATGATTGGGTGACCACAGATCAATTCCATCACCCTAAGCATGGTATGGAATACCCACGGCCTTAGCTTGCCGGATATGATTCGATCGCAGTCATCCAACTCCACAAGCATGATTGGATGACCACGATCAATTCCATCACCCCAAGGTATGGAATACACACGGCCTTAGCTTGCCAAATATGATTCGATCGCAGTCATCCAACTCCACAAGCATGATTGGATGACCACGGATCAATTCCATCGCCCCAAGCGTGTATGGAATACACACGGCCAACCCGCATGGTCGACCATTGGCCTTTGCTTGCCAAGAAACCGTCCATACCAAGCATTATGGACTGGAAAACCCTAATTAGGGTTTGCGGCATATTACATGTGCCGCAAAAACTGTCTCAACCATCCATCTTCGCAGTATAGATGGAGGGTGTAGATGTAGACTCAAAGGGCCCGAGCATGTCGACACAATCACCATGTGACCGCCTACACACTTGGCCAATCGGTCAAAGCCAACCGTGGTTGGTTACAACAAAACGTCCGCCCAAAAGAGCATGGTCGCGCGGCTTTGAAAGCCAAAATTAGGGTTTCGAGTCATCACGCGCGTCCATCTTCTCCAGACGAATGGAGGGTCACAGATTGATTAACCAAGGCCGGTCATACCAAAGCATGACCACCGTGGGCCCATCTACCTCCTTCTTGCGGTCGGCCAAGGCATACCATGCCCGGCCAACCCAAAACGCACGCCCAAACTCGTGCGGTTACACTCCCAAATCCTAAAACCGATCTCGACCGCTCAACTTCACCGGATGATTTGGATGGCTTAGATCACGTTTTCATGGGATAATCGTGTATAGGTGTGAACACCAACCTACCACCTACACGGTGGTATGATCGACCAAGACCGACCAAGATGGGTCGTCTTGGGGCGCGCGCCCAAACTTGGGATGACACGCGGTTACCAATTCCTTTGCGGTAAGAGATTTCGCCGCAAACCAATCTCGACCACTCAACTTCACCGGACGAATTGGGTGGCTTAGATCACGTTTCATGAGACGGTAAGACATAGGCATGAACGTCCCTACCGTCTTCACGCCAAACCAACCGGCCAAGACCGACCAAGCTAGGTCGTCTTGGAAAATGCGCCGAAAGGAGTATGGCGCGTGACTTCTTGCGGTATCAAACTTCCGTCGCAAAATCAATCTCGACCACTCCCCTTTGACGGTCAAATTGAGTGGCCCAGATCGCGCTCTCATGAGGGAACGGAATACAGCGCCTACACCATCATGCCGTCAACACGCATGTATGGTCGGTCCTCTCCAAAATCCTTCCCATGCTTGGTTTCGACCAAGTCAAGAGTGATGCTTGCGCACCTCTTTAAAAACCCTAATTTCATCAACTGGCCGCAGATGAGTGTCTCAATCATCATCTCATCCGTCCGACTTCACCAAACTTGGTTATACAACCCCGGTCGAGTTATTTGGTTAGTGAGCAGTCATTACACATCACTTTACCACACCGTAATGCAAGACACGCATAAAATACACACGATACCGCACAAGTATCGACTTTCGAATAACGCAGATTATTCAATTCAAAGATTACATGCTATCTTTCGTGGATCCACAATCCACATTCCAGACATCAATCATGTCACAAACTGGGGATACTGGGGTATTGGTCTGGCGGTTTACAGCGTGCAGCGTGCAACGCGCCATCACACGAACGTGTTAGGGAGTCATGGACGGTTAGAGATGAACAGAAAAGTGGGCAAGACTCGGTCGTGGTATTACCGACACACAACTCCACTACTCCATCATTCCACTACCTCCACTTCCCACGAGAAACGTGAATGAGGCTCAATGACTTGTATAAATAGGTTCTCCGCCCTATTTTCCAACAACAAGGAATATACGGAGACAGTAACAACACAAGTTCGGTCCGACGTAAACCAAGTGTTGATACCGTCATATTCAACCATCTTCTGTCACAAGTCATAGCAAGCCAACACCTTCACAATCTCAACACCTTCTTCGCTTCCTCCCTAAGATCAACCCCATCTCCTTCACTTTGTGACCGAAACAAGTCCGGGAACGGCCATTTCTTGGTTTAGGCCGGACTTGCACTGCATTGATCTCTCGAATCTACAAGCACTCACCGCTAAAGTGCATTTGTTGAAGGTTTAGATTCATTCCTCATCCACACCCCAAATTATCAAATTCCCGCAGGAGTAGTTTTCACCCATCAACAATTGGCGACCACAAAGTGGGAGATTGATCTATCGGTTGCATAAAATTGAATCCTCAATTTTTCGCTTCCATCTCGCAATGTATCCTAAACTACAAAGGTTCAGATATCATGGGAAGCATAGCTGGAATGCCGGAGGATGTCTTGGCAAATCAAGCTCAGATCACCAGGAGGAAGAGCGAGACATTTCGCCTTTTGAATGACATAGCAAAGACAATTACAAGAAGGATGCATCCACTCCGCAAGAAACGGTGAATCCTTAGCCGTGGATCACACCTTTACCAGGGAGAAACAAAAAGAGCGCGTAATCGCAGGGACTCGTGAAAGATGAACAAGCAGGTCCAATCGATGATGAGAATCCGAGACGACTCCACGGGAGAAGAGACTTGTCCTGAGCACTACAATGTCTCCATGATAAAGAAAGGGAGCCCGCAGCCTATGGAACCGTGTTAGAAGATTTATATCTCAAAACCCTCGCCGAAGCCCGAAGACCTGTTTCGACCCGCATCAACCTTTCAACCGAGTGAAGAAATGCTTGAGGAAGGAGAGATCAATCAAGGAACGCGTGAGTACAGAGGATGGGAACGTTCAATTCGATCACTCGGCAAAGGACATGACATTACGACACCTTCCACATCACTCTGCCTAGGCAAGCGATCCACATATATGATGACATCCGCAAGTCTTACAACTTCATCTCCTATTCCACATCAAGGCCACGGAGAGACATTGCAACGCCCGCTAACGCAGGAAAAGCTAGACTCAAGGTACTTGCATTTCCCCTTCCCAGCCAAGAAGATCCCGGAGCTACTAGAGACGTGGGTGCGAAATGGAGAGTGAAGCTACCCCTGCAGACGGCGCCCACCTACCGATCAACAAGTAATGGATCCGAGGTAATCGTCATTACCATCGGTTCCTTCATCACCCCACCAAGGTGAATGCAACGCTTTGAAGCGCATTGTTCAGAGAAGCTCGGTTCAGAGATAGCTTGCGGAGGATTTTCTTAGAGAGGCTACTCCGGTCATATATGGTGAGGCTTCAAAAGGCAAGTAAGTTTTACTCAACAACTTTACAAGAAAGATAGTTTAGAATTCACTGGGGACTTAGCATCCCGCACGTGGAGAAAGAGGCTCGGTGATCAAACGCCATGTTTGTTTCCATTCGTACTCCCTTTTACATAACATTTGCAACTTCATATATGTGCAATCATTCATGACCAAGATGCAAACCTCATTTAACATAATCTCTTTCAAAAAGTTTGTTCACAAAACTATCTCAAAATAAGCCAATTCAATTACCTATTCAAGACCTAAGGCGTAAGAAAATCCTCACTATCACTCAAAAAAAAAAAAAAAAAAAAATCTAAAAGGAAAACAAGTCGGTAGCTACAATCTTTCAAGGGAAGTCCTTCAACAAAGAACTCATCCTTCGGGCAAGAGAGACTTTCATCCTTTGAAGTACAACCGCTCAGCCTTCCGGTTCCTTAGGCAACTTTTCAACCTCTTCTTCCCGGCGAGTAACACAAGATACGTAAAGGGCTCCGTCCTATAATTTCGGAGCTACCGTGGTCAATACACCTTATGCAGCCGTCACTTCTACCACCGGTGCAGCGCAGAAAGGAGATATTCCAACAAGTGTAACACCTCCCGTCACCAGAGTCGAGCAACCAAGCAAATCCCAATAACTCCTCAAGCGTAACGCTCCAAAGAGTCACCCGAGCAACAACTTTCACTCCCGCATCGGGATGAGGAGCCGGAGGGACGAGAGGAGGACCACCATCCATTACCATTTCGGACTTGATGGAGAAGCAGAAGTTCTTGCTAAGACTCAAACGGATATGGCCGCAACTCGAAAGAGGTATTTCACCGCGGACCTACGTGGACCCGATCAAATGAGCGACACGATTGAACGGTCCTGTCATGGAGATTCCTACACTGGGACCGATCCTCACAATGATCCTCCCTGTGTCAACAGATTTACTACGAACAAACCATGTAAAACCACGCTTGGGGATCGAGGCTCAAAGACGAAGTTCCTTCACCTTCACCAAAGACTTCTTCAACACGAGAAAGATGGTCACCAAGAAGCATGGAATTCGCAAGGGTAAATCGAATCAAGAGCCGCTCCGCTTCAACGCTCCTCCTCCAAAGCAGGTCGCTTCAATGGTCTATCCAAGAGCCGCCTCAATGCTCTCTCCGGACCCCTGTTCACTTGTAATCCCGCTTCAACACTCTCTCCAGATCTACCTCAACGTTCGCACAGTAAGCCACTTTAACATCCTCTCGAGTCGTTTCAACACTCAAGCTACACCAATAATCTGCGCTCCGGTCAAGTTGTCTTTGATGTACTCATTGCTCAATGTGCGCCTCATTCATCCTTCATGAGGATCCAGCAGAGCATGAAAACCTCGAAGTCGATAGGAGGAGGGTTATCCCGTGGAACGAATATTTTCATATAGTAGAGAGAGCGCAGTTGAACAACTCATCATCAATGTTCAGCATGTATTTGAAGTCACAACACTTCCACCAAAGATTATCTTCTAAGATATATCAACGGAGTTCTTTTCTTTCTACCGCAATGAAATAAAAGAGATGGAGTTAGAACTTCTATGAAAGCACATGAGAAGTGTAGTCACACACGGCAAGACACAACTCACATCGGAGCACACAATGACCTGGTCCAAACATCGCTCAAGTATGTCTGGTATTGATTTCAGTCCCGGTATAAGTTTCAAGACCGGATTGCTCAAGTCTCAAGTCTGGCGCACACAAAGAAGGCCGGTTTCGCCGAAGCACATGGCCGACGTTTGAAGCATGTACACGGTGGACCCACTTTCAACCGAAGCAGACACAACAAGCCCACGTTCGATCAAGCAGCGCAAAGAACCCCACGAACGAAGCATGCGCAACAGTCAATCGATTAGGCACATCCCCACGATTGAACGAAGCAGCGCAATAGCCCTCGACCAAGGTCATCGCAAGGTCGATCGAAGCGTGCAAGACCGACATCATGCTAGGGGAACACTTTCCCGGACGTTTCTTGAACGTGACATGCTCAAGCGACTCGGACGACCCGCCTCTCCCGGTAACATCTAACTTTGTCTCATAAGTTTTATCTTTAACTATCATTATCTCATGCCTACCACACAATAGTGTAACCATTATGTGCTAGGCAGGGACTTAATGTTGATGGTGGATTTTCATTCAAGGTTAGATTTGTAAAAACCGTAAAAATCATGCGCCGACATCTTGTAAAAGATAAAGCCATTTATAAGTGTTGGATATTCCTCACTTAATTCACCAAGAATGGATCATGTAGCAACAATCCCTTCTTGTGAATTTCATATCACCTTTGTATTTCCGTACTCATTATCGGTGTGGCATGACGACCGAGTGTTACTCTTATAGAGTAACATGAACCTCCAAGCACTATAATGAATCATTATCGCAGGTGGCATGAGACCGAGTGTTACTCATATATAGAGTAACACGAACCTCCAAGCACTATAATGAAACCATGTACGAAATACCCGCATGTGCCGATGCTCGGTGTGTTATATTAGCCCGAGCCCTCTCGGTGTGTTATATTAGCCCGATTGAGCCCCTAAGGTGTGTTATATTAGCCCGATTGAGCATCCGGACTTGACAGTATCAGCCTCCTGATATGATCCGATTGGCCATCCAACTCCATAAGCATGATTGGGTGACCACGATCAATTCCATCACCCTAAGCATGGTATGGAATACCCACGGCCTTAGCTTGCTGGATATGATTCGATCGCAGCCATCCAACTCCACAAGCATGATTGGATGACCACGCATCAATTCCATCACCCCAAGGTGTATGGAATACACACGGCCTTAGCTTGCCAAATATGATTCGATCGCAGTCATCCAACTCCACAAGCATGATTGGATGACCACGATCAATTCCATCACCCCAAGCAGGTATGGAATACACACTACCAACCCGCATGGTCGACCATTGGCCTTTGCTTGTTAAGAAACCGTCCATACCAAGCATTATGGACGGAAAACCCTAAATTAGGGTTTGCGATATTACATGTGCCGCAAAACGGTCTCAACCATCCATCTTCGCAGTATAGATGGAGGGTGTAGATGTAGACTCAAAGGGCCCGAGCATGTCGACACAATCACCATGTGACCGCCACACACTTGGCCAATCGGCCAAAGCCAACCGTGGTTGGTTACAACAAAACCGGCCCGCCCAAAAGAGCATGGTCGCGCGGCTTTGAAAGCCAAAATTAGGGTTTCGAGTCATCACGCGCGTCCATCTTCTCCGGAGATTTAATGGAGGGTCACAGATTGATTAACCAAGGCCGGCCATACCAAAGATGACCACCGTGGGCCCATCTACCTCCTTCTTGCGGTCGGCCAAGGCATACCATGCCCGGCCAACCCAAAACGCACGCCCAAACTCGTGCGGTTACACTCCCAAATCCTAAACCGATCTCGACCGCTCAACTTCACCTGGGATGATTTGGATGGCTTAGATCACGTTTTCATGGGATAATCGTATAGGTGTGAACACCAACCTACCACCTACACGGTGGTATGATCGACCAAGACCGACCAAGATGGGTCGCCTCTGGGGCGTGCGCCCAAACTTGGGATGACACGCGGTTACCAATTCCTTTGCGGTAAGAGATTTCGCCGCAAACCAATCTCGACCACTCAACTTCACCGGACGAATTGGGTGGCTTAGATCACGTTTCATGAGACGGTAAGACATAGGCATGAACGTCAGCCTACCGCCTTCACGCTAAACCAACTGGCCAAGACCGACCAAGCTAGGTCGCCTTGGAAAATGCGCCGAAAGGAGTATGGCGCGCGGCTTCTTGCGGTATCAAACTTCCGCGCAAAATCAATCTCGACCACTCCCTTTGACGGCCAAATTGAGTGGCCCAGATCGCGCTCTCATGAGGGAACGGAATACAGCGCCTACACCCTCATGCCGCCAACACGCATGTATGGTCGGTCCTCTCCAAAATCCTTCCCATGCTTGGTTTCGACTAAGCTGAAGAGTGATGCTTGCGCACTCTTTAAAAACCCTAATTTCATCAACTGGCCGCAGATGAGTGTCTCAATCATCATCTCATCCGTCCGACTTCACCAAACTTGGTTATACAACCCTCGGTCAGAGTTATTTGGTTAGTGAGCAGTCATTACACATCACTTTACCACACCGTAATGCAAGACTCGCATAAAATACACACGATACCGCACAAGTATCGACTTTCCGAATAACGCAGCTTATTCAATTCAAGATTACATGCTATCTTTCGTGGATCCACAATCCACATTTCCATATCAATCATGTCACAAATCGGGGATACTTATCGGGTATTGGTCGGGCGGTTTACAATGCTGCGGCAACGCGCCATCACAAGAACGTGTTAGGGAGTCATGGACGGTTAGAGATGAACAGAAAAGTGGGCAAGACTGGTCGTATTACCGACACACAACTCCACTACTCCATCATTCCACTACCTCCACTTCCCACGAGAAACGTGAATGAGGCTCAATGACTTGTATAAACAGGTTCTCCGCCCTATTTTCCAACAACAAGGAATATACGGAGATGTAACAACACAAGTTCAGCCGACGTAAAACCAAGTGTTGATACCGTCATATTCAACCATCTCGTCACAAGTCATAGCAAGCCAACACCTTCACAATCTCAACACCCTTCGCTTCCCTCCCTAAGATCAACCCCATCTCCTTCACTTTGTGACCGAAACAAGTCCGAACGGCCATTTCTTGGTTTAGGCCGGACTTGCACAGATTGATCTCTCGAATCTACAAGCACTCACCGCGCAGAGGCATTTGTTGAAGGTTTAGATTCATTCTCATCCACACCCCAAATTATCAAATTCTGCAGAGTAGTTTTCACCCATCAA